>CM032897.1:23680067-23842151 GCA_019176425.1 Megalops atlanticus | reverse complement strand
CACAACTAATACACTAAATAGTGTTGAAGAAACACTTGGACTTTCCATATTGGCCTGAATGTAAGACAGGGTTTTTTTTTTACATCAGAAATTACATCTGAGAAGTGGGGTTCTCTTACATGGGAGGACTAGACAGTTAAATATCATTATACATTGACAACAGCAGATGGCGCCATTCATCTGAGTGTTGAGTGGTATTAGAAATCCCAGTACACTACTTTATTTTTATTTTTATTTAATTAACTTATTCATTTGAAAATGTGATTGCATTTATTTTTATTCAAATGTGGCAATTTCATCTAAAATATGTATAAAATATATGACCGTACCTTTTTTTATTCAGTGTGTTTTATTAAATTGATATCAAATGAAATTTCTTTAAAAAGTAAGATTTGATCTTCAGAAAGTCTGTTACCAAAAACAGGTGTTGAAAAATGGGGGTCCTTTTCTAATCAGGGACATGTCATTACATTCAGCAATATGGTATGCTCTCTGCCATTTTCCCACGATTATGGATTTTTTTCAATTACCCAAAAATTGCACGCCCAACAGCATTGGCACTTCTTATTGTGACGTCCCAAGAAGGCACACTGTATTTTATGGCACTGCTTATGTTTAAGCTTGACATATATGTGGTGGGGGGCAGTACGGTGGTGCAAATGGGTAGCGCTACTGTCTAACAGTATGGAGGTTTCAAGTTCGGGGTGCATCTGCATTCAGTTTGTACCTTGTCCCTGTGTTCATGTGGCTTTCCTCTGGGTATTGCTTTTCTACCACAGTCCAAACACATTCAGATAATGTCAATTGGACATGTTATATTGCCCATACGTGTGAGTGTAAGAGTGGGTGTCAACGTGTCTGTTCACCCTGTGATGAACTGGTGTTATGTTCAGCGGTTGTTCTGATTTTCTAACTTTTGGCCCTGTGGTGCTTGGCCCCTTCATCGCTGCTTGCAGCTATATTTAGGGGCCAAGCAGCGAAGCTGCAAGGCACCTAGTGTGTTTGTAGCTTTTCTTATTATTATTAGGGGCCAGGCAGCGAAAACTGCAAGGCACCTAGTGTGTTTCTACCTTTTCTTATTATTAGGGGCCAGGCAGCGAAAGCTGCAAGGCACCTATTGTGTTTCTACATTTTCTTATTATTAGGGGCCAGGCAGCAAAGCTGCAAGGCACCTAGTGTGTTTGTAGCTTTTCTTATTATTATTAGGGGCCAGGCAGCGAAGCTGCAAGGCACCTAGTGTGTTTGTAGCTTTTCTTATTATTAGGGGCCAGGCAGCGAAGCTGCAAGGCACCTAGTGTGTTTGTAGCTTTTCTTATTATTAGGGGCCAGGCAGCGAAGCTGCAAGGCAACTAGTGTGTTTGTAGCTTTTCTTATTATTATTATTAAACATCTTTCTTCCGACTGTGAAGTCTATGGCAGCCCATAGAACCGTCTGGTAAAAAGTTGTGAAATTTTGCACACTGATTCGGGACCCTCCCCTCATTCTTGTCACCAAGTTTCATATCCGCCCACGAGAGCTCTAGCGCCACCAACTGGTCAAAGTTGACCTTGTTTACGCACGTAACTTTTGAACCGTTTGTCCGATTTTCAAAAATAAGGTACCGTCGGAATCCTTGGGTCAAGCCGAGTTCAACGCACCCTATGACGTCATTTTCCGTCGTATTAGATTTTCCGCCATATTGGATTTTTTGAAAACACGAAAAAGTTTCACGGGTCACAACTTTTGTCCAATCTTCACCAAATTTGGCACATGTGATCTTCTTGACCAATGCTCACAAAAGTTATCGAGTGGATTTTTCATATTTGAAAGCGTTTGCCCGTAACAGCCAATGAAAATCAGCGGTGAAGCTGCCAAACAGGAAGTGAGCTCATATCTCTGCAACGCTTTCACGTATCAAAACCAAACTTGGTACATGGACTTGCGATCCCATTGGGGGGATACACACCAAATTTGGCAGCATTTCGCCTCTAGGGGGCGCTGTAATAAGCAAAAATGTATTTTGTCTTATAACTGTTGAATTCTTGGGATTTGAAGCATGCTCGTTGCGTCTGGTAGTACTGTGGCAGGTTCCACAGCAGACACATGTCAATTTGTTACGTCATCCTACTCGATCCGGCTGCCATATTGGATTTCATCAAAAACACAAAAAAAGTTTCACGGGTCACAAATTTTGTCCAATCTTCACCAAATTTGGCACACATGATCTTCAGACCAACCCTCACGAAAATTATCGAATGGATTTTTCATTTTCGAAAGCGTTCGCCCAACACAGCCAGTCGAAGTCGGCGGCGAAGCCGCCAAACAGGAAGTGAGCTCATATCTCTGCGACGCTTTCACGTATCAAAACCAAACTTGGTACATGGACTTGGGACCCCATTGGGGGGACGCACACCAAATTTGGTGGTATTTGACCTCTAGGGGGCGCTGTAATTACCAGAAAAGCATTTCAGCTGATAACTGTTATTCCACCAAATTTGGAGACGCTTCTCCTCCCACAGTTTTCGAGATATCCACCCCAAACCAACTGTAACCCGTCCGGTCTGACCCCGATCGGGTTGCTTGTGTACAGCTAAGCCGTACCTGCACTCGTTCTCTGTTTTTTGTCGTTTTTTCATCCCTTTTTTCCCATAGCCTCCCATTCGTCTTCAAAATCACCCCCCTCACCGTTCATGGCCTTCCCACTCGCTCACTTTTCACCCCAGAGCCACCACACCTCACATGTTGCCTCGGGACAAATCGCCCGACACTCATCCGAGACCGTTTTGACCCGCACTCGTCTTTTGTCATTGTTTTAATCAGTTTTTTTACTCATTTATTCATTCCTCCATCCTGCCATTGACTTCAATTCGTTTTTCAAAGTCTTGCCGCCCGGTCACCTTTCGGCCTACGGTCACAGTACCACATATGCTGCCTCAGGTCATGCCAACAAACTGTCAGGGCTGGGGCAAGGAATCAGTAACAGACCACAAAAATTGTCGAACCCGCAGATTTATTGAGTCCACAAGCAAGATCGTTATCGGGAAAACAGGCAGGGTCAAAACCAGAGAAGCAGTCCGAGGGCAAATCCAAAAGCGGGTACACGAACAGGCAGGGTCAAACACTGGGCAGGCAGATAAACAGGCGATCAGAGCAGAAGATCAGGCAAAGAACAGGTCGAGAAACGGGCAGGTCAAAAACGGAAAGAACAGCCAAGAAAAACAAGCAACAAACCGAGGGGACAAAACAGGCAATAGCAACTGTGACGAACTAGCAACAGGACAGGGAAACACAGGGAAGATGTAGGGCAGGGCTGATAACGGAATGGGAAGCAGGTGCGCAGGCAGGCAGGTAAAGGTGATGAGGCAATCAGGCGGGCGGAGGCCGGGCGGGGAGCGGGGCAGGGCTAGAACACAAAGAAAACAAAAGCACATGGACAGAAAAACACAAAACACCATGGCTAGGGGGCGGAAGCACTGACACAAACACTCAGTGAAACACATACTGACCCGCACTCATCTTTCATTTATTTATTAATTCCTCCATCCTCCCATTGACTTCAAATCATTTTTCAAACTCTTACTGTGCGGTCACCTTTCGGACTAGGGTCACAATACCACATATGCTGCCTCAGGTCATGCCACCAAACACTCAGTGAAACACATACTGACCCGCACTCATCTTTTATTCATTTATTCATCCCTCCATCCTCCCATTGACTTCAAACTCTTACTGCGCGGTCACCTTTCGGCCTATGGTCACAGTACCTCTCATGCTGGCTCAGGTCATGCCACCCATCGCTCATTGAATCCCATACCGACCCGCACTCCTCTTTTTGTCGTTCATTCATCCCTCCATCCTGCCATTCACTTAAATTTGTTTTTCAAAGTCTTGCCGCTCGGTCACCTTTCAGCCTAGGGTCACAATACCACATGTGCTGCCTCAGGTCATGCCACCAAACACTCAGTGAAACACATACTGACCCGCACTCATCTTTCATTCATTTATTCATCCCTCCATCCTCCCATTGATGTCAATTTGTTTTTCAAAGTCTTACCACTCAATCACCTTTTGGCCTACGGCCACAGTACCTCACATGCTAACTCAGGTCATGCCACCCAACACTCATTGAAAGCAATACTGACTCATCTTTTTGCCGTTCACTCATCCCTCCATCTTCTCATTCACCTTAGCTCGTTTTTAAGATCTTACAGCGGTCACCTTTGGCCCCACAGCCACCGTACCACATATGCTGCCTCGGCCAAATCACCCAACACTCATTGAAAGCCATACTGACCCGCAATCGTCTTTTTTTTTTTTTTCGCACTCATCCCTCCATCCTCCCATTCACCTCAGTTCATTTTTATGATCTTACCGCTCGGTCACCTTTTGGCCCAACAGCCACCGTACCACATATGCTGTATGCGCTGTAATTAGCAAATATGTATTTTGTCTGATGACTGTTGTATTACTGAGCAGTATTAAAATATACTAGCTGTGTTTGGTAATACTGTGGAGGATCCAAGGCTGACACATGCCAAGTTGTGATATCAGCCTCCTTGACCATCTGACTTCTTGGCAGATGTGTGATAATAGACAGTGGTATTGATATATGTTGTCTACATGTCTGTCTGTGAGAGACACATTGTCTTTTCTGCTTCAAACTTGTCATTTAAAGATTTGAGCCTTGATCTATGTTCCTATCCTGGTTGGTTGTAATGTTTTAAGATCTTCTAATCTATGCCGAATGCTTTCACATCCATAAATGTATTTTATGTCATTCATGGTTTTACTCTACTAGTGTGTTTAAATTTATCTCTGCAAAGTCTGCCATTTAGTTAAGTGTTTTCAGAGCATGTTGATCTGATCCATAAGCAATGTTTTTGAATCATCTTGTGACTTGACAGCATATCTGTATGAGCTCCTGGATAGATATGAGAACTTGGTAGATTAATATATCAGAATTTTCTTCAGTAGTTTCTGCTGATGTTATTGTTCATATTTTTTAAACAAAAGGGATTCGTTTTAATGAAGAGTGACCATTTAAAGTCTTTATTGGCAAAATAAAAGAAAAACAGCATTTGGACTTTATTATTTGTGCAAATTTAATGAAAACTTTGACATGTGGGTTAGGTGTTACTCTGGCACCCTTCAGGCTATGTAGTGAGTACTACTGTTACACATCAGCTACAACTCAATGGTAAACCAAACATCTTTAAACTTCTCATGGCATCATGACATTCATACCAATCTGTTTACAAGAAAATACCAAGAAAAAAACACAAGCCATATTAACCTTTGCATGATTGAAACAAGGGGTTATCAGATTTTTACTGCTTTATTATCACCACAACACCAGCCATATGGGTTACAATTCAAGCAGTGCAAATTGCATGATGCTATACAAGCAAACGCACCACCACGCTGGTGTGTTGGAGCAACAGTAACAGTAACAATTCCCAAACCCGCCATTGCGAGTCCAGTTTTTGGATGAAAGTGTTCGGTAAATACTGGTCAAAAATCTCAAAAGGTAACCCCCTGGATATATGCTTTAGACATTTACTGTAGGAACAGCAGAATTTAGTGTCAATATAAATGAAAAAATTGCGCACAAAAACATGACTGAACAAGAAAGCAAACATGACCAAATGCAAATGCAAACAAACACAACACAAAGCCAAAAAAAAAGAAATGTCCCAAGGCCAAAACAAGCAGTTGTTCATGTCTAATGACTTAAAATTGCTTTGGATAAATTACATAGCCCACTGAATGGTTCTACCAAAACCTACTACGTTAGTCTACTTAACAAGCCTTCTCAACCTTATGTCAGTATATGGCCACCTCTGCTGCTTATTGCTCTGTGTAATAGTGTCCTGTGGTGCTGTGGATTGGCAGCATCAGCTAGATGAGCCTCAGCAAGTCCCAAGGCTGGAGGAGGTCCATGAGCCTCAACAGGCTCTGTGACTGGTACAGGCGCCTCTGTAGGCTGCGTGGCTGGTGGAAGTCCATGAGCCTCAACGGGCTCTGTGACTGGTACAGGCGCCTCTGTAGGTTGCATGCCTGGTGCAGGTCCATGAGCCTCAACAGGCTCTGTGACTGGTACAGGTGTCTCTGTAGGCTGCGTGGCTGGTGGAGGTCCATGACCCTCAGCTGGCCTCACCTTTGCCGTGGGAAGTGAGAGACACATTGCCAAGCTGTGTGTGTGCCTGTGGCAGTGGCCACACCAGAGCTTGGAAGATTCTCAGCAGAAGGTAAAGTCTTTAAGACTGGGAGAACATGTCTGTAAGGTAAGTGGAGAGCAGATTCATATCTTTGTTGCACAGGTGTAAGAAAGAACCATGTGTATTCAGTAACAATGTATAAAATTTACAGTCTACCAAACATACATAAATGGCACTTTAAATGTTGCTTTTGAAAAAAAAAAGATGGATACTCACATAATCTGACTGACAAGATCCCAGAGCATTTTTGATAATGATTGCTGCCAGCTGTACGTTTTTGTGGTTCAGAAGAGCAGGCTGGACCATAGGTGAAAATGGACCTTTAGTGCACAAGTGGAAGAAACCATTATTCATTAATAATGTATGAAATTTGCATCCTACCAAATGTGCATAAATCATGTTAATGCATCAATCATATTTAAGATGCCCGTCTGTACAGTTGTATGTGTACGGTTAATAAGGTGGATACTCACACTTTGTTTCCGTGACAGAAGACCTTATGACAGCATGTCCGACACCACAATTCTGAAGCCGTATGCTCTTTTGGTTAGACTTAACGCTACTTCCCGCTTTGTCATCGACCCCACATCAATTTCACACCAAAAGATAACATTCACAACAATAAAACAATAACATTCGATAACATGCACAATAACAAAACGATAACATTCACAATAAAACAAGTCAATTTGTTGCATGAAATACATTGAGACAAAATGTTATCGAGTATTTCAAAAGAAATACAATGAATTTAGAAAGCACAAGGCTTTCAGACATGATACAGCTGCTACAGAGGCAATCCCCCAAATTGTGATATTCTACACAGTTAGAGCTGTAAATTGTAAGTGCAAGTTGCCCTGTGATCAGCCTTGAGCATTCATCATCCATGAAGCCAGGACACGCAGCAATACCGATCTTTGCTAATTTCCTGAAATGTCACATAGCACAATCAAGTATCTTGAGGAACACAACACAGTTACACTTTAAATTACTGTGGGTTACTTGTGTTTTGGGAAGTTTTAGTAAGTTTGCTTTGAAGGAATTCACTGACAAAGAACATACTCATCTGCATGGACATGGCTCATGGACATGAGTCTTGCACTGACACACCCACATGTGGGTATAGGACCATACACATGGTAACAAACAAGTAAACAAATCTCTAGTTCATGCATGATGGCATCAATGCATAATGAGACATATTGTGCACCATACAAATTAAGCACTTATGTAACAGAAGAATTAGAGCGGAATGACAGCAAAAGAAATCAGTCCCACACAAAAGAATGACCTAACGAAAATCAATGCCTACCAATTGCAAAACAAACACAACATACAAGTAGAAAGATAAAAAGCATAAAACAATTAAATACTTATACATTTCTCATTTCAAGCAGCTGTAAAAGAGCAATGGCTGATATTTGCCTTATGCGGAATTAAGTAGTCCACTAAGTGATCCTAAACCTAATATAATATTCCAAATCAAAATAAAAGCTTAGACTAGAATCCAAACTTAGTCTCTTTCTTTTTTATAATCACTTCAATTTATCATGTCAAAGCATGCTATTCTTAATGAAACTAAATCATCTTTCTATCATTAATGATGATAATAATAATAATAATAATAATAATAATAAAAGAAAAAAATGTAAACAGGGTCTGCTATATGGGCCACATTCCAAAGGAAGGAACACTAGTTTTTTTTTTTTTTTACAATTGTTTCACAGTCTGTAGACTTTCCTGTATCAGTTTGTCAGCTTAAGGGTGCTATGTGTAAATTCTGTTAAAATTAAGTTGTCTTTCATACAGCATTGCAATAGCAACCCCACTCTTCAACTGACTTCCATTATGCTACAACATGGTATTATAAGTATGGTTTGAAGGTAGCTGTGGCTACATCTGTGTGACACAGAGCATAGGCACTGTTGACATTACATAAACATAATATGGTCAATTTTGTCTTTGCTATTATCAATGCTACTTTATATCCTAAAATTGAGTGGATGTCTTTACTGTTATTGACAGTGATATGGTACGATAATATAAGTAATGGTAGGGTTCCACAAAATGATAAGGATAATAGTAAAGATTAAGACATTCTTAGTAACTAAAGCATTGAACATATAATGTAATGTGACCATATTGTGCACTACAAGAACATTAACATTAAATATATGAGAATTAAGAAATGCTACACTGACTTAAAAATATAGTCAACTAGTTAAAAATATTAATCAGCATGTCTGTACTATTTGCGGCTTCTTTTGGAAAATGGCCCAAATATCCCTCCCGTCCACTGCAAGGAGCCGTCCAGTGTTATGCTCTCTCCTTGCCGCCACCCACCCGCGCAAACCCCAGTTAGTGGACGGAATATGGAGCTAACTGATAACGGTGTGCTGTATAACATGGCCAGATTATGTATACCTCTCTATTTAATGGTCAACATCTTTCATTGCAAAAAAATATTACAGCAGTGATACAAGTATTGCTTCATGAAAACTGTAATATGTCTGCACAACTTCAACAATAACATCCTCTGTACCTTTAATGTAGACATGATCTATTAATGTACCTTTTTCAGTTGTAGCTGTTTGCACGTGTTGAGTGTATCCATGCCGCTCCAGTAACTTTGGAATTGTAGATGATACAAAGATGTCCTCATTGAAGTCTCCCATGATGAGTTTCCTCCTGGATGCTTGTCAAGTTCAAAGATGACCTGTAATAACTGTTGTCAAAACATGTCAATCTTGTAAGAGCTGGGCCTGTACAACACAGCGGCAGTCAAATTTACTTCAGGTATTTCAAAATACAAGCATTCCAAATTGCATCTTGCTGGAATTGAGACCTGCATGTCATTTTTTTCTGAAAAATACACACCGACTCCTCCTCTTTGTTGTTTTTTTAGTGCTGCAAAGACTGGCTCTGAATCATCATAACAGTTTCCCCTTGGATTATGCTTAAAGACATATCCTGGAAGTTGTGGCCCTTCTTCAGTGCCTACATTGAGCCAGGTCTCTGTTAAGCAAATGCAATCAGCTTTGATGAGGGCCTTATGGGCTTGAATATCCTCAATGTGAGCATTCAAACTCTGTACATTGTGAAGTGCTAGTGTGCACACAGGATTGATGTCAGTTGATAGAGACCTTTTAAAGTTAAACTGAGGCAAGCTTTTCATGGCCAGGTCTATTTTTTCGTTGCAAAATATGGCTGACTCTTTAAAGTCCCGAATTATCAGTCCACTGAGAGTTTTCACGCGACTCAGCGCAACATATGCTTGCCCTGCAGTGAAAATCTTCTTGAGTGATACAACAGCCTTTTCAACAGTCAGTCCCTGAATTTTATGAATTGTTATGGCCCATGCGAGGCGGAGCGGATATTGCCTTCGTACGCCACCAGCATTTGTCACTTGGTCCTCTTGTACTTCAATTATCGTCGAACGTTCCGAAAACCTCTTGTGTGTTTTCGATCTCCGAATCTTGCCAACATTGGGGTCGTCAAACTCCACATGAATAGCTGCGGGGAAATCATCGTCTTGTCCTTTAGTGATATCCACGACGGTACCACATGCTCCATTGACAAGACCATCAGACACATCTATATTTTTCTTCAACATCACCCTTGCTCCAACACCCAGAGAAACACAGTTTGACAAGCATGAATTGAAAACTTTTGTGTATTCACACTAGTAGCAAATCAGCAAACAGCTTTTGATATTAAAGTAGATTATTGAACATTCTGATTGTAGTTTCTTTCGTCATTTACTGCAAACATAATATCTTGTTTCGCCTATTTAAAACGATACTGAAAAGGGCGATTCAAAATGTTCTAATCTCGCGTTTCTGCTTTTTCCAACGATGAACAGAATTTAACAAAAGATCAGCTGCAGCTGAGTTAAAGGTATTTAATTTCAGTGATGAACGGAATCTAGCTTGCTAGTCATCTCCGTTTTCATGTACAGATACAACACGCATTATTTTTTGTGAGTCACAACAAGATTCGTTCAAACAGACCTTTAAATGAAGCGTAAACTACCTAGCAATCATGCACTTCAAAATGTTCTAATCTAGCGTTTCTGCTTTTTCCAATGATAAACAGAATTTAACACAAGATCAGCTGCAGCTGAGTTTAGGTATTTAATTTAAGTGACGAACAGAATCTAGCGTGGTACTCAACAACGTTTTCATTTATAGATACAACACGCATTGTTTTATATTGCAGGTCATAACAAAATGCGATCAAACAGACCTAAACAAGCGAGGAGACCATTAGTGTAGCGTTAAAACGCTATGCGGCGAATGTTGAAAAGAACAACGTAATCGTTAAGTTAGCTAGCCAGCTAAGTTTGAGATGTAAATTCTAAGTACACACGAATATAAAATATTAGCCAGCTGGCGATGTTAAAACGTAGTGAAAAGAACAATGAAATCTTTCGTAAAGTGCAGGCACATTAACTTAGCTAGCTCAAGAGACGGGCACATAATGGTAATACAATAATGAGATGACTGCAGACACAAAGATGACAACATATTCACCGTCCTACCAAGATACAATATCTACCTGGCTAGCGCGGAGTCGCTAGGGATATTAAGAATCACAACGTGGATTGAGGAGAAGAATTCCAACGATAAACAGAATTTAACACAAGATCAGCTGCAGCTGAGTTAGGGGTATTTCATTTCAGTGATGAACAGAATCTAGCTTGCTAGTGAACAAGGTTATCAGTTACAGATACAACACGCATTATTTTACAGTGAGTCATAACAAGATTCGTTCCGACAGACCTGAATAAGGGCGCCGTGGTTTTACAAAATTAGCTGCACGGACATTCACTTACTTAGCTCGCTAGATGAGCTTTTCGTTCATTTCACCGTCCTACCAAGATACAGTAGTTCGTTTAGCAACGTAGCGCCATGACTCGCCCCTGCGGTGATTGAAAGACTTTCAACGTGCAAACATGTGACTTTGACCGCGACGCCAAAGAGCCAGTCTCCCTAATACGACAGTCAGAGCGCATACTCAACCGTAGTGACGGCACTCCGTCCCAGTATTCACAATACTAGCAGAACAGCAAACACTCTCTCGTATGAAACTACATCACGAAACATTTTCATTGCCGAATAACGCAAGAAACTTTGGAAACATAGTATCTTGCGTAGCCTATTTAATTCAACCGTACTGTCACGTATACGATGAACCTCAAAATGTTCTAATCTAACGCTTCCACCTTTTCCAACGATAAACACAGCTACCTAGCAACCTTAGTACACGAGTATTGAAAAGAACAACGTAATCGTTAATAAAGTGCACGGACATTCACTTACTTAGCTCGCTAGATGAGCTTTAGCTCATTTCACCGTACTAACAAGATACAGTACTTAGAGGAATGTAATAGTTTATACATTAGTTCGGTAGCAAGATAGGGCAATGAGTCAATTAAACAAAGAGTTTCAAATTACACAGCACAAATCATTCCTTTAATCACAGCTATAATCGGTTTTACAATTACACAAACAAGTCGCCTGGTTTTAGAAAAGTAATGTGTGAATGTATTCACACTAGTAGCAAATCAGCAAACAGCTTTTGATATTAAAGTAGATTATGAAACATTCTGATTGCAGTGAATGACGGAAGAAACTTTACAAACATAATATCTTGTTTCGCCTATTTAAAACGACACTGAAAAGGTGCAAGAAAAACGGCGATTCAAAATGTTCTAATCTAGCGTTTCTACTTTTTCCAACGATGAACAGAATTTAACAAAAGATCGGCTGCTGTTGAATTAAGGGTATTTAATGTCAGCGATGAACGGAATCTAGCTTGCTAGTGAACAAGGTTATCAGTTACAGATACAACACGCATTATTTTACAGTGAGTCATAACAAGATTCGCTCCAACAGACCTAAATAAGGGCGCCATGGTTTTACAAAATTAGCTGCACGGACATTCACTTACTTAGCTCGCTAGATGAGCTTTCGTTCATTTCACCGTCCTACCAAGATACAGTAGTTAGAAGAATGCAGTCATATATACAGCAGTTAGTTAGCAACGTAGCGCCACGACTCGCCCAAGCGTGATTAAAAGACTTTCAACGTGTATTGAGGAGAAGAATGTAATGGTTTGTAAAGTGCATGGACGTTAAATTCATAAGTACTTTTCTCAGAGAAGACCGAACTTGAGATTCGGAGCAGAGTTACCCTAAATTTCATGAGGCGACAGTCTGTAGCGATGTTGTAACGTTACATAAGGAGTATTGAAAAGAACAATGAAATCTTTCGTAAAGTGCAGGCACATTAACTTAGCTAGCTCGCTAGACGGGCACAGAATGGTAATACAATAATGAGATGACTGCAGACAAAGATGACAACATATTCACCGTCCCACCAAGATACAGTATCTACCTGGCTAGCGCAGAGTCGCTAGGGATATTAAGAATCACAATGTGGATTGAGGAGAAGAATTCCAACGACAAACAGAATTTAACACAAGATCAGCTGCAGCTGAGTTTAGGGTATTTAATTTAAGTGATGAACCGAATCAAGCTTGCTATTCATCTCTGTTTTCATGTACAGATACAACACGCATTGTTTTATATTGCAGGTCATAACACGATTCGATCAAACAGACCTAAACAAGCGAGGACACCATTAGTGTAGCGCTGTAAAAACGCTATGCGACGAATGTTGAAAAGAACAACGTAATCATTCGTTAAGTTAGCTAGCCAGCTAAATTTGAGATGTAAATTCTAAGTACACACGAATGTAAAATATTAGCCAGCTGGCGATGTTAAAACGGTACACGTTCGTTCATTCGTAAAGTGCAGGCACATTAACTTAGCTAGCTCGCTAGATTTGCACAGAATGGTAATACAATAATGAGATGATTGCAGACACAAAGATGACAACATATTCACCGTCCTACCAAGATACAGTAGGCCTATCTACCTGGCTAGCGCGGAGTCGCTAGGGATATTAAGAATCACAACGTGGATTGAGGAGAAGAATTCCAACGAAAACAGAATTTAACACAAGATCAGCTGCAGTTGAGTTAGGGTATTTAATTTCAGTGATGAACAGAATCTAGGTTGCTAGTGAACAACGTTTTCATTTACAGATACAACACGAATTATTTCATAGTGACAGTCATAAGATCTGCTCAAAGACCTAGCTTCCACGACTTTCGCTAAGAGATATTAAAACACCACGTGTATTGAAAAGAACAAAGTAATCACTCATAAAGTACACAGATATTCACTTACCTAGCTCGCTAGTTGAGATTTCGTGAAATTAAATACCCTTAACTCAGCTGCATGTCTGTGTGTCATGTAACAACAGTCCTCCTTACGCAGAATCTGCACGTAGCTTGGTATTGCAACACGATGATTATTTATACACAACATTTAAATTTGTGTAACTTTAAAACAGAACATAGCTGTGATTAAACGAATGTCTGTCATTGAATTGTGCTGTTTAATTTGTTTTGAAAGCACTGAAGGTGTTAATGTGATTATGCTGTGCACAAAAAACTGTTTAATTGTTATGCATCTTTTTACACCTTTGGGGCTTGGAAGCATTTGGGGCAGCAAAAATACGTCTTTGACCGCGACGCCAAAGAGCCAGGCTCGTTGTAATGGCAATCAGAGCGCATACTCAACCGCCTTGACGGCAATCTGTCACAGTATTCACAATGCTAGCAAAGCAGTAAACACCCTCTCGTATGAAACTACATCATGAAACATTTTCATTGCAGTGGATAATGCAAGAAACTTTGAAACATAGTATCTTGCTTAGCCCATTTAATTCAACCGTACTGTCACGTATACGGTGAACCTCAAAATGTTCTAATCTAACGTTTCCACTTTTTCCAACGATAAACAGAATTTAACACAAGATCGGCTGCAGTTGAATTAAGGGTATTTAATGTCAGTGATGAACGGAATCTAGCTTGAGCATCATCTAGGTTTTCATTAACACATACAACACGCATTATTTTATGGTGACAGTCATAAGAAGATTCGTTGAAACAGACCTAAACAAGCGCGCTTTGGTTTTAAAAACCTAGCTAGGTGGCAACCTATCAGGCAGGCCTTATATTGAAAAGAACAACGTAATCGTTCGTAAAGTTAGCTAGCCAGGTAAGTTTGAGATGTAAATTCTAAGTACACACGAATGTAAAATATTAGCCAGCTGGCGATGTTAAAACGCTACACGCTCGCTCATTCGTAAAGTGCAGGCACATTAACGTAGCTAGCTCGCTAGATTTGCACAGAATGGTAATACAATAATGAGATGATTGCAGACACAAAGATGACAACATATCCACCGTCCTACCAAGATACAGCAGCTTCCTGGCTAGCGCAGAGACACTACGAGATATTAAGAATCACAACGTGTATTGAGGACAAGAATGTAATCGTTTGTAAAGTGCATGGACGTTACCTTAATAAGTACTTTTCTCAGTTGAAGACCAAAATTCAGATTTGTTGCATGGGAAACCCTAAATTTTATGCGGTGCCTCTGTTCGTTCGCCGCCATGTTCCGTCTCCCAACTCTTGTATAAGAATTACATTTTCAAAACCTCAAAATGTTCTAATCTAACGTTTCGACTTTTTCCAAAGACAATTTGAGCAGTCACCCCAGCCGGCCTCGAACCCATGTGTCCAAAGTAGCAAACATGTGACTTTGACCGCGACGCCAAAGAGCCAGTCTCCCTGATACGACAGTCAGAGCGCATACTCAACCGTAGTGACGGCACTCCGTCCCAGTATTCACAATACTAGCAGAACAGCAAACACTCTCTCGTATGAAACTACATCACGAAACATTTTCATTGCCGTGAATAACGCAAGAAACTTTGAAAACATAGTATCTTGCGTAGCCTATTTAATTCAACCGTACTGTCACGTATACGGTGAACCTCAAAATGTTCTAATGTAGCGTTTCCACCTTTTCCAACGATACACAGAGCTACCTAGCAACCTTAGTACACGAGTATTGAAAAGAACAACGTAATCGTTCATAAAGTGCACGGACATTCACTTACTTAGCTCGCTCGATGAGCTTTCGTTCATTTCACCACCCTAACAAGATACAGTACTTAGAGGAATGTAATCGTTTATACATTAGTTCGGTAGCAAGGTAGGGCAATGAGTCAATTAAACAAAGAGTTTCAAATTACACAGCACAAATCATTCCTTTAATCACAGCTATATTCGGTTTTACAATTACACAAACAAGTCGCTTCGGTTTTAGAAAAGTAATGCGTGAATGTATTCACACTAGTAGCAAATCAGCAAACAGCTTTTGATATTAAAATAGATTATGAAACATTCTGATTGCAGTGAATGACGGAAGAAACTTTACAAACATAATATCTTGTTTCGCCTATTTAAAACGATACTGAAAAGGTGCAAGAAAAAACGGCGATTCAAAATGTTCTAATCTAGCGTTTCTACTTTTTCCAACGATGAACAGAATTTAACAAAAGATCGGCTGCTGTTGAATTAAGGGTATTTCATTTCAGTGATGAACGGAATCTAGCTTGCTAGTGAACAAGGTTATCAGTTACAGATACAACACGCATTATTTTACAGTGAGTCATAACAAGATTCGTTCCAACAGACCTGAATAAGGGCGCCATGGTTTTACAAAATTAGCTGCACGGACATTCACTTACTTAGCTCGCTAGATGAGCTTTCGTTCATTTCACCGTCCTACCAAGATACAGTAGTTAGAAGAATGCAGTCATATATACAGCAGTTAGTTAGCAACGTAGCGCCACGACTCGCCCCGCGGTGATTAAAAGACTTTTAACGTGTATTGAGGAGAAGAATGTAATCGTTTGTAAAGTGCATGGACGTTAAATTCATAAGTACTTTTCTCAGAGAAGACCGAACTTGAGATTCGGAGCAGAGTTACCCTAAATTTCATGAGGCGACAGTCTGTGGCGATGTTGAAACGTTACATAAGGAGTATTGAAAAGAACAATGAAATCTTTCGTAAAGTGCAGGCACATTAACTTAGCTAGCTCGCTAGACGGGCACAGAATGGTAATACAATAATGAGATGACTGCAGACAAAGATGACAATATATTCACCGTCCTACCAAGATACAGTACCTACCTGGCTAGCGCGGAGTCGCTAGGGATATTAAGAATCACAACGTGGATTGATGAGAAGAATTCCAACGATAAACAGAATTATCAAGATTCGTTCGAACAGATCGAAACAAAGGCGCTTTTGTTTTACAAATTTAGCTGGGAAAACACGATAAGTTAAGACGCTACACAACGAGTATCGAAAGGAACAACGTAATCGTTCGTAAATTTGGCTTGCTAGCTAAGTTTGAGAAGTAAATTCTATGTACACACGTATTTACAATATTAGCCAGCTACCTAGCAACCTTGGTACACGAGTATTGAAAAGAACAACGTAATCGTTCATAAAGTGCACGGACATTCACTTACCTAGCTCGCTAGATGAGCTTTCGTTCATTTCACCGTCCTACCAAGATACAGTAGTTAGTTAGCAACGTAGCGCCACGACTCGCCCCGCGGTGACTGAAAGTCTTTCAACGTGTATTGAGGAGAAGAATGTAATCGTTTGTAAAGTGCATAGACGTTAAATTCATAAGTACCTTTCTCAGAGAAGACCGAACTTGAGATTCGGAGCAGAGTTACCTTAAATTTTATGAGGCGACAGTCTGCGTGCTCCGCCATCTTGTATCTGCCGACTGTTGTGTAAGAGTTTCAAAACACGGCCACTAGCGCCCCGCTCTGGAAGACTACAGTACTGCAAGTATTGCCATTAACTCCAATCCAATTTTGAGATCATTTTTTACAGAATTTTTTATGGAGGGGGGCTTCGCCCCCCACATCTGCAAACTCTATGACAGAATTACATGCACATATGCCACAAACCTACGAGGTTTGGTGTGAATAGCTCTTACCGTTGTGGAGTTATAGCCGTGGGAAAAATCTGTTTTCATCATTTAATTGCACAGGTAGACTTTTGATCCAGGTAACTTGCAAATTATAGCCGATATCCATAAACCCCGTGCAATTTGATTAATAGACCCCTTGGGCTACATCCAGGAGCTTCACTGCTTGGACCCCTAATAATAATAAGAAGAAAAATCAGAACAAAAACAATAGGGTTCCAGCAGCTTCACTGCTTGGACCCCTAATAATAATAATAATAATAGTGAAAAATTCTAACAATTACAATAGGTGCCTTGCACCTTCAGTGCTTGGCCCCTTAATAATAATAATAATAATAATAGTGAAAAATTCTAACAATTACAATAGGTGCCTTGCACCTTCGGTGCTTGGCCCCTAAATATAGCTGCAAGCGGCAATTACGGGGTCCAAGCACATCAGCCGAAAATTGAATGGGTGATGGCTGCCATTGCTTCTGAGTCATCAATTTGTCCTTGAAGACTTTATCAGGACCCTTGACCAAGATGCAGTATACAAAATTCTAACTTTATTAGGAAATTGGTTTAGGAGATATGGCCATTTCTTTGCTATAGTGCCACCCATTCATGGATTTACACCAAACTTGACCACCTTAAGCCTGTTGTCCTATAGATGACAGTTCTCATGTAAATGTGACATGTAATGTAAATGTTAAATAGGTCAAATTTTTTCCATTGTGAAAAACATGTATTATATGCAAGAATGATTGCCATTATAAGAACCGAAATGATTGTTGCCATCTCAGGTCAGTGAAAGTTGACCTGAGTCTAGGTGTCAGGGTCAATGAATGTTGATCTGGGTGTAACTGTCTGGAATGTAGCAAAGTGTAGTTTTTGACTGGGGGAGTGGTGGAAAGAGAGTTTGCCATGTAATTTTAATACAGATTGCTATTTGACACACCCAAAACAATCCTGCAAAGTTCCATGATGATAGGTCATAATTAAGTCAGTTTAAGTGCTGCTGAAATTTGATTGGTTGATGGGTGCCATGTTGTTTGAACTATCAACTTGTCCTTACAGAATTTATTAGGACCTTTGACCAAGACACAGAATGCAAAATTTGAACTTGATAGGGCAAGTGCTTTATGAATTATGACCATTTGTTTGCTATAGCGCCACCTAAGGACGAATTTACACCAAATTTGGTAGGCCTGAGTCTAATGGACTGTAGATGAGGGATCTCAAGTTTGGTGATAATTGGACATTGCACTCAGGAGTTATAGCTCATTATATCAATAGAGGCCACACCCACCAATTTCATTGGCTTACTGCGGGCACATCTTTTAACATAGCAACTTTCTTTACACAATATTCAAAGATCTTGGTCTGAAGATGCTGTGTGCCCAGTTTCGTGCAAATTGGACAAACCGTCTCGGAGGAGATAGATTTTAAAGGTTTTACAAAAAATTCAAAATGGCGGAAAATCCAATATGGCGCATCATTTTGGTCCCAGAGGTTTTTTTTGGTCATCTGGAGCCAGGGAATCAGGGAAAAAAGAATTTTGATTCTACCCCAAACGGTTCAAGAGTTATAGCCCAAAACACGTTGTGGCTCTCTACACTGCCACCATCTGGCCAATCGGGTAATTATTTTTACCTCAGTGGGTGACCATAGGAACCTATCCACCAAATTTGGTAGCTCTAGCCTCTGTAGTTTTTGCTGTGCAGACACTTTTAGGGCAGTAAAATAATAAAAATAAAAAACGTAACAAACACAATAGGGTCCCAGCACTACACGCTTGGACCCCTAATAATTCCAAGCATGCAACGTAAGTTTGTTCCTACATTCAAGGACTCATTCATTGCTGTCAGGTTTTTACAACAGGCACGTGATACTTAATCTTTCTGAGCTATGCTTGAAATATATATCTACAAATACATGTTCTATTCAAAGGAAACATTGAATACAAAACAAGTCCTGCTTTGCCACACCTCCTGTCTCACTGAACTGCAAGCCACATACTCCCCGACCCACACCTCAAAACAAATGGGCCCACTCTAGCCACACCTACTCAGAGCAGCAAATGCTCGAGAAATAGCACTTCTAAAGCAACTATCATTTGTGCTGTCCCAGAATACTGATTTGGGGCTTATGGGTTAGACAACTGTAATGTGTTTTTGCAGTAAACATGGCTAATGTTTTTATTAATGTACTTTAATGCTGTTGTTACATGCAGAGGAACAGCGGTTCATGACTGGGATACTGTTGGATGACTACAGCTCTTACATTTCTGATGCTCTGGACTCATCTACAAGTCCTGGGACCTGCTTCTGGTATGACGTAGAGTCTGGACACAACTCTGAATCTCTGTACTTGCCTTTTAATACCTGGGACCTGCTGCTGACCTGAGGAATATCAATCCCTTCATTTGAATCTTTTTACTTGCATGCAAACAACTCCAAGAACCAATGTCAAACTAATATTAATATTTAATTAGCATCCCAGTGTAGTGTAGGCACTCAAAAGCAGTATGGGAGTGAAAGCAGCTCAGCACCCAATTTTATAGGGTCATTAGAGGCACAGATATGACAGTTATATCCCAAGTTATAACACTGATTTTAAAGAGAATCACTAGATGCACAAACAGGAGAGTTATATCCCAAGCATTACCACTGATATGAGTCAGTTATATCCCATCCCAGTATAACACTGATTTTAAAGGGAGTCACTAGATGCACAGATAGGAGGAGTATATCCCATGCATTAACACTGATTTTAAGAGAGCCACTAGACACTCAAATAGGAGGGTTATATCCCAAGCATTAACACTGATATTAAGAGTTTATTACATACTGTGTCATATAATTTTCAATAGATTCATGTGGAATCATGGGTTATATGGATCAATGGACTATGTGGCACTGCCCTAACAACTTCATTCAACTGCCATGGCCGCTGTTACCTCATTAAGAGGGCTCAGATGGAGATAACAGCTGAAAGGCTGTTGCAAGCATATTACTGCCAGCTGAAAGGACCCTGAGCACCCAGAATAATCTGGAATATTCCCTTAGTGAATTACCTCCTGCAAGGTGAGGGTTAAATGATGTGATTAAATAATTGTATAATTACAAGAGATAGCAACGTAGAACAGTACCAAAAGAGATGTAAAGTCAACCTCTGATAACTGCAAATGCTTAGGATTGTTGTGGCATTATGCATTAAACCATTGTGTGCACATAGAAGGATAACAGCAATATTCAAGGTTTATTGCAATAAAAGAATTTACCAACTTACCCCAAACAGCCATAAACACAGCAAAGAACACTGTGGCTCCATTGTCAAAAAGATGTGTGACCTGAACAAAAACAAATCACAGCACATATATGCTACCCAGTAGCGGATGGGCTCACTCAGTAACAGTAACTACAGTTAGACAACAGAAATCACCATCGACATGAATTTCCTCCAAACAGGTCCTTCAGCACTTAACGTTCGACTCTAATAATGTGTGATCTTTCCTCTACATATATCGGGCCATGCAGATCGTAGTGTTGATTTAGAAAACACTGTGATAAAATGGGCCATTCTCTCTAACTACTATGGGGCTTCTTCCTCAACATTTCTGTAACGGGCATAAGTGTTCCTTTTATTATTCTTAGCTAATATTCTCCATTAATCTCCCTAACCACCATACTTACAGTAATTTGAAGCATTCTTTGAATTTACTACTCAGAATGAAGGCTGGTGCACCATAAAGGTCAGATATAATGACCCCCCTAGTATTAGGCAAACTTGTGTCTTTGAATAAAAATAGGAAAGGACATGCACAGTGATATTTATGGGGGACACGGAGTCTCCAAAGACAAGAGTATTCTTCTACCTTGGCATAGACGCAGCTCTCTGACAGTCTCATGTAGGGACAGTACTTGTCACACAAGGGGCACATTATAATATCAGTCGCCTGGCATACTTCTTTACTGGAAGAGAACACACAGCATTTAGCCTTAGTGATTACAAACACATCCATACAACACTTGTTCTGGAATTTGTCAAACAGCTTTACTTCCAGTTAGTCAATCATCAATTCATAAATTCATGGCTGATTCATGTCCCGCCTGGCGGCTGGAGGGTACCTGACTTGGCAGTGCTCCAAAGTGAAGACTCCATACAGGAAGACTAGCAGCCCCACCAGTGCTGCTGGGAAAAGCATTCCTGTGTACCAGCCCAGCCAGGCGAAATATAGCCCAATCTTCTCCCCAAAGTACCTCCTGTCAGCACACACAATACTGTTACAGAGCAGCAAAACCAGCAACACCGTCCCTGTTACAGGGCAACAGAATGCCCACAATGGCACTACTGGCTCCTGATTGGCTTGGTAGCCAACAAGTTACGTACAGGAGAAGGCAAGCGTGCCTAGGACATCATATCAGATTTTATATCTCACTTTACCTTAAAAACCCTAAAAGAGTTTATATCTCATTTGAATACCTAAATTGCTCTTTCACAGCTTCTCTGGAATTCCCTCTGTTGAGCACCCTGTGATAACAGTGCTGTGCTAGGTAAAGTGTTATTGAGTATGTTTTAAAGCTCCTCAATAACAAAATTAACAACATTGATATAACACATTTTACAACCAAGGTTGTTACACAGAGCTATAGACAGGTTTTCCAGATGGAATCAAAAAACAAAAAGGACCAATCTGGGAAAAACTGAGGATGACTCCTGGACCCCTAGCAAAAAAGCAATCAAGTGAAACTCCTAGAATACATAAATAAATACTACACATATAAAGTGATGTGTGTGAATCATCAGAAATAAGGGAAGATGTACACACATCAACAGTATTCCGAGGCATGGTAAAATGCAGAGTAACCAATCTTCAGACATCAGTGAGACCACCACACCTCAGTGGCTTGCTGTTACTGAGAGAGGGACCACATCTTCTACCCTGACTACATTACAGTAGAGCAGAGGGGTCCTAATGAACTATCTATAGGTATCTATGGTCATCATTATACACTTTTAAATCAGCTTCACATTCCACTTATCTCACACAAATCATGGGGGAGGGATGCTGAACAAATATTTTTATACATGTTTACATGATTATGACAAACAGCAAGGGGAGCCTGTGCTTCAAGGTCATATTAAAGAACCACACCTCTGTTGAGCTAGAGAACATGCTAAAGAGTCCATGTCCCTGTTGCGATAGAGGTCATACCTTATCAGATCAAGTGGCTGATACTTGTACCAAACACCCCACCATGCCCAGCACTCGAACAGCAGGTGTCGGTGGTTCTCTGCCCCGTGGGTCCGGATGGAATTCTTACTCCTGTAGCTGCCCTGCAGAGGGAAAGTCTCAATTATGCATAGGTGTGCTCCATTCTGCCAGCACACACCTCAAACACAAAATAAAAACTGAAAAAAAAAAATGTTTAGGTAGATAAAAGAAAATTTAAGACCAACAAGATATGCTGTGACTGGCAAACCACAGTGGTCTCTGAGGGTGTACTCACACTAGGCGATCCGTACCGTGCCCAGGCCTGCTTGAAGAGGTGGGCTCGGGCTCGGTTCACTTGGACTTGGGCACGGTACACATCAGTGTGATTGCTAACCCTGCCCGAGCATGGAACGTGAACATGATGTCAATGATGCGACTGTCCCATTTAACAAAAATATCCGTTATAGCAACAGTTAGCTGGATATCTGTTAGTTACACGCCCAGTCATATTAAATCCTTTAAACCATCATTTGACTAGCTAGCTGACTTCCTTAAATATAACAAGCTGGCTACCTGTCAGGACTGCAGCGTCTTAGCCGGTTGTTTTGTTTTCCCTGTCCATGTGCTTTTGTTTTTCCCTGTGTTCCAGCCCTGCCCTGCTCTCCGCCCTGTCGCTGCCCACCTGATTACCTGACTGTCTGCACCTGCCTGCCTGCGCACCTGCATCCCGTCTCCTCATCAGCCTTGACCTATTTAAGTCCTGCTCGTGACTTGTCTTGTTGCCAGTTCGTCTCAGTTCGCTGTGTCGCTACTCACCGTTGTTTCTCCGTGTCTGCCTGCTGGTTCTGTTTCCTTGCCTGTTTTTCCCCCCCCAACTTCGCTCCTTGTTCCTGCTCTGTGGTTTTGGTCGCCGTATCTGCTCTGGTTTTTTGACTCTGCCTGCCTTGATTTTGTTTTTGGATTGCCCTTTGGACTCAATAAACCCGTGTTCATTAGTCTTCCTGTCTGCGCTTGAGTCCCTGCCTGAGTTCTGACACTACCTCCAAAATGATGTTTGATTGGTTAGTTCTGTAGATCTATACCTAAAAATAACTCTGTGGATCCCCACATTAGCTTGATTACTAGAAAGCGAAATAAAACTAACCATACTTTACGTGGCGTTGTAAGCATTGCTGTTGTCAGGGACTTAGTCAGAGTATCACAAATGAAGCAGCCAACCTGTTTAAGTAGCTAGTCTTCAACAATCGTTCAGATAGGTAGCTAACTGTTAGCTAACTAGCTATGTTTGTCAAATCTATCGCTAGATAGCTAATGTTAGCTGCCCAGCCAGTTAGCATCGATTATGCAACGCAGCGATTTTGTTAATCGTGTAGCACGTATAAGAAGATTTTTAGAGGCAGCTGACGTTAAGGGAGGAATTTGGAGCTTTACTCGCCGACTACAATTCATGTTCATCAATAAGGTGAGAACCAGACCCGTTATTAACCCAAATATTCTCGAATGAATTGAAAAGTGTACTGTCCAAGTAGTAATAGAAGATGTTTGTTGTTGTAATGATGACAGTAGTGCACACACAAGTAGTAGCCCTAACTGGTTAACATTAGCTAACATTATTGTGATTAGGCTACTGTAATCTGACAAAAAATATTGATCTGTCCCTTAGTGTAATGACTGAAACATCAGCTGCCTCCGTAAAAAATCTTTTTATACGTGCAGCACGATTAACTGAAAATCACTGCATGGCATAATTGATAAATCTAAGGCATGTGAGAGGGCCATGTGGGAGAGCGCTTTCCCTCAACACAAAAAGTCGCATCGTGATGATGCAAGCGTGCTTGGGCCCAGAACATTAAGTGCAATGTGAGCGCAGGCCAGCGGGGGAGTGGGGAGGGGGGACAATCGTGCTCGGGCACGGTACAAGGCAACCGGGCCTAGTGTGAGTACGCCCTAAGTTGGACAGTACCACTTCTTGGGTAGGGCAGAGAAACAGCTTCTGACTTGATGTACTCTAACAACCATGTTGTAAACATTGATATACTGTAAATTCATCCATCTTACCTATTTTCATGCTTAGGTCCCTGTCCATTCTCCAATTTGTATGAATTTCAAGGACTACTACTAGACTACTTAAACTACTGGCTGGAAGAGCAGAAAGCCACATTCATGTCCTTGGTAGTCTGCAGTTCCAGCATCACTGGACCAAAGTAGAACACTAGTGTTTAGAGCTCATCTTCATGCTAAGACCATGTTTCTGCTTTCTCATAGAAATTTTCAGAGGAGCCAAAGGCATACAGGGAAAGTCATGGTCAGAGATAAAACACTGTTCCAGCCCAGTATTCTGCTCTGTCAGATATTAGCAGTATGCCCTCTGTCAGTATGGATGCATTCCATTATCAACTTTGTTAGCCCAACAATATTACATCTTAAATAGTGTCAGATGTTCCACAAGACTATGGTGAACAGTGTGCATAGCCCTCACGTTAAATATGCAAATATGCAGATGACTCAAATGAGAGGGAGATAATCTGTTAAGCAATTCAGTACACAAATGATCAGAAATGGACATGGTCACCTAGTTGTTGTATTAATGCAGAAGCCAAATCAGGTCTGAATATCATCCATTTTCCTCCCACTTGTCAATGATATGATATTGGTCAGCGTTTCTCAACCCGAGGGTTGTGTCCCAAATTTGGGTCGTGGCAAGTACTGAAAGGGTCACAAGCCCGAGTTGGAAATTTAAACATTTTAAAACCAGCCACCTCCTAAATGCTGATCCATGATCAGATTTCCTAATTCCAATCCTAACATTAACCTATATAAACGGATCCTGGATCTGCACTTGCTTAGCGCAAAACTACTGAACACTCAACCAATCAAATAAGCCTACCCCCAGATGTTTAATTTCAAATGCACTGGCACGTCCAGTCAGATTTGTTTGATACATGTTGTTTGGCGTAGATTGCAGAGTGCACTGTGCGCTTGATCACTGCGCTAAACTCTCGCATATAGGCCCCACTGACAACATTAGCTAGCATAACCAGGAAAATAGACAAATTCTTGAAATCTACTGGCTAACCTCCTTCCAGACCAAGCAGCACCAGCTCAGGGGAATGTTCCTCTGAACCTAAGAGACAATATTAAAGGACATATGACCCGGATTTTCTCAAGTGTGGATTTACCTACACTGTTAAACATGGTGAGCACAAGCCATTGTGTGTCCTGTGCAATAAACTGCTTGCTAACAAAAGCATGAAGCCTTCAAAGTTATAGAGGCATTTAGAAACAAAACATGCCAGCTACAAAGATAAGCCTCTGGACTTTTTTAAACGTAACAGCCAAAATCTTGAGGCTTCCCAAAAGACCTTTGAACATACATGTACAGTACAGGAGCAGGCAAGGGACAAGGGACAGATCCGGGCTTCCTATCTAGTTTTGCATCGAATTGCGAAGTGTACTGTTGCAGAAATCCACCTCTGCAGCAGAGATTTTTTCTGCATTGGATAAATACTTGAATTCAGTGGGGGTGAGTGGACAAAGTGAATTGGCATGACAATGAACAGAGCAGCCTCGATGACAGGCAAACATTCAGGGGTTGTGAAAAAAATTCTAGATGTAGCTGGACCGAACGCAATGTGGAACCACTGTTTTTTACGCAGAGAAGCATTAGCTGCTAAAGACATGGTACCGGAGCTTCACAAAACACTGCGAGAGGTGGTGAAAGTTGTTAATTAAATCAAGCATAGTGCCAAGAATGCAAGGTGTTTTCAAGCTTTTTGTCAAGAGATGGGGAGTGGGCACAAACAACTGCTCTATCATGCTGAGGTCCGCTGGCTCTCCAGGGGCAAAGTGTTATCCCGAGTTTACGAGTTTAGAAGCAAGTTGGCAGCTTTTCTTGCGGAAAAGAAGTCAGATCTAGCAGAATATTTTAACGATGACCTGTGGATTGCTCATCCTTCTTATCTTGCGGACATTTCTGATTATTTGAATCCATTGAATGTGTCATTACAAGGGAGGGGGCATAACCAATTTCAGCAAACTGACAAAATCAATGCCTTCAAAAAAAAGTTGACTCTGTGGACCAAGCATGTTACCAACGGCAGGCTGGACATGTTACTGAATGTGTGTCATGAGGTAAAAAACCTGTCAGATTCAGACAGCTCAGTGCTGAAAAGGGTGATCAGTGACCATTTGGAGAAACTGCATGCGTGGTTTTGCGATTACTTTCCAAAAGAAGAGAACGTGCTGGGCCAAGAGTGGATAAGGGAGCCATTTGGAGTTGATGTGGAAACCGTGATTTTGTCAGCTGAGGAAGAAACTCAACTGGTTGAGTTATCATGCGATTGTGGTCCTCAAAAGAATTTCTCAGAGTTGAGTCTCCCTCAGTTCTGGTGCAGCATTGCAAGCGAGTATCTTTCTCTTGCTAACCATGCAATCGGACTGCTTTTGCCTTTCAGTAACACATATTTATGCAAGGCTGGCCTCTCTGCTCTCACCTAGCTGAAGAACAAAAGCAGAAACAAACTAAATGTTGAACATGACCTCCGGATTGCACTGTCTTCAGTTACCCCAAATTTTGACACACTTATTAAAAGCAGGAAGCCCCAGGTTTCTCATTAAGAAGTATGGGATCATAAAATGTAAGTTAACAATTATATTTCATAATTAATATTAAATTATGTTAACCCATTTTTCTCCTTCTTAAAAATGTTAGAATGGCTTATTTAAGATCAGAAACAATCACATTTTTTCAATTGTCTAATTATAGTAGGCATTATGTTGAATTTGAGAGAGCTGGCTAGTTTTACTGCTTTATTTAGTTTTACTACTTTACTATACAGGGTTGTGACTGAGCTGGCATGTTGAAAATTGGGTTGCGGTGCAAAATAGGTTGAGAACCACTGATATAGCCCAAAGGGCATTGTTTTGTCTTTTACATTTTTAACATGTAACAGACTGTAAAAAAAAATACAAGCACATTCAGAATACAAGTTGCAGGAAAGCCTTTGATATGGTACGTAAGTCCCACTATGTTGTTTAATGTCATACCGTGGCATGTTGGAAAACCACTGCCAGGAAATGATGGTCCCTACAGGAAATAGTGAGCAGAGCCTTCTCTCACTATAACAAACAAACAGAACAAATAGAACTGCTGAGCACATTACCTCATGCAGGGGAAATGCTGCTTCATATGAATTATTGCTCAGAAGACGATTCAGTCCTGGCAAAATGGAAAAAGGAAGTTAGAAAGTATGGAAATGACACTCATGTGTATGTACTTTCAACTTTCTAGAGTTAAGACTATGCACAATGCCTTGCATAGACTCTAGCAAATGCCTGCTTACAACGTAGGTTAGCCTATTTAAAATACAGGAAAATAACAAGATAAAACCTGACTATCTTTTATTATCAGTTACATTAGTTACATTATTTATCTGCTGTTTGTTTGAAATATTTTAGTAACAATTAAATTGCGCCATTTCTTGCTTTGTCATTTCCAGTAGCAAAGGCAATGGGCTGAAACTCCTGAAACAATGTCGGGCGCACAAGAAGTTGCGGAATTGTTTGCATGGTGCCAGTTTTATCATTATGTAGCAAGAAACCATTTACAGGAATTAACTGCATTTAAACAAACAGAGATGCTAATAATGCAGGTATAAAATGTTTATGTTGGCAACCATAGTTAATGTCATAACAGTGCATAGAAACTTGTGGGTGAAGCCAGGACTAGTGGGAGCATATCATCCTCACTACTGACAATGGGTGGCTTGCCAATATTCACATTAGTCAGCGCAAATACCTGTATACACTGATGAGCCAAAACATTATGACCACCTGCCTAATATGCTGTTGGTCCTCCGTGTGCCGCCAAAACAGCGCCGACCCGCCGAGACATGGACTCTACAAATTGCCAGTTTGTGGTTTGTCCCTCCTCGGACCACTGTCGGCAGGTACTCAGCACTGCTGACTGGGAGCACCCCACAAGCCTTGCTGTTTCAGAGGTGCTCTGACCCAATCATCTGGCCATAACAATTTGGCCCTTGTCAAAGTCGCTCAGGTCTTTACTCCTGCACATTTCTCCTGCATCCAACACTACGAGAACTGATTGTTCGCTTACCATCAAATCTACCCAGACCTTGACATGTGCCCTTGTTTGGAAATGATCAACGTTATTCGGTTCACCTGTGAGTGGTCATAATGTTTTGGCCCATCAGTGTTTATGTGAGTCACTTACTGCCCTGTACTGTCAAAGAGGAACCATTGTAATAAAACTAGCTAAATATGGCTTCTGCATTTTATTGGGCCTATAAGTGAGGTAAGTAAACGTAGGAGATTCTCAATGGGGTGGGCCTGGATGATGACACATTTTGTCAAAAACAGCTTCAAGAGTTTGAAGTGTTTATGCTTGTCCTCAACATGGGCTCAATGCATTCTGGACTACCTTGGGGGGTGGTTTGGCAAATCTGATCTCTATCGCATTTAAATGTCTTCTGAACATTTACACCTGCCCACCAACAGCCGATCTTGCCCAACATCTGATCGAGGATGCATTTTAATACCAGGTGTTAAAATTCATCCAATTCATCCATTACACTGCTGAAAGCTGTTGAAGAGGTATTTAAATTAGCTCAGGGGAAGTAATCTTGATAAAGTGTACATCAGCTGTACATCAACACCTCTGATACTTGAATCAGAATCTTTCAGGTAACAAGGTCAGTTTCCTAAGCAACATACTGATGAGATATAGCTACATTCCAGTCATTAGCTAATTGCACTGCACCACGCTGATGAGCTATGGCTACAGTGCAGTCATTAAGTTATTACACCGCACCACACTGATGAGCTATGGCTACAGTCCAGTCATTACCTAATTACAGACCCTTCCACAGAACAAGCTCATCATTGTGAAAACAGCAGCATTACAAAAATGTGCTGATAAACCACATGATTATGTCAGGGTGTAATTTTTTATTCATATCACATAAACATGGTATGATTTTGACCATTTCCCTTTAAACATAATCCACTTTATACAAAAACAGCTTATAGCTGCTGAACTTCACCTGGTAGATTGCCCTCTCTACACTCTTGTCACTTATTCTTTCAATATAATCGTGACCTTATGAGAACTTACCAATTTTATTTTTGCCTTCTTCATATTTGACTCTTTGCAGGATATGATGGACAATTCGACTGCGGGTGGCGTTGCTGAAGAAGGTGTCTTTATTGTGAATGATGAAACTGAAAGAGAGCAGAAGTTTCACAGTGCACCTCCCACAGCTGGACTGACGACCAGTTTTAGTGCAATGGAACACTCTACCATTTGATGATATCACAAAAGCATATAGGGGTGTCAGAGTTTGTAGCTATGACATTAATTGTTTGATTATATCTTTATTATATTTCCCTAGATCTACTCTTTGTAGTGGGCTAATCGATGATTCATCAAGGAAGGAACGTGCCAACTTGAAAACCCCTGCGTGTTAACCCTGTACCACTGTCAGGACTGCAGCTTCTTAGCCTGGTTTGTTTTTGTTTTCCCCGTCCATGTGCTTTTGTTTTTCCCTGTGTTCCAGCCCTGCCCTGCTCTCCGCCCTGTCTCCGCCCACCCGATTACCTGACAGGCTCCACCTGCCTGCCAGCACACCTGCATCCCATCTCCTTATTAGCCTTACCCTATTTATTCCCCGTTTGTTTCTCATCTTGTTGCAAGTTCGTCTCAGTTATTCTGTTGTGTTATGAGCCATTTTCCCTATTCTGCCTGCCTACCTGTTTTGCTGATTTTTGCCTGTTTACTTGACTTTGTCTTTGGATCTGTTTTTGGTTTTGTTTGCTGTGCTTTTCTGGATTGTGACTTCGCCTGTTTTTTGACCTTGATTCCTGGACTGCATTTTGGCTTTATTAAACTCGTTTGTGCATCCTGCATTCCTGCCTGCGCCCGAGTCCCTGCCTGAGCTGTGACAACCACTCCCAACATCAAGGCAGTCTCAAGCAAGTGCTCACCACCAATTGGCATGAGGGACTATTAACATCTTGTCTTGTTTTTTTGATTTCAAAATTTACAATTTTTCATGTACCCACTACCAGCTGAATGGCTCCTCCTACAGTAATATCCATGTCTGCTGGCCACCCCAGACTAACTCCCATAACTTTGTCCAATACTTTGGGTCTGCTGAGTATACCCACACTACTGTTTTTTCTTTTGATATGCACACTACTGCATTGGTTCTGTGAAGTATACCCACATTACTGCTTTCGTACTGCTGAGTATGTCCACACTACCTCTTTGTTTCTTTTAATACCCAGTCTTAAATTGATATTCTTAGATCCTTCATTGAACCTTCATGTCCTTTATGTCTGTCCAGGGGGAAGTCCTTAGTCTTTCCCAAGACAGTCACATTATAAATCACCATGATGATCCACAGTATATTCTATAACAGGCTGGAAGAGTATCTGTACCAGGTGTTTTCTGGAAAAGTGATCTGGTTATAGGACCAGGTGCATTCTAGGAGAATGACCTGGTTATAGGGCCAGGTACATTCCAGAAGACAGTTCCAGTTCAAGAAACTCACTGGTGGATTCTTTGCTGGCTGAATGGAGCGGTGAAACTTTCAGTCTCCTCCAGGTCAGGTAGAGTGTCATCATCAAACTTCATGGGCTTGCGAGGGAGCCACCCCCGAAACCTGCTTATCCTCTTCTCCATCCTGCCCAGCATAAACAGGAGTAACCTTAGCACTGCTGTCTATACGCTTTAGTCTGCCAAACCAGCTTATCCTTTAGTCTGATGTTCTAGTTGAATACAAACATGTATTTTCATTTACTGTAGCCATTATCGTTGTAAAATATCACCCAAACACTGTGAAAGATATTTGGGAATATGCTTCAATTTTGATTTCAAATCTTGCAGCCCACTGTGTTTGTACTCAGTTAACCAAAGCACAGTGAGACTCTTGCTCTTCATAAATTCAAATGTTAGGGCGGTTTTTTGACATGCCACTATTGTTTCCTTCTGGGGTTGGTTTGCCATCTAGTGGTGCTATTTTTTAGCAGTATTTTAGGCCAGAGGTCAGAATCCTTCATGTTTGTTTTGCCTTGTTTTGTGAGGCACATGCTTAAAGGCACCTATTTCCATTCTCCTTTTTTCTGCCCTTGTCCAGGCATTATTAAGTAGTATGTTTAGATTGTTATAAGACAATTAGAAGATCACTACATACTATGTACATGGATTATTTTTATTCATACAGTTGTATGCAAAGGTTTGGGCACCTCTGGCCAAATTACATATTTTGTTGATTTTTTTAAGTGAAAAGTAGTCAACACAACCTCTGCAGCAAAGAGAGTTTAAAAAACATTTTTTGCAAATATTAACACAGTTACTTTTGATTCCATGAACTTAAAACATAGAAAAAAAAACAGTTTTGGACACCCTACTAAATCAATACTTAGTAACACCCCATTTGGCAGATATTACAGTTTGCAAATGCTTTTTGTAGCCAGCTAAGAGTCTTTCTGTTCTTGACTTAAGAATTTTCACCCCCTCTTCCTTGTAGATTGCTTCTAGTTATGAGATGTTTTTGGGCCATCTTGCATGTACAGTATGTTTAAGATATACCCACAGATTTTCAATGATATTTAAGTCAGGGGGCTGTGAGGGCCATTCCAAAAGCTTCAGCTTGCGTTTCTTGATGCAGTTCATGGTGGTTTCTGAGGTATGTTTTGGATCATTGTCCTGTTTCTTGACTGACTGTGTGACATTTGCTTCCAGAATTTCCTGATATTTAGTGGAATTCATTCTTCCCTCTACCACCGAGGTCACTAATAGGCAGACCGCAGTCTGGGTGATGTCAGCATCATAGCCACAAAGAAAACTGAAATATTAACTCAGGATGTGCTAACACAGCTGGATGAAGCAATTCTTAAGGCACCATGTGTAGGCTTAGCTGTAGATGAGTCCAATGATGTGTCTGACAATGCTCAACTGTTAGTTTATGTAAAGTTCTTCAACAAGGAGAAGAATGAGTTCTATGAAGACCTGTTAGGTGTTACACCCCTTAAGACCAGTACAAGAGGAGAGGACATCTACCTGGCCATAAAGGAGATGTTAACAAAGAGGGGAATAGAGCTGAAACAAGTGGCTTCAATAACCACAGTTGGAGCCCCTGCTATGGTAGGGAGAGAGAAAGGAGCTGTGGCAAGAATGAAAGAGGACAATCCTGAGCTCATCTCTTACCATTGCATAATTCATCAATTGGTCCTGTGCTCCACCCTGTCAGAGGAGTACACTGAGGTGATGAACACAATGATGAGAATGATTAACTTTCTCAGGGCATCCTCTTCCCATCAGCATTGCATGCTCAGGGAATTCCTCAGAGAAGTTGATGCAAATGCTGATGACCTTCTGCTGCATAACAATGTAAGATGGCTTAGCAAAGGCAGGGTGTTGGAGCACTTTTGGTCCATCCAAAGGGAAATCGCAGCTTTCTTGGCACAGCTGAAGAGCTGGAAGGCAACAGCATTTTCTCTCTTTTTAGAAGATGAGAAGAAGATGGATATTGTGGCTTTTTTGGTTGATATCACTTCACACCCGAATGAACTGAATTTAAAGCTACAGGGCAAGGGCAATTCATTTTGTGACCTGATGACAGCTGTCCGCTCCTTCCAGAGGAAACTTGAGGTGTTCACGGAAGACCTGCAGGGAGACTGTGCACACTTCCCAACAGTGCAGGAACAGGTTCAGGGTGAGAGGGATGTAGAGAGATGTGTTCTTTTGTTGACTTTGTTGACAAGCTGATTGTAAACTTCAGCAAACGTTTTGACAGCTTCAGCCTTGGACAGCAGCTCACCCTGTTCATTCAGAACCCATTCCTCATCACAGATGTCAGGGGGTTCTCAAAGGAAGTCACACAGCACTTTAAGTGGGCAAATGCTGGGCCTCTCCAGATGCAACTGGTCGATCTCCAAGCAGATGTGGCCCTGAAAGAGCATTTTGGAGGAACTGACTCTGCCCCTTTCTGGCTCCAAATGGTCTCGGAGACAGCTTTCCCAGGTCTGAGGAAAGTAGCCCTGTACATCTTGACCATGTTCGGCTCCACATACAGCTGGGAGGCAGCTTTCTCCACTATGAACATTATTAAAACCAAATATCGTTCCAGGCTCACCAATGAGCACCTACACATGTGTATGAGAATGGCCCTGACACCATTCCAGCCCAGATTTAAAATCCTGGCAGGACAAGCTAGAGCTCACTTCTCTTACTGAACAAGAGAAAGTGGGGAGTGGGATATAAGAGGGAAAGAAAGAGAAAAGGAGGTGTTAAAGCTGTTCAATTGTTAAGATGTGTTGAGATTGTTTATTATAAAATTGGTTGAGACTGTTAAGATGCGAAATGGAGTTAACAAAAAAGAAGAAAAAGAGAAACTCAAGCTACACTTTTTATTTCATTTTTCTAAAATTAAGCACTTTATTTTAAGACGCACATTTTTCAAAAACTCTCTATGTATTTTGTTTTTAAATGCAGCCCTTATTTTATTTATTTATTTATTTATAATTTATTTATTAGAGTACTTATTATTTATAATCCCTCCAGTTCAATGTGAAAACTGACAACAAATATTGTTGAAATATTATGGAATTGTACTTTCTTTATTTGATTTGACAGTCAGTTGTTGACTACATACAGACGTTGATACAACTACTAGGCTACTTCAATATATATGGCACTGAACCATAACACAAGTTAGACATTATGATGTTCTGGACCTTTGCTTGAGGAAATTTTCTCTAACTGGACATCTTTGAATTTTAATTGAATACCCCTACTCTACCCATTCCTACCCGTTCCTGTGCCACTGGCTGCCACACAACCCCAAAGCATAATAGATCCACCCCCATGCTTAACAGTTGGCAAAGTGTTCTTTTCATCAAATGCTGAGTTCTATTTATATGTCATCAATCCACAGCACTTGTTTCCAAAATGGCTCTGGCTTATCTAGATGTTGTTTTGCATACTTCAGACGTTGACTTTTGTGATGACATCACAGGTAAGGTTCCCTTCTCATGACTTTTCCATGCAGACCATGTTTGTGCAAGCAATGCTGCACAGTGGAACGGTGCACCACCACTCCTGTGTCAGCTAAACCTTCCTGCAGGTCCGTTGCAGTCATATGGGGGTTTTGCTTCGCCTTTCTGCCCAGCATATGAGCAGTTCTATCTGAGTGTTTTCTTGGTCTTCCAGACCCTGTCTTCACTTCCACAGTTCCCCTTAGCTGCCATTTCTTAATGACATTTCAGACAGTGGAAATTGCGAGCTGGAAGCACTTTGATATCTTTTTATAGCCTTCCCCTGCTTTGTAGGCATCAATTAGCTTCATTTTCAGATCGTCAGTCAGTTGCTTAGAGGAGCCCATGGTTGGTCAATGTTGGCACAAGGTTTGCAGAGTCAGAGAATTTATTAAGATCTGGAATTGTCATCAGCTGACAATTCCTAATGACAATTCTTGACCTGCCTAATGAGTCCTAATGAGTCAGTTAAGGCCTAATGAGTTAAGTTCTGAGACTTTACAGAAAGAAGGGTGCCAAAACTTTTGCACATGCCACAATTACTATTTCATTTTTTCTATTTTTTTAAGTTCATCAAATATAAAGTAACCATGCATTAACATTGGCAGAAAAATGTTTTTAAAATAGTGTCCTGCAGAGGTTGTGTTTACTTCTTTTCACTTCAAAAATCAACAAAATATGTAATTTGGCCAGGGGTGCCTAAACTTTTGCATACAACTGTATATTATGATTTAGGTTTTTAGATTACCATACTAAATGCTACCATTTTTAGCAATTGGTATGTAGCATAATTTCTGAGGCTATAATTAGCATTATATTTTTGTGTGCTGTTGTATAGTTTCACACTGGTTCAATGAACCATGTTCAAAATGTTCACCTGTCTTGGACAATCTTACTGGACAGTGTTTAGCTCCCTGCCAAGCTGTGTAGGAGAATACAGTGAGGGAAGAGGATCCATCCTGTAAAATGATCTGGTCTCAGAGCCCTGTGTAACTCCTCCCACCTACCGGCTCATGAACTTATACCGTCGATGCAGATAATATATTTTCCTCCTGAAAGAATAACAACAGAAAAACCCACCTCAGCCACAGAGAAAACAGACTGTGACAGGTACATGGCTTCTGACACCAATATTATATAAACTATGTAAGTGTTCTTTATTTGCCTGGCAGGCACTCTCATCCAGAATAACTTACATAGATTATGTATCATATATTACTCATTTAAACAGCTGGATATTTACACAGCACCTATCTCAAGGGTACAACAGCACATCTGACAGTCAAACATGCAACCTCATGGCTATAAGCCCTGTTCTTATGGATTCATTTCCTGCCACATTTATATGGCCCAGGTAATACTGCTGTTTGGCATTATATTACATGAGAAAATGAAAGCGTTAATGATGAGAATGGACCATTCAACCCAAGGCTTGTCATTTTTCCTACAGTCTAGAGCATATTTACCACTGTGTAAAGAGAAATACTTCCTCGTGCCAGTGCAAAATTAACCTCTTTTCTGCTTATTGGAACACAGCTTAATCTTCTGTAGCCAACAAACTAATCCCTTTTAAAATGTAAAAAACTAAATCAAAATATTTTATACAGACTCTTCTATATTAAAATATTCCACAGCAATATATTCATCCACTGTACAGACCATTATTCAACTTCATTCTGTTTTCGGTAATTCTGTAATGAATATACACTGAATATTGGGTCCCTCGTTTAAACACTCGAGCTATTTCAAACATATGCTGGTCCAATGTATATTTGATTCAAGTATATTTGATCCAACTTCCTATGGGGTGCCGTTTGTAAACTTGAATAGGAACATTTTCACAGGCCTTTTTTTGCAGATTCAGAAATCTGGTAGTATAAATAAATCCTTTCTTTGGAAAGATTTAATTTATAAATCTAACCCTTGAAAGAAGATTTTTACAAATAAATATTTCATTTTATATATATATATATATACTCGAGCTATTTCAAACATATGCTGGTCCAATGTATATTTGATTCAAGTATATTTGATCCAACTTCCTATGGGGTGCCGTTTGTAAACTTGAATAGGAACATTTTCACAGGCCTTTTTTTGCATATATATATATATATATATATATATATATATATATATATATATATATATAGTGTTCATAAAGCAGTGTCCCAACTAGGGGCACTTTCAGAGGGCCTAGTTGACCCAGTGAGTCAGAGATGGATGGGGTTAATTAGCATATAACTCTCCAGATTTATTAAATCCTGCCAAGTGTAAAGTCCAACATTTATATATTTATTTCTCAACCTCTGATTTAAGATATAATATAAATATTTAATATAGTGTTAAATATTTGTGTCTTAAATACAGAAATGGCATTTCATTTAAACATATAATAGTTTACAAAATATTTATTTACTTAACTAAATATTTAAATACTATCCCAGATTTAGACATATGTTTAGTAGGTTGTTATATATTTATTCAGAATAACTGATTTAACATTTAAGTTAAATATTTAATAAAAACATTTATTCCATCAGATTTATTAAATTAAATGTAATGGAAATATTCATTTATTTATGCAAGAGATAAATATATCCTAAAATAAATAAATAGCTCATTTACTAGATTTAATTTATAAATCAAAGGAATAAACAGCTGATTTTAAATATTTGGTTTAAATATTAAATCTATGATCATAAATAAATATATAACAACTAACTAAATATATAACTTATATCTAAATATAAGAATATATTTGAACAGAAAATATATATTTGGCTCATATCTTAAATCTGTTCTGCTAAATAAGTATTTGCTGACAAATTATACATTTAAGTTAAATGTTAAATCTGTATCAATGAAGCAAATATTTACCTTGCTGTTAAATATTTAACTTATACAATAAATCTTTGGTTCAGAAATAAATATTTAACTTAAATTTAAATCTTGGATATGTACTTTTTCAGATTTATTTAAATGTAGATTCCCATAGCAAATTGCTAAATGTGGTAGAATGTAAAATGAACATTTAGATTTAACTTAAATATTTAATCTGAGGTCCCAGATTTAGGATTTAATTTAAATATTTGTTTTTGAACTAACTATTTATTTTATCATTTAGGTTTAAGATTTAATAGAAATATTTAAAATATAATTAAACATTTATTTAACAGTGTATCAAATATTTAATTTGTAACCAAATATTTATTTTTTTATAAAATATTTTGATTTAATTTAAGTATTTAATCTTTGCTAAATATTTATTTTGAAAGACAGATTTAATATTTAAAACAAATATTTATATATCTTCTTTCAAGGGTTAGATTTATAAATTAAATCTTTCCAAAGAAAGGATTTATTTATACTACCAGATTTCTAAATCTGCGAAAAAAGGCCTGTGAAAATGTTCCTATTCAAGTTTACAAACAGCACCCCACAACTTCTTAAAATCGTGGGCCAGGTGTTCTTCCTCTAAATTGCATATGACTGTAGCAAGCAATAAATCAGACAAAAGCAGCAGTAACAGAACTGTTAAATTTTTATTGTAATAATTGTACTATTATATTAAATTTCTCTTGTGTAATCTTTCATTATTTGTCTGTCCCTCAGAGTTGACTCAATATTTTTATAAAAGCTGTACAATCTTCAGGTACAAAGATTGTCTTTGGGTCTTTTTTCAGTACACAGGGAATAATAACAATAATAACAATAATAATAATAATAATAATAATAATAATAATAATAATAATAATAATAATAATAAACATCATCATAACCATCACCATTAGGGGTTTACACTGAATAAACAGTGTCTCTGCACTGTGAAGTAAGAAAACACAGTTATTCCCAAAGTTGTTGATGAGTGGCAGGTTTCTTCATGCAAAATAGATTTGCGGTTCAAAATTCAATTAAGAGGCTTTTTGACCCTGAAGAAAAGGGGAGTATACAGAATATGAAAATTACAAAAGGGTTAAAAGAGCCTAGGTGTTCTGTTTATTTGAAATATAGCTGTTTTACACTACAATAAAAACCATAATAAAAACTCACAATTTTCTGTGATACAGACATACCCCACTCTAAACAAGATATTGGTCTGGGTCATCAATATTACATTACATTGAATGATTAAGTAAAGGTTTTATATGCCCAAATATGAATATGAAAATCATTGAAATGATTGTAAGAATATGCCATTAATGTGATAAACATTATGATTGGTCTTGCTTTGAGTAACTAGAATGATCTGATTCACAGGCCTCATATAGGAATCACACGGAGTCATTAGTCAGCTAATGACAGCTCTATACAGTTGTAGCTAAGAAAAGAGAACCAGTATCAGATTGGGTTCCTCCTGTCAGAATCATTCTGACTAAAATTTTTCATCTATATAGCTAGCTACCTTTCTCAAAGTGTTGGCTGTCATTTCCTGTGTGTACCATTGTTACTGTCACCTCATCAGATGCACTTTATATATATTAACCTTACTCTATAAGTTAAATTTCTCTGGTTCCATTACTGAATATAAATTGACAATTATTGTTATTGACATAGATAGTGTTTTGTTTCAAGTTTTGCTAACTTTTAACTACCTTATTTATTTTAATTTTTTTAGTTAACTGAAATGATTATTTATTTCACATATCCCTGCCATAACACACAGGGTGTACCTGTATTATAGTTCTGTGCTTTGAGATAAGTGTAAAAAGTTGTATCATGGAGCTGGGGCAGAGGCTCTTTTAAAGGTAAGGTGATAGCTTCCTGACTGGCCAATGCAGAGACCAGTGCCTTTGTCATACCCTCTGCTCACTGAGGAGGTAATCCCAGCCCATGTGCACTTTCTGCCACTTGCTGTTCCATCCCTTAAATTGCAAAACTGGCCACCACTTTCCATATTAGCACTGTGTGTTTTCATTTGCCTTTGATCACTGCTTTATCACAATTAGATCCAATTATCATCCATTTCTTTGAATACACAGACTTGCCTGGAATCCAGGTTTTAGGTTTTTACTGTCTTAAACATATTCAGGCATTATTCAGAATGAGCCATTGTGCTACTGTCATTCCATCAGCTCATCTTATTTCTACTAAGCAGCATTCCATTTAATCATACATGAATTACTTAATTACAACATTGTTTATGACATGCCAGTGTTGTGCTCAACAAGCACTGCAACTCTCTTAAACAAATCCAATACAGAGGGCATTACATGATACATACATCTGGGATAGGAGGGGGCACTGTAATGACCTGGAGATTGGATTTATTGCTGTTGTACCCCTGAGAAAAGTAGAGTGATCAGTGCAGTAAATACTCACCTGTATGAATGGACAATGCACATAATGTAACACTGGAAAAACATATCCAATAAGCACATATACAATGTCATAAAATAAATTTTATTTAAAAAGATGGTTCTTCACAATCTGGCCTTTTCATCTGATTTCTTTAACATTTACTGGAGTCTAAAGGTGTGGCAATGTGGGAGGTATGGCCTACCTGAAGGGCATACGGATGTTCATGAGCTCAGCATAACGACAAAGCACCTCCCAGGGCGCATGCAACTTCAGAAAGATGACATCGCTATGTGTGATGGAGGCCTGGGGACATACAACAGCTTCAGGAAGATTACATCACTATGTGGGAGGCCCATACATTTACAATATGAATGCTGTATCAAAATGCATGAGTCCTGCCACCTCATGGCCATCATCTCCTCACCCTTCTATTGTGGCCAAACAGAAGAAACATATCTCAGGTCCAATGACATTTTTCATCACCGAAACAAGACAAAGTCCAAGAATAGAGATATATATGTTAAGAAAGGAAGGAAACCAACGTAAGAAAAGAAGTACCTCTCACAGAAAATAAGAACAGAGATGTGATTGAAAAAGACCTTCTGACCAGCTAACGATCCAGGTGGAGATCCAGTCTAAGAATACTTCCAAATCACTACTGTAACTGGCTACCTGATGCATGCGAATCAGCACAAACAGCACATACACTCAGCGCCCTGCCTCATCACTCCTACTTTCCTGTGTGGAAACACAGCAGTCATTAAAATCCTTCAGCAGTGTGCTTCCACTGTGTTTCTACACTTAAAATATTCTGATTTGGGCATTTACCTCCTTTTCCATCTGAAGACCCTCTGCTCGAATGTTCCTCTCAAAGACTTCTCGTTTCTCAGACTGCGGACTAGACTTCCTGTAAACCAGAATGTAATCGATGCGGCACTTCCCATCACTGAAGTACAGCCCACTGGACCTACTCCTACCTCCCTGTGGAAGACAGCAGACAACCCAAGGACAACATCAACTAACAATCAACCCACCACAGGGCTATCAGCATTGTCCCTGCTGGTGCCTAGTGTCATTCTTTTCTTCATGTTCTAAGAAAAGACATCAATTTTAAGCAAATTCTACAATTTTTGTTGCTCAAGCAACATGTTTTGGTGAGCTAAAAGCATGTTGCATCATGTTGGTATCTGTGGTCAAAGACGGGGAGGATGACACAATGCCACTACTCCTGATCTGAGACCAGATGTCCACGTTTGAGACCAAAGTGGTTAGGATTGTTTAAAAGTAATCAACTCAAACTGCATAAGCTTTAGCAACAATTACCTAAAATGTCTTGTCATTTATGTCCCTGAGCATTTTGTGTTGAACCCATCAGTTCCCCAGGATGTAGGGCTGGGCCTTGGAAAGCTAATGTAAATTTTGTTGAGGACTACCGAAGCTGTGTGTTTTGTGTTCACACCGATGTGAGCCCCAAGTGAGACTGCATGGGCCCCCATACAGGTTCCTGGGAAAGTAGGTAATTTCCTCTGGTCCCACAAACCTACAGTAGGTTTGTGTCTCTAAATTGCTGGCTGGCTGACTGGTGTGCACTAAACACTGTGGGCTTCATAGACAATTAGAACTTGTTCTGGGGGATATCTGATCTGATGAAGAGAGGTGGACTCTACCCGAGCTGGAGAGGTTCTCTTACGTAGAAATATAGCAAATAGTCTTGTTGGCCATAGTTGACAGCCTGGAGCACTTACCACGAAGTAGCCATACAGTCCTACACTAATGTCTGCAAGCTTCTCAGAACCCATAACTAATTTCCCCTAACTAGAGATGAATACACTGAATACACTGCAGTTATCAGTAGGAGGAGATTGTGTTGTATACGATCCTTTTGTTTACTGACATCTGATTTAACACCTTGTAATGTATGTTTCTGGTATAGTGAAAAAACAAAGAAAAAAAGAAAATGTTTCTACATCCTTACATGACTGATAGATTAAACAGAGATGAATTGGAGTTCTTTCTGAAGTAAACAAAAGAAATGGCGATGCAAAAATATAGACAGGCTCTGTGTCCATTTTGCAATGCCAGTTTTATATTTATTGATGATGTATTCATCACATGGAAAGCAACAAACCTACTGTACATGGCAAAATAAATGGGAACTTATTGAGTGGAGAATGAGACAAGCTCATCGCCCACATATGGCCTCAATTTGTGGCTTTGGTGTTGTAGGGGATAATGCCTCATGAATGTGCATCACCCCAGAGAATGTATACTCTGAGTACTCTGAGAGGCACTCCATGTATACAGTTTAAATAATAATGATGCCACATACATTCCTGTCTGCTTGCTGAATAGACCGTGTACTGACCTCTGTGGCGTGGTCCAGTGCACTGTGTTCAGTAAGACTGCTATTTTGAGTCCCAGGGTTCAGTAGGGAGTCCTCATCTTTGGACAGGCTGATTCCCCCCTTTGTTTTCTCCGGTGAAATATTCACATCCTTAAAGACTGAAAAAATGATAAATGTGTAGACAGAATGAGAGTGAAAGCACATAGCGTGAGTAAAGCAGCAGGAGAAAGAAAGCAGGAGGAATCTATGGCTGCTGTCTCTTGCTTCAGGTACTGTTGAGAAATCAGAGAGAATACAGGTAAGAATACTTTAGAGGGCCTCTGTGTCAACCAAAAGCACCACTCATTTCTCACAAGGGGGTGGATCATTTCTCAATAATGGGTGGACCATTTCTATCTACTGGGCAGACCATTTCTCACTAGTGGATTAATCATTTCTCACTAGTGGGTAGATTAACAGTTGTAATCACCCTGAGTCAGAATTATATTAATAATAAATTTTATTAAGGTATCTTTATTAAGGTATCTTGGAGGGGTGGGGTATCTAAGTCAAATTGGCTAACCACTGGGGCAGACCATTTCTCACTAGTGGATTAATCATTTCTCACTAGTGGGTGGATTAACAGTTGTAATCACCCTGAGTCAGAATTATATTAATAATAAATTTTATTAAGGTATCTTGGAGGGGTGGGGTATCTAAGTCAAATTGGGTAACCACTGGGGTACCTCGGGGGTCGGTGCTTGGCCCCCTCCTCTTCTCACTATACACAACCTCACTGAGCCCGTTCAGGCACACAGCTTCTCCTACTATTGCTATGCTGATGATACCCAGCTCTACCTCTCATTCCAACCTGATGACCCTACGGTCTTAACGCGGATCTCTGGGCCACTCAGACATCTCAGCCTGGATGAAGGAACCTGGGGGTAGTGATGAGCAGCTAAACTTCACCAGACACATCGCAATGACTGCCAGATCATGCAGATTTGCACTGTACAACATCAGGAAAATTAGGCCCTATCTATCTGAGTATGCTGCACACCTCCTTGTCCAGGCTGTTATGATCTCAAGACTGGACTACTGCAACGCTCTCTTCGCTGGCCTACCTGCACACACCATAAACCCTCCGCAGTTGATATAGAATGCGGCTGCGCATCTGGTTTTCAGCCAATCAAAGAGGGCCCACATTACACCTCTCTTTGTCTTGCAGGCACTGGCTCCCTGTAGTTGCCCACATCAAGTTCAAGGCCTTGATGCTTGTGTTCAGAACAACCAACAAAACTGCACCTACCTGAATGCACAATTCCAAGCCTACGTTCCCTCTTGACCACTGTGCTCTGCTACAGAACAGCATCTGCTGGTCCCGTCACATTGTAGCATAAAATCACTATCCAGAACATTCTCCGCCATTGTCCCCCGATGGGGAATGAACTTCCACACTTCATCTGACAACCCAGTAAAAAGTACATTACAGGAAATATCTAATTCCAGTTTTACCCTGTAGCACTAAATGGCCAAGGTTACTAGATAATTTTTCTCTCTGTCTTTTTGAGTTGATAATAGGAACCTCTGTCTTTTCATGTCATTCAATTTCTTACACTGGAGAAGCAGCTGATGAAATTGAAGCATGGCATGTCTGGCCATGCAGTTGGTCCACTGAAGTGAGGGGTGGGGTTTGATTACTCACCTGGGAGTGGAGCTTCCTCATGAGTGGCTGTGAAGTCAGGGGCTCCTGAGGAAGACTCTTCCATGGTTACTGGCTTCTGAGTGGGGGGTACAAAGGAGTGTCTGACCACTGCCACGCAGCGGTGCAAGGGACGGTGGGGAGCACTGCGTATTTGGGGGCTCTGCCTCTGGAGTTCTGCCCCATGAATAGATAGACTTACTCCTGCAAAAGAGGGAGAGGGTGACTTAGTCCTTCAGGAGAAGGAGGAATGAAACTGAGGACACTAATTCGTACTTTGATCTTTGTGCTCTAGTTTCTGAAATTGTTAAGACACATACAGAACATCTATCCTTTGTAAACTTGTGTGAACCAATCAGCACCCACACTGCCGATGTTCAAGTCATGTCCATAACAGTTCATTCAAATTAAGTTTCTGACTTCACTGCTCATGTAGTGGGGTAGAGAGCAGGAGAGTGCAAAGTCACAGAGAGGTTGTATTAAGTCTTATTTAGTTTAGCTAAGTATTTAAAATACTAAAAATTATTTAGAGTTTATCTTGAATCATCAAACAAGACAAAATATTAGATTTCATCAGCTGGTTTTCAACCAAACCTGTACTTTTCAGTAAAGCACAGTACAGTCATTGAATAAAGGTCTATTCAAAAAATAAATTAATCCCACTGTAACATTTAGCAGCTTAACAAATGAATACAATACAGTCCTTCTTTGTCGGGAAAAACAGTAATATATCTGCAATATACAGTGAATAAAGGCTGTACAAGTAAGCAAACAAAACCGTTCAACAAAACAAATAGTTCTTTTTGGGAGTCCAAAAAGTTCATCCCATCTAAATAAGTAAGTAAATAAATTAAACCTCCATTCAAGCTTGGTATGTGTGGTTGCCTTAAAAACATTAACTGCCTTAACTGCCATTGTGCCATTAATTGAAAATGTGACTGCATTCCAGATTTTACACAGTGGTGCTTTCAGAACTTGACATCCAGAAACGTTAAGGCTGACCCAAACCGAATATCTATGTCTCTGTCTAGCTATGGGAGTCCATCGAGAGACACCAGAGGTGGGTATGCGCTGGTATTGTGCTAGAATGATCCTGTCAGTGCCCCGGCCCCCTAGCTGTGTGTTTGTTTTCTTCCCCTGTCCATGTGCTTTTGTTTTCCTTGTGTTCTAGCCCCGCCCCTGTCCCCGCCTGCCTCGTTGCTTCATCGCCGCCACCTGCCTGCCAGCTCACCTGTTCCCCATCACCTCGTCTGCTCTGCCCTATTTATGCCCTGCCTGTTCCTGTCTTGTTGCTAGTTCGTAGCAGTGTTATTCCTGACCTGTTTCGTACCCGCGTTTTGTTGCCGGATTTGCTTTCTGTACCTTTCGATCTCGCTTGTGCCCCGACCTGGTTTTTCTGCCTGCCGTTTTTGCCCTGTGTGCTTGTTCGTCTGCCTGCCCCGTGCCTGACTCCACTTCTGCCCGACTTTGCTCCCGGAATTGCCCTCGGACTGTCTCCGGGTTCCTGACTCTGCCTGTTCCTGACTTCGCCCTGGTTTTTCCCACGGACTGCTTACCCGTTGCTGACCCTGCCTGTTCCCGGCTCACAAACTCTGCCTGCCGATTCTAATAAAGACGCACTTTACCCTGATCGTGCGTGGTCTGCTGTTGGGTCCCTCGTCTGTGCTGTAACAGATCCACTCCTGTTGGCATACTGTGTTGCGTGTTGGACCAGGTGCATATTTGTGGTCTCAGCCTTGTGTGTTTCACAGTGGCTGCTGTTCATGTGTGGATGGGGTCCTTGTTTGTGTAACATTTGTATCGTTTTGCTGGATGTCCTTTGTGCTTGACTTCTGGAGTTGCTCTGGATAAGAGCATCTGCTGGATATCAACAATGTAAATGTAACATTACGTGTACCCACATCTGATATGTTGCTCTGGATAAGAGCATCTACTAAGTGGCAAATCTAATGTAATGTAAATAATATTATTATTATATAATAGCTTCCTCTCCTTAAGGGCAACACATGTGTCCACTGCTCTTTCACAACAAAAATTCACAACAAGGGACTTTAAAAAGTTCTACTATAACATTGGAAGATGAATCATCGCTACTGATACTTGTTATATAGGCTGATGCTAAATGAGAATGCAAGTGTAACATGAAACTATTTTAATATCAGACAGTTATATAAAAACTGTCAAAATCTTCAATAAAGATTAACATCAGAGACCAGTGTCTTTTAGAGACATAGCGTTTGATAAATATTTTATGTTATATTGTTTCTATTTTCAGAATGCTCATAAATGAAACAGGTGTACCAATGGTTACAATATTTGCAAACTGCATATGTCAAAGAGTCAGTCTCCAGTCTCCTGCCAGAAGGGTTCCGCTCCATTTCAACAGTGTGAGCCATGTTCAGCAAAACAAAAAGTACTGTTAAACCAATTAACATTTGTTTTTCTTATACCATATTTTAACAAGTAAACTGTCACAAACACTTAACAGCATATCTTTTCCTGAGGAAAATGAAGGTACAGAATATATAGGCAACAAACACCGGACGCAGAAACAGGAAGAATGACAATATTACTATTATTATTACACTTATTTGTTAAGCTCTAAACATCCCAATAAAAGGGCTTTCAATCTGAAAATAAGAAAAAAATTAATTAAAATGTTTCACAGAATCTCCATAGATTCATTGTCTGGTTTTTGCTCAGTCAATCAGATGTGACTGAAGCTTTTGGCAAATATTGATTTGAGATTAACATTTGTGAGCAGTTATAAATCATTAAAAAAAGGAATGTACAGTCTTGGTGGTGTTTTTTACTATAAGAAAGATAAAAGTTAAGGTGCTTCCCCCTTATTTCAATTTGTGCTACTTAATCTTATTTAGACAGTTCATATTTAAGGTAGTAGATTCATATAAACAGTGTTTTCAATTAATTTAGAATCAATGTAACTTAGAATAATAAGTTCAACTAAATATGCCTGCATTAATCATGTCAATTGATAGAGCTACTCTGAATGAGGGGCAGAGAAAATGACAGTAGTAAAAACATTAATTTCAGTCATTTTCAGCATAAAAATTAGTGTTATATTGGCATAACCTCTTCTGCAACTACACATTTCTGACTTTAAATGAATGTAAGATACAGATCAGAAATAATGTCACCACTCAGTCAATGCCTAGAGCCAAGCCAGTCATTATAAAGTGCTGTTAAACCTAAGAAAGATCTCAGTTAAATGCAAGAAAGTATTCAGTTAAATCCTTAAATGAGGATGTTTAGATTTACTTTTGCCTTGTTTAGGGCCCTAAGAGAAGATGCTTAGATTTACTTTTGCCTTATTTAGGTCCTTAAGTGAGGATGCTTATATTTGCATTTGCCTTGACTAGGGCCATAAGTGAGGATGCTTGGATTTATTTTTTACTGATTTGACTGATTCTCAGCAAGCCATTTGCTGGTCACATTACACTCAGTATGAGTTCATGAGGGGAAAATGGTTTTAGATAGTTTAGGTCAAGTTTTAGATAGCACTTTAGGCACTAGTGGCAAAAACCTGCCTTTTAATGCATGCCATTGCACCATAAATGTGGTTACATGTCAAATGTGAGCACCTTTCATTTTTTAGGCTTAGTTTTTTTCGAGTTTAAGTTTGAAATCTGTTCATGCAGTCTATTGGTTTTGAAGTGCACACATGTATTCCAGCTGTTTACTACGTAAAAATGGAAGAAACCCTGTAGAGCTAAGATGAGTCTGTAATTCTTAAGGTTACAATCAGCTGACTCTTATGCTAGGGATACAGACAGACCTTCTCAATCCACTCATTGCACAAAGAATTCACTTTAGTCTGTGTTTTAACCTTGTCCCTTTTACTTGAGCCTGTTTTAGCCGATTTAAGTTGTCAGATTTGTTATAAACAAATACATTTTCTGATATCTCTGTTTCTTACGTGAGCATGAGCCAGCTTCTTCACAGAACACGTTGGAAAAAAAACTGCATATTAAATACATTTACAAGTACATACACTTTAAGAACTCCAGTCATGATCAGTTACTGGTGTAGTTTCACATTTCTGGAAAAAATTATGTCAGGGAAAATGGATGCTAAATATATATTGAATAGTATATTAAATGTACAGGGTCAGTAACAAGCAGTATGCGACACATAGGTTAACAAGAGCTGATAAAGTCACATAGAGGGACGCTGTGTAGCTTATTTTGGGTGCATCAGGCATACCTTCAATTGTGTGACCTGACCTACTGCATGTGCATGAATTATATAAGTTATGCATACATAACTGACACTACAAATAACTCTAGCCCTAAGGCCTTCCACCGTCCACTCACAGCCCTGAGAACCTGAACTCTGATCTGCTATTCAGCCCTAAGGCCTTCCACCTTCCACTCACAGCCCTGAGGACACATAGGGTCCCCTCATCCTACCACATCATCCCATGATGAGCTGACTGTCACTCACTATTAGTAATAATACTAATAGTAATAAAACTAATAGTTGATGTTCCCCCTGTTCCCCTTTATCCTCCTTGATTAACAATAAAACAAATAATTCACAGAATAAGTGACGCCAATGCGTAAATAGAGTAAATGATTATGCTTGCGAAACAGCGCAGATTGTCTGTAGGATAAAGAACACGTTGAAAGTAAAGAAAGTAAAGAAAAAAGGTAATGTTTCAGCCTCCCCTGTTTCCAGCTCACCAGCTGCCACTGGAAAAAAGTATATATATATATATATATATATGTAACGTGTATTCTCACATATTTCAAGAGGTTTATCTAAAGGGATCAGACAATCATTCTGACTCATCCACTTTTTTTCCCATTCGGTATCACTTTGTTTTCTTTTTAATCCCTATAGAAATAGTTCTCTGTAAAGTGCTGTGTGACAATCTATTTGTAAAGTGTGCTACACCAAACAAGTGTTGATTGATTGATCAATTGGTTGATTCACTAATAGTATCCTGTCATAAACATTGATTATGTGTAATGGAAATATAAGTGAATCAGAACTTTAAAGCTCCAAATCCACAATGCAAAACTCTTGGATAAGTTAGTGGTGTCAGCATGGCTCACTGCTGTAACATGCCTGTGTGCTGAGATATCTGATAATAACCTCTAGTTGGGATGAGCTTTGGCTGTACAGCTGAATGAAACACTACATGCATCATGCACTACATACACAGAGGGAAAACCAGCTCTGCAGTTTCAAAAATGAATTAACATTTCAGGTCATTTTCACACATATGCGCACACGCACACACACATGTTCCCTGTTACTTGCACACACAATCATACACATACAGGCACATACGCATGTACATATGCATGCACACACAGACTTTCTGTTACTCACACACACTCCTGCACTGCAAACACACAAACACTCTCTGCGTTACTTGCAGAAACACAGATACACATGCACACACTCTTTATGTTATTCACACACTCTCACACAAACACACAAATGCACACATACACATAATCTCAAACAGATGAAGAAACACACATACACCAGCAAGGTCGTATACATTTCTGACCAACTGACATGTAGATCCATGCATTCACTTTAAAAAGAACACACACACACATACACACACGCGCGCACACACAGATACACACACACACACACGTACAAACACCAATACAAACATAAATACACACAGGAATACACACAGGAAGGCACAGGTGCAGGCTCTCGGACAGCCTAGACTGTTAATACTGTGCTCAGATAGAGCTCCCCAGTGTGTGACACATTTCAGAGAGGCAGTGCTGACATACACATGCTGAAGGTCATGCTGCTCAGCCAGCACTGCACCAACACCTGACACCGTGTGCAGCTGAGACCCACACGCAGCCGGGAACCGCACACTACCACTCACCACAGCACCAGGTGAAAGAGTCCGCGTCTGCCAGGAAGGACACTGGGAAGCCTGGCGTGAGAAACAATCCCGCCGGAAATTTTGAGGGAGAGAAATCTGGGTGGAATGCAAGAGCCGCACGAGAAGCAGTGGGGGAGCGCGCTCCTGCGGCAGTGGCAGAACAGCCCCCCTCATGTGCCCCCCCTCCCTCAGAACCCAGCGCTTGCAGGGAGCCGACGCAGAGAGCTGGCTGCTGTCACTCTGTGGGCTGAGGCATTCCGTATGTGCACACACGTGTGTGCATGTGTGCGTGTGTGCATGCGTGCCTGCATGTGTGTCTGTGTGCGTGTGGGGAGTGGGCGGGAAGGGGGCACTTGGGGGAAATAAAGAGGATTCTTCATGCAGAGAGGTAGGGATGGAGCTGCAGGAATATCAGCATTTGCATTCAGTCATCCCTGTCAGCCAATCAGAGGAGGCGCTGTGTCAGCAGCAGAACTGGTCACAGGAAGCAGAGCCGAGCGATTCAGAAGGACAACAACTCCCATAGAGCACTGCAGCCCACTCAAGGATTGGCAGCAGTCCACTGCACACTACACAAGCCTGTCCCCCACTCCACCCAATGTACACACTATGCAAACCTTCCCCACAAAATCTATACACTAATCAAACTGGTCCCCCCCCATAAAAATCTACACACTAATCAAGCTGATCCCCCCAGATAAAAATCCACCCACTAATCAAAATGGGTCCACCCCGCACATAAAAATCCATACAGTAATCAAACCTACCCCCCAGAAATGCACACACTAAGCAGACCCCCCCCCCTAAAAATCTATGCATTAAGCAAACCTGCCCCCACAAATGTGCACATTTAACAAATCTGTTTACAAGGGTGGGTGTGTGTGAGTGCTTAGAATGTGCTTATATGTGTGATACATGTGCATGTGTGGATATACAAGTGCATGTATGTGAGAGAGTGTGAGTGTGTTTGCATGTGTGTGTGTATGTCTGTGCATGCAAGTGTAATTACTTCTCCATCTTGTGTACACGTAGAGTATGCAAATCAGATATATAGCATTTTGAATAAAATTTTTTTGAGGAGTCACGTGGGTACGGCGAGCAAGATGGTGGCACATTAGAAGAGCTCCGTTCGCCCACCAATATAATTAGTCAATATATTTAATTGTTTTCCACAACGTTTTGTGAATTCATCTTCGTTGGTGTTCTTACACATATTCAAATCACCTGGAAACTGTTTTTGAGTTGCTATGACAACCATGACTACTTCGATGTATGTCAAGGGAGGATAGACGGCAGGCCGCACGTCCACTAGAAAGAGCACCACCTTGACAGAAGACGACTCGACTTCAAAATTATCACCGCAAATGCAGGATGTCAGGAAAATGAGTCTGGAAAATATGTTCACTGAAATCATTACAATGAGTGCCACGCAGCAGACATTTCGACTATTTAGGAAACAACCACTGAGTTAAAGAGTTCAGTGAACGGTATACAGGAGAGATTGGAGGAAATGGAGGGATGGGTCTCTAGACTGGAAGATACATCCGACAGATTAGTAAGCGACAATGATCATCGTGATAAAAGGGTGGAAGTTTTATTGAATTGCTTACAAGAGCTTGAAAATCATAGCATAGAGAAACAATGTGAGACTTGTGGGGTTAAATGAGATTTATGGAACGAACAGCATGATGGAAATGTGTGTGAAGAAAGTTTTACAAGAGGGACTTGGGATCGATGTGGATGGAGAGTTTGAGGTGGAGAGAGCACACCGATCGGCTGCTCCCAGACCTAGTGAGGACCAGCCGCCCAGACCGGTGCTCATTAGATTTCTGTGACAGTCAGCGAGAGAGAAAGTACTTGCGATAGCAAGAGAAAGACGTGGGATTACTTGGGAAAACCTCAGACTATCTGTGTTTCCAGATATGTCAAGAGAGTTAGCCCAGAAGAGGAAAACTTTCACCACGGCGAGGAAAGCACAGCAGCTACATAACGTGAGATACACGCTGGCCTACCCAGCCACTTTATGAGGAAAGGAAAGAGCCGCAGTTTTACCAGCGCCAACAAGGCAGAACAATTCATTAAGGAAAACTACTACGGATGGTTGAATCTATGTGTCAATACTGATGCAGCATATTGAAAGGTGATATGTACATTGTACGGGGGATAGATCTAAACGTGGTCATTGTTGAACAGGTATGTGGGTGGGGAGGGTTGTTTCTGTGTTGCTTGAATGACAAAGCCACAGGGATCCCCTTGTGGCTGGGTGTACGGTATCCCACAGACCAAAGATGTCTTTTTTAGTTTATGGTTTTTGTTTTTCAGCTACCATGGCTGGAGAAAAGCCAAATGCCCCAGCTAATGTTTTTCAGGGTATATTTCAGTTTACGTTACTTAGTGTTGATATTTTTGATGCTTAAAAATGTTGAGGTTTGTGTTTTATGTCAATGAAGGTAGATTGGGTGACAACTTATCAATGGGACCAAGATGGTGTTGTGCAACACTAAGGAAATAAATGAGGTCTTACAACAGTTTTATAAGGAACTATATGCATCTCAGGTCAATCCCAATCAAGAGGAAATTACTAATTTCTTTCTTAATATTACTTTACCTAAATTGTCAACCGAATATGTGGATTAATAAACCCTTGGGAGAGGGAGTATACCTTCTTCTCCCATTGCCAGAAATCATATTCCAAACTGAGACTGAGATCAGAGTATTGTTAGAATCAGTAGCAAAATAACAGGAGACTGGCCTCATGGGCTTCCCTTCAGATTATAAAACAGTACATAGACATATTAGCGCCCATAGTACTAGAGGTTTACAATGAGGCACTGGCATTGATCTCTTCCCCCAACATTTAATGAGGCTTTAATTTCAGTAATTCCTAAAAAAGACAGGGACACAACAGAGCCCTCTAATTAAAGACCTATAAGCTTGATCAACCTGGACTGTAAGATCCTGACAAAGGATCTTAGCCCTACATTTGGAAAGGGCATTACCAAGTATAATACATCCAGATCAGGTAGGATTTATGAAAAATAGGTCTTTACAGATAACATGAGAAGATTATTACGATTGATTTGGTTGAATCAATCAGACCAGGACCGATTGTGGCCATCTCATTGGATGCTGAAAAGGCTTTTGATTGGGTTGAATGAGAGTTTTTATTTACTACTTCATCACATTTTGGATTTGGATCAACTTTTATTAATTGGATTAAAACACTATACAAAAACCCAAGGGCAGCTGTAATGACCAATGGGATGATCTCACCTCTCTTTAACCTCACCAGAGCTACTACTTCATTGTCTCCTTTATTGTTCAATATCGTACTCGAGCCACTGGCTATTGCCATTAGATCAGATGTAAACATTAGGGGAGTGGAGGGAGATGGGAAAAAGCATAAGTTATTGCTGTATGTGGACGATATTCTGACGCTAATCAAAGACCCTTTGAATTCTTTACCACACTTAATGGAGACAATACAGTCTTACTCCAAATTATCAGGGTATAAAATTAATTGGAGGAAGTCAGAGGCTACGCCTATATCTAGAACATGTCATTCAAGTTTAGTGACACATTTCAACTTTAAATGGGTCGCAAATGGCATGACATATCTGGGAATCAAATTAAGTACTACTAAATTTTGAACCGGTGCTACAAAAAATGAAAAATAATTTGGACAAATGGGGAAAACTGAAGGCAAATTATGGAGCAAGGTCAATGTTATTAAAATGGTTGTTGCACCAGTTAAATTATATAGATATGATGCTGCCTGTTGCTATACCACCTCAGATTTCTAAACAATATGATACAATAATTAAAGACTTTTTATGGGAAGGGAAAAAACTAGGATTGGATTATGTAAAATGGGTTCTTCAAAAGACAAAGGAGGTTTGGGTTTACCAGACCTGAGGTTATATCATATTTCGTTTGAAATAGCCAAATTAGCCAAGCACTGGATTAAGGAAAACCAACTAGGGTGGGTTATTATCGAAAATAAGATGTGTTCCCCATTTACCCCTATAGACAGGTTATCTCAATCTTTACACAGTTCACTGAATCCTATTTTGTCTCACTCTAAAGAGGTTTGGACCAGAATACACAAGATATTAAAACTACCACATTGTAGACAATTTTACTCCTCTATATGTAAAACCCTACGATTGCTGTTGGGAAGACACCAGAATATTGGAAAAAGTGGCACCTTAACGGGTTATGTCATGTTGGCAATTTGTATAAAGAGGGTGTGTTTATGTCATATTCTGATATACAAGGAAATACACTCTTACAGGAAAAGAACATTTTTGGAAGTATCTCCAAATCAGGAACTGTGTTACCTCTAGGAATCAATGTATGGATGGAAACCACATTATGGACTTCTTCAAACTGCCAGTGGAGCGCCTTTGTGCTTCTGTCTTTTACAGACTGACTAATGGATTGCTCAGTAGTAGTTGTAAAAACTTGAAAATAATGTGGCAGAAAGACCTGGGATGTACACTGAAAGAAGAGGAATGGTTGAAAATCAATCAATTGTGACAAATATGTCAGGGAATCTAAAAGTAAATTCACTCAATATAAAATAATACACAGGTATTATTGGGCACCAACCAGATTACAAAGGATGGGTTTATTAACTAGTAATTCATGTTGGAAATTCCAGGAAAGAAATAGGCATATTCTTACACTGCATTTGGGAATGCCCAATTATTCAGCCCTTTTGGAGGAAGATTTTAAGACACATGAGTAAGTGGCTGGGTGAGACATTGCCAATGTGTTTATTAAGAGACAGATCACAAGTACATAACTTATCAGGAGAGGAATTTTTGGTTGTTATGGCTGGTGTTACTACGGCTACTAGAACAATACTCAGGTATCGGAAAACACCTAAACCCCCAGAATAATCTGACTAACATGGCATAAAATAAAATAAGTGGTAGATTTGAAATAAGTGCTCTGTCATTTAATTAGCCCACATCATAATCAGATTGAAAAATACAAAATCATACTTTATCATTCTTAAATAATATCATATCTATAATATATATTTTATCTTATCTTAAATGTCAAGTTATCAAAAGCAATGCAAATGCATATATTGTTCTGTAATGAAATATGAGTTGTTTTGTTTACCCCAAATTGTCAAATTATTAACTAGTCATGTTTGTTCTCCCCCAAAAAAAATAGCGCTCATGTGTGCCAGGGGCATTAATGCGAGCGTTACTTTAAAATAATGGACTGTTTACTTTTTTATTTTCGCATTCTAATGAATGTTTGGTGTCGGGAATGTTGCGATAATATTGTCTGGGTCGTTTGTAAATGTGCCACAGTATGGACTGTTTAAAATAACGCGGAAGCAACTGGAGAGAGTGAGAACTCTTTTAATGGACATTACGAGTTGAGTGGAGGAGATCACGGGTGTAATGGCATGAGGCGCGCCGTGCCGTCAGCCCAGGTCTTCACAGACAATGAGGACGGTTTCTACACTTACTCTAATAATGAATTAAATCGCGGAGCTTACCTGTGGTGTTACTGACGCTTGCCAAAGCAGAGCACACCTACCGACACTTCCTTATTCGCGCAGGAGCGCTAAACAATGGACGGTTCTGAGAGAGGGGTGTTTTTCTCTGGTAATGTCTATTGACCAGTGTTCAGGTTGTATTAAGTATCTATGTTCAATTTGGGTACATGGATATGTAAACATGTAAGACTGTATGTAATATATGTATGTTTGAGGTGAAAATGTATATTTGGGGTATTAATTGATTTATGTGTGTTGGTTAACTCCTGGGGGGGAGGGGTTACCAGTGTTATTACCTGCATCCAGGTAATGGTGATTCAGTCTTCTCTGGGCCTCTGAGGTGAGAGGTTACCTGTGCCATGTAGCTATAGCCAGTCTGCCTGTAATAGCTTCCTTGCATTTAAATGTTTTTTGTAATCTGTTTTTTGTTCGTCTTGTCTATCCACCTGCTGGCAGCTTAAAATAAATAACTATTTTTGCACTGGGAACATCTTGTCGTGGTGACTACCTCTGCCGCTCAACACACTACCCTCACATTTGGTGGCAGCGCAATACTCCCAGTGGCCAGGGGGTAGTATAACCATGGATGGAGTATAGTATGGGCCCTAAGAAAAAGCGAAAAACTGCGATGGCTGAAGGTGGAGCAGCTTGTGTGGGTGGCGATGTGCTGCCACCTGGTGGTGAAGATGGGCATGACGATACAGATGTGGCGGAGCTGAAGAATATGTTTCGCAACTTCATGAGGATGCAGCAAGCGCAAGAGGATCGGCATGAGAGAGACATGGCTCGGCAAGAACAAAGATGGAAAGTTCTGCAGCATCAATTCTCTCTTCTTCAAGGAGAAGTGGCTCACGACAGGCAAGAGAGAGCTTCAGCAGCCAAAGGTTTGTCCATATCTGCTCCTGTGTTCACTGTAACCAGTCCCTCAACAAGGCAAGCCATTCTGGACCAGATGACAGCTCCAAGGGTTCCAATTCCAGCAGAGATGGCAGCAGAGGAGGCAAATTCAGTGGCGGTTCCTGGGCAAGCACTAAGGACAGCGCTAGCAGCACCAGCTCCAGCACAGGCACCGGTGATGACACAGGGAGCAGCACCAGTCTCAGCAATGGCAGCAGTAGCAGCAGTAACAACCACAGCACCAATGGTTCCAGGAGGGGCTCAAGGGGTGCCAGCAACTGCCAGTGCTTCCGGAGGTGGTTCAGGTCCAAGTGGAGTGACTGTGCCGGTGACCCAGTGGGGGGAAGGTATGCACACTTCAGCGTCCTCTATTCCCATGCTACATTTTCATAGCGACATGGCAAGCCCTGTAGCAGTGAGCTACCCACAATTCCCTCACTATGCTGGCTGGAGGGGTCCAAGAATGCTAAAATACGGGAAGGAGGAAGACATTGAACATTTTTTAACTGGTTTTGAGCGAATTGCTAGTGCAAGTGGTTGCCCGAGAGCAGAGTGGGTGATACACTTAGTCCCATTGCTAACGGGCAAGGCCAAAGCAGCTTATATAGCTATGGACTTTGAAGAAACAATGGACTATGATAAAGTTAAAATGGCTTTATTGGAAAAAATTTGAAATTAACCCAGAGACTTACAGGCAGTGTTTCCGGTCGTTGGATGTACAGCCAAATGAAACCCCCAAAGAGCTCTACAACAGGCTCAAGGAACTGTACGAGAAGTGGGTGTGGCCAGAGTCTCGGTCCAAAGAGGAGATTGGCGAGTTGATTGTGCTTGAGCAGTTTTTAAGGATGGTGATAAAGAAGCACAACCCCAGCAGTGCCAAGGAAGCCGTCAGCTTGGCAGATGCCTTCATGTCAGCACAGAGAAGCTCAAGACAATACAAGTTGGGCACAAGTCGAGCCTATGAGGCACTGATGCCAGGTAGGACTGTGGGAGGTCAGGTCAGCACTGAGCAGAAGCGTCCATCAAAAGCTAGCAGTGAAGAAATGGTTTGCTATCACCGTGGCCAGGCAGGCCACGTTAAGCCAAAGTGCCCCCTTAGGAAGCCTAAGGCGTCTCATGTGTGCTACATTCCATACGAGGATGGCGCTGACTGTCTGGAGGATCAGGGGGAGTTTATGGTGGAAGTGGTGATCAGTGGGAAGCAGCTCAAGGACCTGATTGATACAGATAGCAGCCAAACTTTAGTTGGAGCTAAGTGGGTTCCTAAAGATGCTATCCATACAGATCACACTGTGAGGATACGTTGTGTGTATGGAGATGTGGTGTCCTATCCTACAGCTGACATTTATATGCAGATTGGGGAGCAGGAGTATTTGGTTTCGGTGGGTATAGCAGAGCACTTACCATATCCAGTGGTGTTGAGCAAAGACATCCCGGGGCTGTTGGGGCTGGTGGATCCGGTGAAGCCTTGCAGTGTGGCGGTGACGAGGTCCAAGGCCAGGGAACTGCAGACGGACGGTTCATGGGATGCATTGCCATTTGCTGAACATCCACCGAAGGTGCCAAAGACCAGGAGTCAAAGGAGATGCGAGTGGTTTAAGGGAACGAGGCTCCAGGAGACACTCCCACAGCCTGACTCAGGTGAGCAGAACCCATTTCCTATATCACCCAACATCAGAGAGCTGCAGCAATCAGATGACACACTTAAGGCCTGCTATAAAGACCTGAATCCAGATTCAGAGGGAAATGCAGAATCAGCTAAGTTCAGATTGAAGCAGGGTGTCCTGTATCGCCATGGTGATAGGGGAGAACAGCTTGTTATACCCAAGTTACAACGGGCTACAGTGTTAGAGCTGGGACACTCAGTGCCATGGGCGGGTCACCTGGGGCAGAACAAGACATGGGAAAGAGTTGCCAGAAGGTTTTATTGGCCAAATATGTATACAGACCTCACTGAGTTTTGCAAGACCTGTCCAGAGTGTCAGCTGACAGCACCAGGCCGGAAAAGCAGCAGAGCACCACTCATCCCATTGCCTATCATTGAAGTTCCTTTTAGTAGGATAGGGATGGACATAGTGGGCCCCCTGGAGCGGAGCAGGAGGGGTAATCGCTACATACTGGTGATTGTGGATTACGCCACGAGGTACCCGGAAGCATTCCCTCTGCGACAGATCAAAGCAAGGCAAGTAGCCAACACATTACTTCAACTGGTCTCAAGGGTGGGGATTCCGCAGGAGGTACTGACTGACCAGAGCACTAACTTTACATCTAAGTTGCTCAGACAGGTCTACCAGTACTTGGGCATTAAGGGAATCAGAACGACACCATACCATCCTCAGACTGACGGCTTAGTTGAAAGGTTTAACCAGACATTGAAGAACATGCTGCGCAAGTTTGTTGCAGATTCAGGAGCTGACTGGGACAAATGGCTGCCATACCTGTTGTTTGCTTACCGAGAGGTTCCTCAACTTCCACAGGCTTCTCCCCATTTGAACTTTTGTATGGCAGGCAAGTGAGGGGCCCTTTGGACATCTTGAAGGAGGCATGGGAGGGCCAGCAACCCCAGCACGGTATGAACATCCTGTCTTATGTCTTGAAAATGCGCAATAAAATGGAATGTCTTGCAGAGCAGGTCCAGGGGAAAATGAAGGCCGCCCAGGCTGCTCAGAAGAGCTGGTATGATAAAGCTGCTCGGGACCGCTCATTCAAGCCTGGCCAACAAGTTCTGCTGTTGCTGCCCACCGCTGAGAGCAGCCTCCTGGCGAAGTGGCAAGGACATTTTACTGTTCACCATAAGGTAGGCTCTGCCACTTACGAGATCATTATGCCAGGAAGAAGAAAAGACAAGCAAATCTTCCATATTAACATGCTGAAGGAATGGCGACCTCGGGAGGCAGCAGTGGAGCATCATCTTTTGACCAGGAGAGTGGACGAGGAGGAGGAGCAGGATGAGCAGTTCTTCCCAGTGGAGCAAGGACAGGAGGTGAGCCTAGAACTGTCTCATCTCTCCCCAGAGCACCAACAGGAGCTGCTGGAGGCGTGTGTCCCAGAGGGGCTTTTTTCAGAGACTCCAGGGCGGACACAGCTGGTTCAACACCACATCAAGCTCAAGGCACCCGGACCAGTGAGACTGCCAGGATATCGCATCCCTGCTCAGCCCCTCTAGAGTCAGACAAGAGTTGGAGACCATGTTGGAAATGGGTATTATTGAGCCCTCCTACAGTGAATGGTCATGTCCACTAGTGCTGGTTCCTAAAAAGGATGGCAATTTGAGAATTTGTATGGATTTTAGGCAACTTAATGCGATATCTGCTTTTGACCCTTATCCTATGCCCAGGGTTGATGAACTCATTGATCGCCTAGGAGGTGCCAGGTTCCTTACTACTTTAGATTTTAGTAAGGGCTATTGGCAGGTGCCTCTGGCTGAAGACACTAAGGAATTGACTGCTTTTCGAACCCCATTTGGCTTCTTCCAGTACACCATGATGCCCTTTGGTCTGCAGGGGGCGCCTGCTACATTTCAGCGCCTTACGGATAAGGTACTGGAGGGCGCGCGGGAGTACTCGTCAGCGTATCTTGATGATGTGGTGATCTTCAGCCAGACCTGGGAGGACCATCTGACCCATGTCCGCGATGTGCTGCAGAAGATCAAGGCAGCTGGGCTGACAGTCAACCCAAAGAAGTGTGCCATGGCTCAATCTGAGGTACAGTACTTGGGGTATGTTATTGGTGGAGGGACCATTAAGCCTCAGTTGAGTAAAGTAAGTGCCATTCTGGACACCCCTTCTCCTGTTTTGCTCTGCCTTGGACTGCCTTCCTCGTTTTTTTGACCCTGCCTGTACTGCCACTACGAACTTGCCCCGTGATTCCAATAAAACCCCCTAGGAACCTGAATACCCTGGTCTGCGTTTGAGTCTATGCCCTGACAGTACAGGTAAATAATATTTTGATTGTCATCTCTAGAATTTGTATTAGGAGACATGAAAATAGCTTGTTAGCCAAAGACCTGAGGGGCAGATTTCCTCACTTGAAATAATCACTCACTTGGATATATTATAGTGGCAAATTCAAATGATTATTTGGTACTGGTAACATGCAATTTAAGTCACACTGCTGTAGCTAGACTTATAATCCTCAATCAATTCTGCAGGTATTAGGAGCAATCTATATAACTTACTGAAATATCATAGTGGTGTTAGTATAATTTTGCTTTACTTTTTTTTACAAGGCTGACTACAGCTAGAGCTGTGCACAATGGCAGTAACTTAAATTCTCTCACCCAAGATTTACCTGTTTAGTGAGCAGTGGCTTTACCCTGTATTGTATATTTGGAATTTAATTTGTTTTCTGATGCAACATGAATATTCACATTTAAACAAAAAGATGATCATTACTGTTCACTGCTTTTGAGGTCTGAAACAAGGAGGTCACTCTGTTAGGAGTACTGCTATCTTTAATGCAGTTGCTTTCAAAATCTTTGAAAAACTTTCAAATCGCATTGAGATTGCAATGACATTGTAGTTCCTGGTAATTTTTCAACTAATGAAATGTTCTGTTTCCAGTAAAACCTTTCACTGAATTTGTTTGAAATAGTGTATGGAACTAGTGAATTTAATTTGTCACAAAATGACTACTACGCTATAGACTACTCAGTTGAGTCAACATGCTATCTGTACAGGGGCAGGGGGTTAATCTGTGATTTTGGGTTTCCTTTAGTAGCTGAACAGAAATATTCTTGGTATTCCATCTGATGCATCACTGAGTAGCATGGATAAGCTCTTTAGAAGAGAGGAGTGGGGGCTCCCGAGTGGCTCAGTTGGTAAAAGCACTCGTTCCGAGTGTAGACTGAACGCTACGGCCAGGGTTCGATCCTGGCCGTGTCACTAGCCGACAGTGACCGGGAGCTCACAGGCGGAGCACATTGGCTTCGTTCCGCCGGGGATAGGGGTGGGTACGTCGGCAGGGGCTTCGGTCCCATTAGCAACATATGAAATGTCTTCCTGCGACTCATCTCTGTGCTAGCTTGGCTTGTGGACCACAGAGCGAAAAGAAGCAGCGGCTGACATCATGTGTCTCGGAGGAGGGCACGTGCTTGTCCACGCTCTCCCGGATTGACAGTGGGGGTTGTGCAATGGAACCGAACATCGATGACTAACTGGGCATTCCAAATTCGGGAAATTGGCCATTCCAAATTGGGGAGAAAATGGAAAAATGACAAAAAAAAAAAAAAGAAGAGAGGAGTGAATCTACCCCACACAGATACCAGTGTGGTCATAGGAGGTGATGTAGCTCTGAAAGAAGGATGGGGGGAGGGTATACAAAAAAAGCACTACCATCTGTCTGCCATTGAAGCAATTTTCAAAAATTGGTTGCAACTTGCAGTATTTTCATAAAAATATGGTTGAGGCAGCCAGAGCATTTAGATTCCCAAAAGCTTCAAAGGGAAGAATTCAGTTACATTACCTGTGGAAAAAGGATAACCATGAGCACAAGACCAGTGTGTTAAATTTTAGGAACAGATTTACACAGGACAGTTATGAGGATGGAAATGGAAGGTCTAACAATCAAAAAGCCAAGCACCTTTCAGACTTGTGCTCTGTTTCAGCACTAAGAGGAAGTGTGCAAGTTTAGACATGACAATGCTTCATGTACTGCTGAATACATCGAAACTCTGTCAGTGTACACTAAGTGTGTATACATGAATGAGAAACTAAATAAAATATCAAATGGCTGTATATATAAATGTGTGTGTGAGTGTGAATGTGCCTGTGAATATGTGTGACTTCATGAGTATGAATATGTATATGTGTATGTGAATGAGTGGGTGTGTATGTGTGTGACACAAAGAGAGAGGGAGAGAAAGAGGGTGTCTTACCTGTGCTGCTCTCACTCAAGGTCTCCTGGCTGCTGCAGTAGGAGGGCACTGGGGTTATTGACAGGGAAGCGGGGCAGGACACTGGGTCAGAATGCTCCACACGTGCTGGTATAGCTGCAGCCTCAGAGTGTGCTCCATCTGGACTGGGCAAAGATGGGCCTTCCTGGGCCAGAGCGTTCCTCCAGTGAGAGATCCCCAAAGCAAGCTGTCCTCCCAAGTCAAAGCCTGCAGACACAGGATACACAAGCTAATGATCACTGCCATAGGCACTGCATGGCTATAATTTTTCATTTTTCATCACTCATGTGATTTCATTGGGAAATATTGACTAATTAAGAGCACAAAAGATGAGAAGTAAAGCACAACCATGAAACACAAAGCTCCACCCACCCCTTACTCTTACCTGCACTAGGATACACAGCCCCAATGATTCCTACTCTTACCCGCACTAGAATGTAAAGCAACAGTGACCCGTTCTCTTACCTGCATTATGAATTAAGGTTGCAAAATTCCGGGAATTTTCAAAGTTGGAAACTTTCCATGGGAATTAACGGGAATATATGGGAATTAATGGGAATATATGGGAATTAATGGGAATAAACCGGAAATTTACAAAATTGAAGGTTGGCCCTTAACAGGGAACTTAAATATAGTTAAGGAAAATATACTGTAGCATAATCTTGGCTAAAACAACCAGATTTAATGCAAATAAACTTGAATATCTATGCTATTCCTCAACCACATGCAGGTAGCACACTACTGTGCTTACTGCAGGGTTATTTAGGCCACACCCCCTACATGCACTGTGCATTCCTCCATCACATGCACAGATGATTTCCAGAACCCTGGAGTGTTGAAGCCATACTTTTGAGCCCACAGCACAAGACTATTGAAGCCACACATTTGAGCCCGCAGACTACATAAAGTCGAGTACGTTTTCAAGATATTATGGGGTAAATATATTTGATCTATGGTATTTGTGCTTAACTTGTAAATATTAAATAAAAATGTATTCATACAGTAGCTAGCTAGCGGGTAAGTCAGATATGCTAAAGGTAAGCTAGCTAGCACAATTTCATTGACCACTAAAGAGGCTAGCTTATCATGGTGCTAGCTACCTCAAATGTGGTGCTGTTTCTTCTGCCTCCTGCAAGACGTTTTTCTGTAACCATAGAAGAATCTGTGCAACATCAATTGTAAAATATTTTGAAGACCATTCCAGTTGTTTAGCTAACTATATATCTGTGCATGTCATAGCATTAGTGATTTTACAAGTTTTTTTGTCATCTTATTCTACAGAAAAATGCCACGTATGCCGTCTGATGTGTGGAGGCATTTCACACAAGTTAATGTGGAAGGGAAGTCTTTGTGCATGTGTAAATATTGTATACTGTAAAGTGCCAAAATTTCCTCAAGATTCAAAACATGCAGCAGAAAAGAGTTCCACTCCAGGGGAAAATGAATCTGCTGACTCAGATACTCTCTCATCAGCTCCTGGTCCCTCTGGCATCAGAGGATTCTTTGATTCAATGGATGAACGTAGCCAGAGAAATGCAGATGAGTGGTTCGCTCGAGCAGTCTATGCAACTGGCTCACCCCTGATGCTGGCATCCAATGTGTACTGGAAGAGATTTTTGGCCAGCGTACACCCCCCCAACCAGACATGCGCTATCTACTCATTTGCTGGATGAAGAGTTCAAAAGAGTGCAAACAAAGGTCAAGCAAACCATTGACAAAGCAGACTGCATTTCAGTCATCTCTGATGGGTGGTCAAATGTCCGGGGACAAGGAATTATCAACTACATTGTCACCACCCCTCAACCTTTTTAATTGTATTATTGTGCATGCATGCCTGCTCACGACAAAACAAAATGTTCATGTTTGGATATGACACAGTTTGTTTAAATTACACCCAATTTCCAGTTAATTCCCATAAATTCCCATGAATTCCCATAAATTCCCATAATTCCCATGGAAAGTTTCCAATTTGGAATATTTCCAAAATCTCCCAGCTTAACTTCCCATGGAAAGTTTCCAGAAATTTACCGGAAATTTACTGGAAATATTCCACCCCTTTGCAACCCTAATTATGATACACAGCCCCAGTGACCCCTGCTCTTACCTGCATTAGGACACAATCCCAATGACTGCTACTTTTACCTGCACTAAGATATAAAGCCCCAGTCACTTCTACTTTTACCTGCAAGCAGCCCCAGTAACCTCAGCTCTTACTTGCACCAGGATACACAGTCCCAGTGACCCCTGCTCTTATGTGCACTAGGGTACACAGCCCTGGTGGCCCCTATTCTTATCTGCACATAGGTGCAGTGAACCCTAATTTTACCTGCACATATAGAATGACATACAGATCCCTTCTGTAAACAGAGGTCCCATGTGTGGTACCTTCGAGCAGTATCACCTTATATTGATTATTTCAAGGTAATTCAAAAACAAACATGATCTTATCAACTGTCTCACAACACTATTAGCGTCCCTATTAGCCTAGTTTTAGCCTTGCATGACTTAACTCTTCAACTCTTTCACAACTTCATATGCTCAAGACTCGTATTACACAGTAAAATAGAAAATCTCTTGACAACAGGCTGGACTTCACCAACTACATCTCCCAGACGGCACGCTCCTGTCGATTCCTCCTCTACAACATCAAGAGGATTCGCCCTTTTTTGACCACCTACTCCACCCAGCTGCTCGTCCAGGCCACAGTGCTTTCCCGCTTGGACTATTGCAACGCCCTCCTCGCAGGCCTCCCAGCCTGCACCATCCAGCCACTGCAGCTCATCCAAAACGCAGCTGCTAGGCTGATCTACAATCTCCTCAAGTTCTCCCGTGTCACCCCCCTACTGAGATCCCTCCACTGGCTCCCAATCGCAGCCAGGATCCGCTTCAAGACCTTGACACTCACCTTTTCTGCTGCAAGAAGGACTGCCCCGACCTACTTCCAGGACCTCATCCTACCCTACGCACCCGCTCGTCAACTTCGCTCTGCTACATCCGGACGCCCGCTCCGCCCCACCAACAGAACGAAAGGCCCACGCTCCTCATAACGACGCTTTTCCATCATCGCCCCCCAGTGGTGGAATGAACTCCCCACCCCCCTGAGAACAACTCCTTTACCCCAACCCTTCAGACGTGCGCTGAAGACACACCTCTTCAGACTCTACCTGGACTAATACCTCTGCCACTCTGACCTCGTAACTTTGACGCTGTAATTCTGACCCCTGTCTTGTACTTGTTGCTCACTTACTTAGGTAGTATAGCGGTACTTTATTGTTCCTGTAATTGTATTTGATATGCAATCCTAATTCAGATTAGTTAGCTCGCGACACTGACCTTGCGCTCAGCTTCAGCAGTATTTGCATTGTATGACCTGTACACATCTTGCTCTTGTGCCTGTTGTTTGCTCACTATTTGCACTTTTGTACGTCGCTTTGGATAAAAGCATCTGCCAAATGAATAAATGTAAATGTAAATGTAAAATGCACACAACAGGAGAAAGTCATATCAGTGGGGTCAAAACAGGAGCAGCAGCACATTGTGCAATAAAGCTGAGCCTTATTCGTGTAAGGCTCATTCAACATATTCATCATGTGCCTGATTGAATAAGGTTATATACATGAACGAAACCAGAAGAACACTGAGAATCTGATGCAGGCTGCCTGCTCTGCTGTGACCCACTTCTCTTTCTCCTGGCTGAATCAGCAGAGATCTGCACCTGCTTGCAGGACCAGAAAAACGGAACTGGAGGCAGATTCCTAAGATATTTTCCTGTGTAGTTTTAAAATGCACCTCATGATGTTCATGTGTAGTTGTAAAACTAAATCTCTACCCACATTTTGCTAGAGGTCATTTTAGGAGTAGGTACAGTTCACATTGGAAACACATTTAAGAAACATTTGAGCATTTTTTTCCGACACTTTGGGTAAGTAATGGCAGGGTGTGATGGAATGAGCTAGTGTTACATGTTTTCACTATAAAGGAAACATCAAAATATACTACTTTTCCAGTGCATTTTGCAGATATGCAAGATGTTTCAGCAACCACAGTTTCCTATACAGCACACGGACAACATTACATTACGCTCATTTAGCATATGCTCTTATCCAGAGAGACTTCCAGCACAAGAGAATATAAGTGTATACATCCAGGTGAAACGAGCAACAGAAAACTAGAAAACTTAAGGAAGTCAAATACATACACTATCATATATCTCAATGTCAGTGGATCACAATATCCATAACACGTAGCAATACTACAAGTAAATAAGCAGCAAATAATACAAGTAGCATATGTTAGGGGGTCGGTATTGAAGTGGAATCAAAATGCAGTCTGATGGGGTGAGTCAAGATGACCGCTTTCCTGACCCCTGTGGGAAGTTCATTCCACGACTTGGGGGTGTGCAGTACAGACAGGCATCATGGCTACAACAAAATCACTAAATCCATAGTATCCATAACACATTACTATACTACAAGTGGCCAGTAATACAACTGTGGCAAGCAGGAGATAATACAAGTACAAATACAACAACATGGGACAATCAGTAATTAAACATTTCTCTGACATCAGCAAATGAATTCCCTCAATGACCAAAGATGCATCACATCAGTGTAGCTCAGGAAAGGTATATATAGGTTGACCAGAGCAGTGTGGCAACACAGGTAGAGAGGATTACTATGACACACAGGTATCTAATCCAAGCTCATGTGAACCTTCAAGACCACATGAGATTCATACTTCCTATTTATGGTGACACAACAGTACATAGTTCCCTAAGTGTTATCAAGCCTTTGCTTTTATAGTAGCGCCATGGATTAGTGGGTGTCTATGAGGAATGGTAAGTGCAACAGGTGACACCACGGAGCCAATATGGTTTAGAACAGCAAATATCTGAACATGAAACATACCGAATGCAGGAACACCTGCGAAAGGTGACTGAGAAAACCTGTTTCTTGCTCATGGCAGACCTATGAAGCATTTTACTGAGTCCCTTTCATCAGCTGCTGCTGTGAGGTCGAGAGCCATCATTTCATTCCTTGTCACCGATTCATTCCAGCACACTTTGCTGTCAGACATGGGCATGTCCCTAGAGGCCTTCAGTGGAGTCAATTCCAAAACAGTGTTCTGAACTCTCAAGTAATGGTGTCAGTGCATACAGTCAGGCGTGCAATGCCGTTGTTTCGCTGCTTTATCAGAATGACATATTATGGCAACATCTGACATGTTGCTAGATGGTACCTGAAAGCGCTACTTGGTTCCTACTTTGACAAAAAAAAACTAGAAAAGTGCATTTCCTGAAGAAAATGCAGAGTGTGCTTGCAACCCGGCAGCGACAACATGGTAACGTATATGAGAAGATCGCTAGGATGTGGCTAAGGTGGTTACCAGGCTGTTGCTAGCTGGTTGCCAGGGTGTTGCTAAGTGGTTGTTAGGGTAAACAATATGGTCGCTGGGCGTTGCTAGGGTGTTGCTGGGTGGTTGCCAAAGTGTTGCTAAGTGGTTGCTAGGTGGTTGCTAGGGTGTTGCTAGGCGGTTGCTAGGGTGTTACTAAGTGGTTGCTAGGTGGTCGGTAGGGTAAACAATATGGTTGCTAGGGACACACCCACCTTTGGTGAGTGTTGGGTTACATGACCCAAAGCAGCATATCAGGTCCCGTGGCTATTGCTCAGATGGTGACCAAGTGGTAAGACTTTGCAAAATGAATAGAAGTCAATGGGAGGATGGAGGGATGAGTGAACGACAAAAAGATGAGTGCTGGTCAGTATGATTTTCAATGAGTGTTGGGTGATTTGACCTGAGGCAGCATATGTGGTAAGGTCGCCGTCGGGCCAAAGGTGACACGAGGTAAGACTTTGAAAAATGAACTGAGGTGAAAGGGAGGATGGAGGGATGAGTGAATGACAACAAAGACGAGTGCGGGTCAGTATGGCTTTCAATCAGCGTTGGTTAGCATGACATGAGCCAGCATGTGAGGTACTGTGACTGTAGGCCAAAAGGTTACCGTGCGGTAAAGCTTTGAAAAATGGATTGAAGTCAATGGGAGGATGGAGGGATGAGTGAACGACAAAAAGACGAGTGCGGGTCAGTATGGCTTTCAATGAGTGTTGGGTGATTTGGCCCGAGGCAGCATATGTGGTATGGTGGCTGTCGGGCCAAAGGTGACCGCACGGTAAGATCTTAAAAATGAACTGAGGTGTATGGGAGGATGGAGGGATGACTGAACGACAAAAAGACAAGTGCGGGTCAGTATGGCTTTCAATGAGTGATGGGTGGCATGACCTGAGCCAGCATGTAAGGTACTGTGACCATAGGCCAAAAGGTGACCACGCGGTAAGACTTTGAAAAATGAACTGAAGTCAAAGGGAGGATGGAGGGATGAATAAACGAGTAAAAGACGAGTACGGGTCAGTATGGCTTTCAATGAGTGTTGGGTGGCATGACCTGAGGCAGCATATGTGGTACTGTGACCTTAGGCTGAAAGGTAACCGAGCGGTAAGACTTTGAAAAATGAATTGAAGTCAATGGCAGGATGGAGGGATGAATAAATGAGTAAAAAAATTGATTAAAAAATGACAAAAAGACGAGTGCGGGTCAAGACGGTCTTGGATGAGTGTTGGGTGATTTGTCATTTGTTGATTAGGCAACCGCCTAGCAACCACTTAGTAACACCCTAGCAACCACATAGCAACCACTTAGCAACACTTTGGCAACCACCCACCAAAGCCCTATCAATGCCCAGCGACCATATTGTTTACCCTAGCAACCGCCTAGCAACCACTTAGTAACACTCTACACACCACCTAGCAACAGCCTAGCAACCACCTAGCAACCACTTAGCAACACTTTGGCAACCACCCAGCAACGCCCTAGCAACGCCCAGCGACCATATTGTTTACCCTAGCAACCACTTATCAACAGCCTGGCAACCGCCCAGCAACGCCCTAGCAATGCCCTAGCAATGCCCCAGCGACCATATTGTTTACCCTAGCAACCACTTAGCAACACCCTAGCAACCACCTTATATACATTAGCAACCACCTAGCAACAGCCTAGCAACCACCTAGTAACGCCCTGGCAACCAGCTAGCAACAGCCTGGTAACCACTTAGCCACATCCTAGCGATCGTCTCATACACGTTACCATGTTTTCGCTGCCGGGTTGCAAGCACACTCTGCATTTTCTTCAGGAAATGCACTTTTCTAGTTTGACTTGGCATATTTTGCCAAACTTGGCAAACATGACAAGTGCTGCAGGGATGCCTTATGGTGAGAGGTACAGTGTTTGATCATTAGCTTGCTGGCTAACTCAAGCCCATTTGCAATGTTTGGATTCATGGTCTCCATTTACTCAGTGGCTATATGAAGTTGTATCTAAATTCTATGTGTTTGACTGAAGTTAGAGAGTACAGACTGTAGTGAAGGGATACGGGATACCAAACCAGCAGCTTGACTGCAACGCCAAAGAGCCAGGCTCATTGGTATGGCAGTCAGAGCGCATACTCAACTATAGTGAGGCGTGCCCGGTGTGCGAGCCGGATGAGGGACCCCCAGGTTAGGTTGACCCCAGTATGAGGGACCCCAGAGATGGGTGAAAGACTAGCGAGTGGGGCACCCTGGGATAGGAGAAGTACGGTGGGGGAATGCACGAGGGACGCCTCTGTGCGTGAAGCGCATGGGCGCGCTTCCAAAAGGGGAGGGCAGTGTGACGGAGTGCCGTCACTACGGTTGAGTATGTGTTCTGACTGCCATCTGTGTGAGCCGTATGAGGCTGCTGGTTTGGTACCCTGTAGACCCAGGTTTGAGGCTGGGTGGGGTGACTGCTCTCTCCCTTCGCTACATATGGTGTCAGAGTGGGATGGCTGACCGCGAGGCCATCGTAGGCGTGCCCAGTGTGTGAGCCATATGATGGACCCCCAGGTTAGGTTGACCCCGGTGTGAGGGACCCCAGAGATGGGTGAAGCACCGTGTGACAGGACTATTTCATTTCTTTCTGTAGTCAAAGTTGCCTCAGTGTTGATACTATATATGATTTTGCCATACCTGCCACCTGAAAATTATCTCAGAAATTTTACTGTGATTTCTCTGTGTAGTACTGATGGCATGTTACTGCAGGGGGCAGTGTTGACTGCAATGTCACTGTAGAGGGCAGTACTGATCACTGTGTAGCTGCAGGGGTTAGCACATCATACAACCTGAGGATACAACCAGTGAATAATTTCTCTCTGGGAAAATATGGGTGAGTAATAATACACACATATCCACTCATATTTACATTCAGTCACTGAGCAGATTCTTCTATACAGCGAAATTTAGAAACTAAGACTACAAAGAGTACTCTTAAGATGCCTAGATACACATATAAATAAATATGGACTGTGATGCATTACAGTTATGGATAGGTCTGGATTCATTGTGTCTCACCAGTAATCAACAACATAGCCCCCCTGCTGCAGATTAAACCATCATTGATTCATAACAGCATATTAGGACAGGCACTCTTACTGGAGCTAGATCAGCAGAACTTTCCAAGTTAAGTACATACTTAAGTACAAATTAAATATTAGTGTCATTGCAAAATATCAGTGCCTCTGAGGGACACAGGCTAAGAGCACAGAATTTATTTCCTGGAACCTTCCCTTGATCTTTAAGAATAAAGTCCCCTTCACACTGGGCACAAAAGCAACATTCTATTTATGCATGAATAGTTTTAGAAACAAAGTGTGTGGATTTGGTGTGTTGATTAAATAGTTTTTCAACATAAGCCAAACCACTTACCTTGTAATTCAATAAAAAAGATACAAATGTAAACATGAGCGGTAAACATTACTGCGCTATACACAAATGTATACACACACACGCACACTTTCAAGGTTTCTTTTTGCAATGACATTGAGACAAATACTGTTTATAACCACTTTTTGCTTTGGGTTCTAGATTGTTTAAAATTACCTTTGAAACAAGGTACATTCAGGTGTGCATGATATCACATAAACCAGAGCAGTAACTGGTTATAAGCAGTATCTGTATTGCTGTCATTGCCAAAAAAAATGCTATGAAAGCTTTCTGTAGAGAAGTATTTGCGATTTGCTCTCAACTGCAGTTTCAGATTGTACTGAACAATGGAACGTGCAGAAGTGTAACACACACAAATGTCAAATTTCCAGGGGAGAATGAATATGCAATCAGAGCCACTATTTCTACAGCTAACAATGCTGACAGTGGTGGCACAACTTTGCATTTCAAAAGTAAGATGCTAACGTTGAATTATTTGTGCTGTGATGTATTGATTTTTTTGAGAGTAAATGGAGTCCTTTCTATAAAGGCATATTGATTTTCCTCTCTGTGCACTTCTTAGCAAAGCAGAGAAACCACTGTGAAGCATCTTCCATTTATGTCTTCTGGTCTGAGTGAAAGAGAAAGAGAGGGGTGAAAAGAGAGAAGTCGCATATTAAGTATTAGTGATAAGGATTTCTGCTGTCCTCTCATACTTGTAGAACATAACAAATGCAAAAAAGATGCTGGGAATGCCAGGGGAGGGGCCCTCAGCCCCACTAGCAGCTCAGAATGTGGCCAGACATCACAGTCTGAGGGACACAGCACACAGTAAGCACTGAATTTAATTAAATAGAGACAAACAGATAGTTAAAAGAGACAACAAAGTACACTATACAGTTGCTGTCTGCGGTTGACATTAATTAAGCAAAGCTTTTTTATGCTAATAAAGCTGATGCAAGTGAGAGAGAGAGAGAGAGAGAGAGAGAGAGAGAGAGAGAGAGAGAGAAAGAGAGAGAGAGAGGCCACTCTCATGAATGATCTACTCTCAGGAGAGGACATTTTTCACTTTTTTTTATGACTTTTCACAAGCAGCATTGCTGTCAAGATGCCTGCAGAAAGGAATGCATACAGAATCAGCACTAAACCTATGCCATACACTACACCAATTAAGCATTTGAATTTACATATCCTACAGAGTTAACTTAATATACAGTTTCCTAATCTCATTCACACAGCTGTAGTATTAAGGGCGCAGTTCAGTACTTACCGATAGTAATCTGACTCACACAGCTATAGTAGCTGGTCCCAGTAGAGGGATTGTAGCTCCCACTGCTAAGCTCCCTTTCTGTAAAGTAGAGTTTGTGATATCAGTTCACACAGCCATACATATTTCACTCATAAATGCTCCATCTGTCCAAAAGATCCTTGAGGACTGTGTATGAGCACAGGGGTCACTGTTTATGAGCATGGGAAGGGCTGTGAACAAGCAGGGGGGTCACTGTGTATGAGCAGAGGATGGGCTGTGTACAAGCATGGGGGGTCACTGCATGAGCGCAAGGTGGGCTGTGTACAAGTGCAGGGGTCACTGTGTGTGAGTGCAGGGTGGGCTGTGTATGACCGTGGGGGTCACTATAGGAGCTCCTGACAATAGTTGTGTTAATGCCCAATAGTAGTGTTAATGCCAATCCAAACAAAACACCACTATTTCCTACCCATGCCTGGCTCATTATGCAGATGTGAACGACACAATTGTTCAATAGCTTAAGAATTCATTGCCCATTCCTTGTCAGTTTGTCTATTACATTGTGCAAACTTGTACACACTCAACCAAATGCCAGTTCATATGTTTACAATGTGTAAGAGTGTTATTACTGTTATCTCATTATTATTTTCATTTCAGAATGTGTATTTTGTAAGGTTGTCAAAATAATGCGTTAATTTCGATTAATTAATTATAGAAAAAAATAATGTGTTAAAAAATTAACACAGATTAATCTCACTCTATGATGCACCTTGAGCCCATACATCACTATGCATTTAAGCAATATCACACGAGAGGGAGTGCTGTTATACTGAATATCAGCACGGCTGTGATTCGGTTGTAGGTACGAGGCTGCAGGCCGAGTGCCAAAGATAATCACAGCTGTGCTGATATTCAGTATAACAGCACGACCTCAAGTGTGATATTGCTTTTATACAACAGTTTTACAAACAAGGCTGTTTATCAAGTAACAATAATTTGAGACAACAAATTATGTTTTTTGTCATTTATTCGGCTCCACTGACAAACATAGTTCCTTCAGGATTACATTTACATGTGTTGTCAAGCAACACATAAACAGTTTCTTGACTGCAGCTTAGCTAGCTAGCTAGCTAGCTTCCTGCTTTTATCATACACAAAAGCTACTTCATACCCGACAGGCTCGCCAGCTACTTTTTATCATACACGTAAAGGCTAGCTATATGGTAGGCAAGCAAGCCACTTTTAATCATAGCCCACTACAGGCTAGCAAGCTACTTTTTAGCATACATGGATGGGCTAGATATACGGTAGGCTTGCTAGAACACTGAAAAAAATGTTCTGAATGTATGGGAAATAAAAGACATGTTGACCTTTAAAGTTTATAATGTGTATTATCATTGATACTGTCATCTACCAAAATCCATTTGAATTGAAATATTTTTAAATGCTTCTCATGCCAAATATTGATATGTTTTAGATTTATTTATTTATTAGATTAATTAATCACAAAGCATGTCATTAATCAGAATAATTTTTTTAATCGGTTGACAGCCCTAGTATTTTGTTATGCCCATGCAGACTTAGGGGGAACACCCGCACGGCCTGTGCTGTCACCGTGCCTTCTATGTTTATTCATACCCCTAAATAAGAACACATAATCAGAAGAAAATATTCTACAATAGAGAAATTTACATGTGTATTTTAAACATGAGATCGATGTCGAATATTCCATGCTGAAATATTGTTAAAACTGCACTTGGTCTGCTCAGGGTAGGCTGGGTAACACTTCGGGACTAGGGCTATGCATCAGTATAACGTCTTGATGATGGGGCACTGACGCCCAGAAGTAAGTCCTTTGATGATTCAATTTTATACGAAAAAAAAAAACATTCAAAACAAAACTATAATAAACATGCATTTGCTATTAAAGACCTAATATATTTAAACAAATTATTAATGACTGTATTGCTGTTGCCCTGTAGAACACATTTAACCATGTAAAATTACCGTATAAAGGCGGCTTGCCTTAAGGGTAGTGATATTACACCATTCGTAATCTTTGACTGCTCACGACTAGTTACGTTGAATATGGATCAGCTTTATTCTACCTAACAGTGACCGATGCTCGAAGAACGTCATTCAAGTTAACTGAGTATACAATAAATATAAGCTATTTAGTCCTTAACCACTGCTACGAGCTCATTCTACACACGAACGTCATTCAGTTGTTAGCGACCAACTGCCACATAGGCTACAGTGACTGTTTCCAAGAGTACTAGTTGTTAAATATCTACTTTGTTAAGTGATCAGAAAAACTCATGAGCCTTAACGCGGTAGCAGCATCTGCTTTACCGCAATGCTAGTGACAAGTGTTGCGAAGTTTCTCGCATTACCTTGCGCACTTGACGGCAGCCTTGCCCGAGCAGCCGCTGGGCTCTCGGGACGCCCTTGCGGAGTTTCTCCAGTGGACTGCAAAGAGGCAGGGTCTTCATTATCGTCTACCCCGAGCTCCGGGTCCAGTGTTTTGCAGCGGCTTTGCTCAACCGTCCCGCCGCAGAGAAACGGCTGAATTTTCATTGTCGGAGTCTGCTGATAGACCAAGTTTTCTGCTGTCCCAGGGCAATCATCCTCCCACATTCTCACCGGACGGCTGAGAAAAGAGAAACATGGAATCGGTGTCCTCAGTTGTATTTTACCAAAAAATCACTATGCACGCTTTCAAAGACCGCCGGTTACCAAGAATGTGTGTCCGTAAGAAGATGCAGACCCTGCCTGCTGGGTTTTAGTGCAGTTACGGCTAAGGGTGGAGTATTGACGTAATACCGATTTACGTGGTGCAGGTGGCGCCTCGCAGTTTTTGTTAGTCTGTGGCAGTCGCCCCAGATCCAGGAACAGTGTAACCAGGGGCAATAGTCATATACAAAAACAATATAGACTACAATAGTTTTAGAAAAAGGTGTATCCTGAGTCATGCTACGGTGGCAGGCTCCACCTGGGCAAATGAGCTGACAAGGCTTGAAAAATCAGCAGCAGGAAAACATACGAGTCATAATTTAAAAGGAAAAAAATATCTCAACTCCAACTTCATTTTTACCATTAATGTATTTCAACAGTACCGCCAACTCTTCAGAGAACACGATCGCCAGACTGACCTCCAGAATTCACTTTTAACGTTGGTTAAAAGTGAATTCTGGATATGCTCCCGCCGTTGGTTTACGGCGGGAGCATATCCAGATGAGCGCATAACTTGTTTTCTGCATGTTTCCTTTCTTTCGGGGGAATCGTTAATGATTCTCATACAAAATGCAAAATAATTATTTGTTTAACGCAAGAGGGAAAGTAAGTACTTCGGTAAGAAACATCTCTTTGAAACATTCTCTTTTAAATGTCTTTAAATCTGGCGAGACGATTGCACTCCAAAGACAGAATGACAGAACGACAAACTCCACTCTTCTAATATCCTTACCAATCTCTGATTTGATCCGTGATACACCTCAGCAGCTCCTGTTTCAGATTCAGCGACAGAGAATAATGAAAAACCATTTGAATGGTAATTTGTTCCTTCTACTCACCGCTCTCAGGTACCCTGTGATTCGTCAGACGCCTGCAAGTATCTGATGTGATCGCCAGATGAATGACCAAAGTTGCAAAATTGGAGTTAAATTCCTGCAACTAAGCTTTAAGCACATTCTCCTGAAAGTGTAGTCTCCACTGACATCCAGTGCGTTATATTCTCAATATTAAGGTTTGGCAGGACTGATTACCTGTCATTTATGTTCTGATCATCCAAAAACATGTGGTTTTAACCTAACATGGACAACATTAAGAAAATTAAACCACAAATAGATGGCCAAACTAAGCTGCTGCGACTGAGTTAACATGCCATAAAACTCACCCAAACCCCAGTGATTACAGTTCCTGCAGTGAAAGCACCTTCTGTTAAGGGAAATTATCTTGCCTGTGGCCGAAGGATGGTGATGATGATGATGATGATAAGGGAAATAACCCAGGCAAACAAAACCAAAACAGGGAGAGAGCACAGGTGAAAGCTCAGTCCTGGTTCTCATCCAAAACAAGGTCATGTAACGGGTATGGTCAGACTGCATTGTGTATTAATTAGATGTTACGGGGGTCAGCGAGCGAGCGAGTTTCAAACCGAGGTTCTCACTGCTCGCTGCCAACCCCTTATGGCCATCGTCGTTGCCAGTTGAGCTAAAGGCAAATTGCCGTTAACCTGTCGACAACAACGCTACTTAACCAGGTCTCTCAGGGAGTGACATAGCCGCTGCCACCGCTCGGCTACCTGCTACCCACTACCTAAGGCTTTTACTCAGGGCTCACACGATCTACTACTTCAGCTCTGCTACAGTCATACACAGAAAAACTTGCTTATTCACAGGGGGAACCCTCCTAAACTCAGTTTACACTCAAAGGCACCTCACTCTCATAGCAGGCACAGGGGAAAGGGCTAGTTTCATCAGGTGCTGAAGAACACAAGTATTCAATGTGCTCATTGAGGGAGGCATGGTATGAGATGGCAAATGGGCAAAGTAGCAGCCCTCAGTCACTTCTCACCTCATGTCACAATAGCTGAAACAGCTGGTGATTGACTTGGGCCTTGTCTCGCTTTCTCATTTTCGGTGTATAGATTATTGCCTTCTCTAACTCCATCGTCCCCCTTACTGAAGTTACAGTGAAATATAGATAATATTGGCTAGCTATATAGAAATTAGCTAATATTAGCTACCTATTGAGAAATTAACTAACATTAGTTAGCTACAAATTAGCGCTCTGTAACCATGAGGACTGACTGTGGCATCCCAACGGGGTCACTCTCAGACACAATCTCTGTCTGTACTGGTCCCTCAGTGGTGGAATGAACTCCTCACAGGGGTCAGGACAGCAGAATCACTGGCCATTTTCTGACGCAGAGTGAAGACTCACCTGTTCAGACTGCATCTCAGTTCCACCTCAGTCCCTGTGCCCTAACACCTGCTACTTGTATTACTGCTGTTAATTTTACGAGTAGTATTGCATTGTGTTTGGATTCTGTGATCTAGTGACTGAGATGTATGGTAGTATACTTAGCTTTCCTTGTGTAGTCAGGTCGCACAAGTTAACTTGTGGTAGGGCTTGAATAGGGTTATGCTCACACTCACTGGTCTAGGAGTGTTAGCTGGTTTGTCTCTGTCACTCAACATGAAGGGATACACCTCAGCTCTTTTGTGCTGGAAGTCGCTCCGGATAAGAACATCTTCTAAATGAATGTAATGTAATGTTCATTGCAGACTGAGCTACAGCACTTGTCAAATAGCAACATACTGGACACAGCCATTTTCAGTTCAGAAAAGAGTGAAAATGAGGAACTGGTAGATGGATTGTCTTATTCATTAGGCAAGAAATTCTCAAACACCCCTACACTGACAGAGTATAGCGGATGCATCTAAAACTTTGTCTTTTTTAAGAAAGTAGGCAATAAGTTACAATGTCCATTTTGACAGGTGAGTGGTGAAATCCTGAGATTGTTGTTTCACAGCCATGAGATGCTAGCTATGCATAGAAGCCATGAGTCATGGACCAAACAGTATAATGGGGAGACAAATTAACACAGAAACAGAAAATTCTTTCTAAAACCACATTGAGCCTGTACTTGAAAGGACTCCCAGAGAGATCTTAAGTGGAGTACAAATAATCACCACTGTCCATCAATGTAAAGGCAGTGACTTTTGAAGGTGTTGAAAGGGTCAAATCAGTTTAAGAATGAAAGGCTTAGTCATTACTAATTTTAAAACAGAAGGTAATGTAAATGTAAATATTATAAATAATGTGCAAGGATCAAGGATATCTTTATTATCCCCGAGGGGTAATTTGTTGTACAGCCAGCAGTATCCACATCGGATGAACAATAATAAATAAATAAACAATAAACACAAAATAAAAAACAACATAAAAATCTCATAAAAATCCCACTGGATAAAGGACGGAGACTACAACATAAAAATCACATTGAGTTATTTAGAAGGCCAATGGCGGCTGGGACAAATGAGTTCTTAAATCTGTTTGTCCTGCATGTTGGCAATTTGTATCTGCGGCCAGATGGAAGTGACTTGAACTCCTTGAACAAAGGTTGGCTAGGGTCAGCCAGGATTGACTGGGCCTTCTTCAAAGTCCTGACCTTGTACAGATTAGTTGACTCATTCAGGGTCATACTTGCAACTTTGCTGCACACTTCGACGATACCCTGCAATCTGTTTCTATTTTTGAAATTAAGTGACCCGTACCAGCTGACAAGGAGAATGTGAAGACAGATTCAATAAAACAAGAATAAAACATTTTCATAAAAGTATTGTCAACATTAAAACTTTTAAGCTTGCGATAAAAATACATACTCTGATGGGCTGTTCTACACATAGCGTCCACCTGAAGCTCAAAGGTCAGTTTGTCATCAATTTCAGTGCCAAGATATTTATAATGCTGCACAAACTCAACAGCCTGGTCATTGATCACTACCGGAGAGGTGACTGTAGGATTTTTCCTAAAATCTCTTGTCATCTCTTTAGTTTTAGACACATTAATGTCTAAGAAGGATGACTTGCACCAATCTGTGAAATCTGCCACTACAGGGCCATGATCAGGGTCATTACTGCTGAGGAGAGACACGATTACCGAATCATCGGTGAACTCAATGATATGGCACCTCACATATTGGCTTTGGCACTCATTTGTGTACAGCACAAATAAAAGAGGTGAGAGGACGCACCTCTGGGGCGCTCCGGTGGAAGAGAGAAGATGGGCCTCCATCAGTCAGGTTGACCATGGGTGATGCATCCTACTTGTCCTGGCTGACTGGTCGGCTGGAGCTGCGTCTCTTGTGGCTGAAAAGGCCAATGCGGGAATGACAGTCTCTATCACAAAGGTCACATCTGTATGTGGTCTCTGGTCTGTCAGGATTGCTGTGCTCCTTTCTGCGTGCCTGCTTATCTGCTGCTGCATTCATCAGTTTCTCTTCCCCTGTCTTGAGGTGTTCGGTCAGGGTACTTCTCCACCTCGTGTGGTCGGCTGCAAGGCCCTCCCAGGACTCAGTGTCAATGTTGAGCGCCTTCATGTCTCTCTTGCAGACATCCTTGTAATGCAGTTTGGGGCGACCGGTGGTTCTCCTCCCAGATGCCAGCTCTCCATAGAGGATGTCTTTTGGGATGCGGCCATCCTCCATGCGGTGGACATGGCCTAGCCAGCACAACCTGTGTTGTCTGAGCAGAGTGAACATGCTGGGAAGGCCAGCACGAGAGAGGACCTCGGCATTGGACACTCTGTCTTGCTAGGATATGCCCAGGATACAACGGATGCCTCTCAGGTGGAAGGTGCCTTAACAGAAGGCTGCCTTCCCGATCCTCTCATCAAGGGAGAGGCTGTCGGTGATGGTGGATCCGAGGTAGATGAACTGATGGACCACATTGAGTTCGTAGTCATTGATGGTGATGACTGGCGGTGCCTCTGTATCCTGTCCCAGGACGTTTGTCTTCTTCAGCCTGATGGTCAGCTTGAAGTCCTTGCAGGCCTTGGAGAAGCGGTCCAACAGTGACTGGAGTTCTTCCTGGGTGTGTGTCGCAACTGCTGCGTCATCAGCAAACAGCATGTCTCTGATAAGGACTTTGAGTACTCTTGTCTTGGTTCTGAGGCGGGTAAGGTTGAAAAGCCTTCCTTCTGATCTAGTACGCAGGTAGATCCCCTCTGTCGCAGTGCCAAAGGCGTGCTTCAGGAGCAGAGCAAAGAAGATCCCAAAGAGTGTTGGAGCAAGCACGCAGCCTTGTTTGACGCCGCTGCGGATGTTGAAGGGGTCAGAGGAGCTGCCATTGAGCTGCACAGTGCCCTTCATACCAATGTGGAAGGATTCAATCATGCTCTACAGTCATGGCCGGCAGCCGATCTTTGGGAGAATCTTGAAAAGGCCATCTCTGCTGACCAGAGGACAGAAGAACGTCTGATAACACACCATTAACCTTCACACGTTGCGACCTTCCAGTTAAGAAATCCATCAACCAACATATCAGACCAGGATCAATGTTGTGGATGCTCGCTAACCTTCCTGCTAAAATATGAGGCTGGATACAATTAAAAGCTGAGGAGAAATCAATAAAGATTAGTTGCACAAAAGTGTTTGCCCCATCTGAGTGTGCCAAAATCATATTTAATAGGGTGCCTGTCTAATCGACCACACCCCTGCCTGACCTATATGCAGATTGGAATGGGTCCAAATTTGCCTGCACTGTGTTCAGAAGTGCATCCTTCACAATCTTCTCAAGTGATTTCATTACAAGAGAGGTAAGCGCTACAGGCCTGTAGTATTTGGGTGACTTTGGAGCATTTTTTTGGCACAGGTACATTAATGGAATCCTTCCAAAGACAAGGAACCCTATGGAGGTGGAGTGACAACTTAAAGATAAAACAGAATATGTCTGCTAACTGTTAAACACAATTTTTAAGAATGTGACCTCCACTGCCATCGGGGCCGGGACTTTTCCTTTCCTTTACACCCCGGAATAGGACCTTGCCCTTATCAACGTGTACACTGTTCAGCAGCATTGAAGACTGACCACTCCTCACTAAAATCATAGACATTAAAACGATTATAAAAAACGTTCAGTTCATTAAAAAGGTCAAGATAAGGTTTGCCATTAAGGGAAATTGGACATTTCTTGGACTGCATCCCCATCATAGATTTCACACCCTCCCATGCAGGGCGTGAATTACCAGTAATGAGCATGCTCTCTACTTTGTCCTTGTAGTTACACTTAGCAAGCTTTAGTTCTTTTTTTACTTGTTTCTGTAGTTCCCTGCACTGAGTCACATCCCCTTGATAAAAACTGATATTTCGCTGGATAATTGTGTTTTTGACAGACTTGGAGTCCCATGGTTTATTATTTGAATAAATGAAAATTGATTTCCGGGGGATGACTAAATCCTCACAGAAGGTGATATATGCTGACACAGTGTCTGTGAGTTCATCAAGATCAGCACAGACATTTTTAAATAAGTCCCAGTCTGTGCAACTATAACAGTCCTAGAGAAATTGAATAGACTCCTCCGACCAGACCGGAACTAAACGTCGTTCCGGCTTCTTTCTCTTCAGGACCGGTTTGTAGGACGGAACCAAATACACAACATTTTGGTAGACATATCGAGTGGGGCTCAACGAAGGGATTTGTTATCCCCCCTGACAGATCTATAACAAAGGTCCAGACATTTCGTGAGTCGTGTCGGACAAGTCACATACTGGTAAAAGTTATACAAGGATTTTCCTGGTTTGCAGGGATTAAAATCACCCATAACAAAGTTCGGTGCGTAAGGCACAATCCCTTGAAGCCGTTGCACTTTTAACCATAGCCTGAGTTGCCATGCCAACACTGGCCTTCGGGTGAATATACACAAGCGTAACAAATAACTGTGGGAATTCCCTTGGCAAATAAAAGGGTCGTAGGGATACAGACAAGAGTTCAATGTCAGGTGTGCATAGTGTCTCCCTAACGACCACTGTATTACACCAATTTTTATTGACATAGAGACACAAGCCTCCACCAAGTGACTTACCGGTCACTGTGGAGTCTCTCAAGTCGAAAAGGCACTCCGAAACCATAGATTTTCAGATCAGAAATAGGGTCTTGTTTTTTGAGCCATGTTTCCGTTAACGCAAGGAGACAAGCGCTGTTGTACTCCATCAGGAACTTGACATTTGCCCGAAGCTCGTCAACTTCGGACTGGACATTGGCGAGGATAACTGTGGGAAGGGATATCCGACGGTGGCCCTGTCTCTTGAGCCTCTGGCGCACGCCGTCACGTCTCCCCCTTTTCCTTCTCCTCGCACCCGTCGGGTTAGATGCCCAGCTTTGGTTCCCCACAGAAGGATCCGACCGGATGATCTCTGCAGGGAGAGCTGCCCAGGGATCCACGGAGCCCACAATAGCAGGAGGAACTCACGGCTATACTGGAGACGCTCCTGGTACTCACAAAGTCCACTTCAAAAATGGCATAAAAACATCATAAGAAGGAAAAAGCCCGTCAAATTGAGGTGAGTCATTGTTGCTTCTGACACCCGCAGATTCATTTTTTTTTTAGTTAGTAGTTAGTAGTTTTTTAGTTAGTTTTTTTTTTAGTTAGTTAGTAGTTAGTAGTGACGATAAAACAAGTCAAAACAGGTTAGAATGTTGTGTATGTTAACAATAATAATAATAATAATTATTATAATAATTATAATAATAATAATAAACTATTTGTAGACCACCATTCAAAGAAAGAAGCAAACTGAAGTGCTTCACAGTGAAAAATAGATAATGCACTAAAACGTGGGTAAAATACACACAAAAGTATTTAAGTGGATAAAAACAATAAAACAGAAAATGAGTAAAATCAAAAACCGTAACAAAAAAGCATCTTAAATGATAGTTTTCAACTGAGACTTAAAGTTGCAATAAATGAACCTTCTCTTATTTTTGGTGGTAAACTGTTCCATCATTTTGTTGCATACACAGACAAAGACACTTAACCACTTTGTACATAATTTACCTTCAGACAGGCTCGGTGCCAGGATGAAGTGATTGAGGGGGCAGTTAAAAATGGTGAGGGGGCAAATCTTTTTATATAGTAAAATAGTAGGTCATCCTGCTATGTCTGTTTCTGCATTTTTTTCATCCTGCAGGTGGCAATATAGTGGTGCTTTGACTAGATGCGAACAATTCCCTACCTTACCTTTTTCATGTGTTTTGTGCATCATGGCCATAATATGAAATAGGAATATTTGGGGCAGATTGCCAGGTCACCGCCTAAAATTGGTCTGGTAGTGTAGTGAAGGGCGAGAGCAGCCACCTCTCCCGGCCTCAAACCTGGGTCTACGGGGTACCAAACTGCAGCTTTCGCTACACGTGGTGTCAGAGTGGGATGGCTGGCCACGAGGCCATCGGAGGCGTGCCCGGTGTGTGAGCCGTATGAGGGACCCCCAGGTTAGGTTGACCCTGGTGTGAGGGACCCCAGAGATGGGTGAAGCACGAGTGAGTGGGGCACCCTGGGATGGGTGAAGCACTAGTGAGTAGGGCACCCTGGGATGGGAGAAGTATGGTGGGGGAATGCGCGAGGGACACCTCTGTGCGTGAAGTGCATGGACACGCTTCCCGAAGGGGAGGGCAGTGTGACGGAGTGCTGTCACTACAGCTGAGTATGCGTTCTGACTGCCATACCAACGAGCTTGGCTCTTTGGCGTTGCAGTTAAGCTGCAGCTTTGGTACCCTGTAGACCCAGGTTCGAGGCTGGGTGGGTTGACTGCTCCATCCCTTCGCTACAGGTAGGTTTAATGAAATTCATTGATTTAACCATGCAATAGCCTCTGAAAGGCTAAATAACAACAACACAAGACTACTGTTTCAAAATCAAATAATACATTTACTTCACAGCAGTGGTGAAGCCAGTATTAAACCTGAGTGTCCTTGCACAATTTAGGGTAGTGTTTCCCAAAGACTGGGTCGCGACCCACAGATGGGTCACAGGAGATTTTATTTGGGTCGCCAAATAAATTTGCAGAATTTCTTCCATGGCCCACCTATCACACCCTTTCGCGCGTACGCCTGTGTTCACACGTAACATCTTTTTTTTTGTGATCAACTTTTTATTGAGAAAATCACTCACATAACATGTCAAGGTCTCATAACTACAACTATGTACATAGCCAGAGCCTTATCTGTCTTATCTTAGACATCTTTGTAATCTAATAAATTACCAGAAACAAAGAAAGAGTTAAAAAGAAAAAAAAAGGGGGCGCATATGGAATGCACATGGAATAATATAATATAATATAATATTTATATAATATATATGTATAATATACTATAATATATATATATATATACATACACATACTTATTCCAGCACAATTGAACATATGAAGATTTACATTATTAGTGTACCACCATATGGTTTGAGATTGGGAGGTTAGTTAAAGATATTATGAGTGCACCCCATGCACTGATTGTAGAGGCTTGAGCTTTATTTAGTACTGCCAAGGACCTCTCTATACTGGCAATGTTTTGGTAGTAGCCTATCCATTCTTGTAATGATGGGGCCGCTGGAGTGAACCATGAGTGTACAATGGTCTTTTTGCTGCAGTCAACCCTGCAAAAATTAGTTTTTTGTGTATAAGTCTAAGATCTAAGGCAGAGTCATCGTTAAACAAGTATAAGGTGATAAGTTTCGGAACTGGGAATCCTAGGACCTGTTCTAAGAATAACGATACCTGAGACCAAAACTGGGACACCTCTGGACATTCCCAGAATATATGCATATATGTTCCTACAGATTTCTCCATACATTTTGTGCATTCTGGACTAGTAGATAGCTTCATCTTGAATTTTCTGTATGATGTCATATATGATTTGTGAATACATTTGTAATGTATAAGCTGGTGAGCAGGATTTTTTGATGTTATGAAGATGTTTGTCCAGATGTTGTCCCAATCAAGTTCTAAATCTAGTGCTTTAATGTCACAATTCCAGGACTCCATCACCCAAAGCGTTTTGTTTTGAACAGAAATAAGTCTGTCATATATTACAGAAACTAACTTTACAGATGGTACTGAGGGGTCCACCCATGCATTTAAAGGATGTGGTTGTAACTGTGTGTCCCATGGAACCCCATAAGCGCGAAAAGAAGATCTCAGCTGAAGATACAGGAACCATGAAAAACCAGGGAGGGAAAAGCGTTCTTTAAGTTCTTGAAATGAACATAACCCTTGGTCATTATAAATATCCTTTAGAGTATGTATGCCTCTGGATGCCCAGCTACCGTAAGTATATGGTGTAGAGCCCTGTAGAAGGTTTTAGTTGAACCAAAGTGGAGAATTGTCACACAGTTTTTGTTTATAAATGTTTTTGAATATCATACCAGATATGTAGGGAGTTAGTTATAATTGGACCAAATGTTTTCTTTGCTGATTTAAGTGTTACACCAGAAAAAATCAGATCTTCCAGTCGATGTGGTGAGACTTTGTTTTGTTCGATAAGGCGCCAAGGGGTGGCTGAAGCTCCATTACACCAGGTTCGTATTGCTTTCAACTGAAACGACCAATAATATAACTTGTAATTTGGGAGAGCCAAACCCCCAGACGATTTGGATCGCTGGAGTGTGTGGAAACGGATACGGGGCTTCCTACCATTCCATATAAACTCAGTAGTCATTGATTGTAACTCTTTAAAGTAGTTAGGTGGTGGCGGTATAGGAAGCATAGAAAAGAGGAAATTCAGCCTTCCAAGAACATTCATCTTGATAATAGATATCCTCCCCTGCAGAGACATTTTAAGAGTAGACCATCTCTTAAGATCAGTGGAAATCTCATGCTTGAGTTTGTCATAGTTGATTCAACATATGTTTGAGAAATTGGTAATATTAATACCTAGGTATGTAAAAGTAGAAGTATGCCACGTAATATAAGGAATAGAAGGTAACACATGGTGCTCTGCACTGTTATTTAAGGGAACAAGAAGAGATTTGTCCCAGTTAATTTTATAGCCTGAGAGGTGCCCAAATTGAGAAAATACTTGCAAGATTTGTGACAGTGATGTTGAGATGTTAGTAAAATACAGTATCACATCATCTGCATAGCAAGATATTTTGTGTTGCGTGCCCTGTACCTCTATGGGTGATATTGAGGGGTCTAATCTGATCATTTGAGTTAATGGGGTCAGTGACAATGCAAAAAGAAGGGGGGATAGGGGGCAACCCTGCCGTGTGCCATGCTGTAAGGGAAAGGTTTTTGAGAGTATATTACCTGTTTGCACACATGCTATAGGGTTACTGTATAGGGTTTTAATCATGGAAATAAAGTTATTGCCAAAGCCAAATTCTTTTAGTACTGCCCACAGGTAATCCCAACTAACATGATCAAAGGCTTTCTAGGCATCTAAACTGAATAAAGCAGCAGGGGTGGAGTCAAGTTCAGAGGCCTGAATTATATGTAACAGACGTCTGATATTATTAAAACCTATCTGGTCGGGGTGAATTAGTTTTCCTATATAAAGCTCCATTCTATGGACTAGGACTTTAGCAAGTAATTTCAGTTCAGTATTTATTAGGGAGATAGGCCTAAAGCTGCTGCATTTCAAGGGAGGTTTTCCTTTCTTCAACAATACCATAATTAGAGATGTGTTTTGATCTCTGTGGAATGACCCTTTTTCCAATCCAAAATTAAAAGAATCTAAAATAAGTGGCCCAACCAGGTCCCAAATTTCCATCAATAGTTCAGGAGGTATACCATCTAGGCAGGGGGACTTTCCTCTTTTCATTGATGCTAGAGCAGTTCTAAGTTCTGGAAGACTAATGGCAGAGTCAAGATAATCTGCTTCTTCAGCGGTGAGAGAAGGCAGTTTCAATTTCGACAACAAGGCTTGGAGGGAAAAGGCATCGGGTGTAGGATCTGCTGTGTAGAGTTTGGAATAGAAGAGTCTAAACACATCATTGATTTTCTCAGGATTATATGTAATGGTGTTATCTTTAGCCTCAGTTGCACTAATAGTTGAATAAGATTCATTCTGTTTCAGTTTAGCTGCCAAGAGTCTGCTTGAGCTCTCGCCCTGTGAGTAATATGTGACTCTAGTACGGTGTAATATAAATTCAGCTTTGCATCTCAGTAAATCGTTTAATCTGAATTTTAGATTCAAAAGTCTGGATTGCTTCTGACTGGAGAATCTCTCCTTTTGTTCAGATTCAACACAACTTATTTCATTTTCCTGGTTATTTATTTCTTTCAGTCTAGAAGTGTGAACATAAGAAGCATAAGAAGTACAAATTCCTCTGAGGAAACATTTTGTAGTCTCCCACAGAGACTGAGGTCATGAAGCAGAGTCCATATTCAGTTCTAGGAATGTTTGAAGGTTAGTTTTTAGAAATCCTATGAAATCTTCATTTTGAAGTAATGTAGTGTTGAAGCGCCATCTTGGTCTCTGCATGTGGTTGGTGTGTTGAAATTGAAAGTTACAGAGCACTGGTGCATGGTCAGAGATGATAATGGGGAGAATTTCAGTATTGTTTATGTAGTGATTTAAAGAGGGGGACACCATTATATAATCAATTCGGGAGTAAGTGTTATGCCTATGAGAGAAGAATGTGTAGTTCTTCGCAGTTGGGTTTCGCAAGCGCCAAGCATCAATGATATTCAACTCTGACATGAATTTCTTAATCTCACCAGTTGTCTTATTCAAGCAGGTAGTATTTGATCTATCTAAAGTCGCCTCACATATCTGGTTGAAATCTCCACCAACCACAAGCAGATGGTCTGTCATCTCTAATAGTGTATTAGATATTGAATTCATAAACTCAGGGTCATACGTGTTTGGGCAATACACAGAGGCTAAACATATCCTTATATTATTAATTTTTATATTTGCGTATGCCATCCTCCCTGTGTTATCACATCCTGAAGATTCCATCTCTGCATTTAGTTTCCTATCAAGTAAAATTACAACTCCTTTTGTCTTGCTCATAGCAGATGAATAGGATACACACTTATATGTTCTATTCTGGAAAAGGTGGATATCTGTTGTTTTGAGATGAGTTTCCTGTATCAATGCAACTGAGATCTTCCTTCGCTTGAGAAATTCTAAACATTTTGTGCGTTTTACAGGGGAGTTTAATCCATTTACATTCCATGACATTATATTAACCCCCATCATCCCATATGCATAATTGTAAAAGCAGCATAGTGAGATGTACTAAGTCAAACAAAAGCTAACATAATACTAGTAAGTGGAGGCTCTGGCGTGGAACACACATCAGTAAGAACAACGAAACAAAAAAATCCACCCGCAGATCAGACAGGCGTCCTCTCCTAGGCTAGAGAGTAACATAACACTTTTCAAACCCATGGCTTAGGGCAATACACATCTCAAGTCCTTGCTCAGTTAGGTATCAAATATCTAGCACAACTTGTAATGTCAGAACGACAAAATGCTGATAAAAAAACGTATTTCTGTCATAAATCATAACAAAATCATACATTTCTTTTCCCCTCAGGTAGTGTAGCCTGTATTATCCTACTAGAACGTCAGGCAGTAAAAGTAGCCTAAATAGTCATATGATAAACTAGGTCTTTGTTGAATGCCAACTTTAATCCCCGCTGAAATAAAAGGTAGAAAGATTAAAAAAAAATAAAAGAGCAACGTAGATAGAGGATCTGTTTGTAACTTGCTACAGCGATAGGATAAGTTCTGAACATTTCTGCAATGCTGCTTGCTATCCGTTCGTCTTACCACCTCTGTAACCAGCCAGTTAGCCGGTTAGTCGGAAACTGCAATCTGGTGAACGTCCATGTCCTCTAATGGTGGGGATGGTGGCGGCGGTGGTGGAGTTGATGAGGGAGAAGGTTCAGCCGGTAGACCGTTGTACTTGGAAGATATGGTGAGAGGAAGCGAATCCAAGGTAGCTAGAAACTGCTCGACGTCTTCTACGGATTTGAACTGGCGAGTCAGTCCATTAGTCTTAACTTTGAGGATTGCAGAGTAGATCATGAACGGGCGGAGACCCTTCGCCAACATCTGCTTTCTCACTGTATCAAAGTTCCTCCTTCTCTGTGCAGTGGTATTGCTGTAATCAGGGAAAAATGCAAGTTCAGCTGTGCCATGTTTGGGGGGCGACTTAAGCAACCGTGCTCCCCGCAGGATTCTCTCCCTGTCCTGGTAGCGGAGAAGTCCAAAAATGAGAGTGCGAGGGTGAGTGATATCTTTGCGAGTGGAGTAAATTCTATGGGCTCGCTGGATCAGGTGTCCTTGGAGGGATGGTATCCATATAGGCAGGTGTACTTGGAGGAACTGGATTGTGTTTTCACCCTCAGCTGATTCAGGTAAGCCAGTCAAACGCAAGTTACACCTACGTGACCTGTCCTCCATCTCAATCAGCTTTTCTTTGAGATCAGAGATAACTGACTGTTGTTCGTTCATATCTTGCTTGATAACTCACACATTAGCATGCCCCGCATCCACTCATGCTTGTAGTGTCTTGCTAACCTTGGCCTGGAAGGCGATATCTTGGCCCAGCTTGGCGACTGCCTCACTGGATGCCTCCACCATGGTTTTAAGTGATTGTAGCTCGCCAGACAGGAGATCTTCCACGGCTTCTCTGACTACCAACTTTACCATTGTTGTTAACCTCTCTTCTTGTTGTTTTAGTGCAGTCAAGATGGCCGCGTTCGATGAATCTGTGGGCTGGTTGTCTTTGAATCTCTTTTTTACCAGTGAATCGCCATCATGTGATTTATTTTTCACCTGTTTTGGTCCTGACATATTTGCGGTTGTTTCCAAGAAACAAAAATGTAGACTAGTATTAGAATTGAAGTATATCGTCATTAATTCTCGGACTTATAAAGACGGAGCTAAGACTCAAGTGTGCATTGTGAGCAAGCAGCCACTGGAAGTCACACGTAGCGTCTTTTTGAAGCTGTCAGCGTCTGTTTTACGTAATAATCCTATGGAGTAGACCGTGTTTTCAAAAACGTCCTGAGCGTTTTTTTTTTAACGCCGTCACTGGCATTTTTTTCTGCAGCTCAGGGCGTTTTTTTTTTTCCAGTTGAAAAAGTTCAACTTCTCAGAAAAAAACGCCCTTACGTCAAGCGCTTTTTTGACAGCTGACCAATCACAAGCGGAGTAGTGACACCTGTTGTTTCCCATAACAACCACCAAAAATGGAGAAGGTAATGGTGGAGAAGTTAATTGTGCTACTTTCTGAGCACAGTGAACTGTACAGTTAAACTGTATCATAATGTTCATTATAAAGGGGCCATTTGGAGTCAAACTGGACGGATCCTAGGAGTTTCTGGAAAGTGTTTGTGTTTACTGCTTGTCTTTAGCAAAACTAGCCTGTTAACTAATGTTAGCTCTGCAACAATGTATAACCAACTAGATCGCTAACAATGCTACTGTTATGGCAACAAAAGATGCTGTCAACTGCTTTTTGGAACAAACGCTGCCAGTGTTTTTTTTTTTTACTTGAAAAAAATTCTCTGGCCAGCGTTTTTCATCAAAAAAGATGCTACGTGTGAACACAGCCTAAGATCACACTGATGTGATTAGCCGTTTAGCGCGTATGCTAAAACCGGTCCGATTTGAAAACTAGATTGGAAAAATTCTAGCTAATTTTAGCTTTGAGGAAACAGTGATCTAACATCAAAAATATAGAAAATGCGGCGGTGAAATCTACGAGAAGCTTAATAACACTAATGAAAACATAACAAACCATAACACGCGTGCTACATAGCATAAAATAAGTTACGTGCGAAAGGGTTAGCCAGGTAAATAGCACATAATGTGCTATGAGATTTGACGTGGAATAGACCTGATGTGGTTAATTAATTGATTGTTGACTGTTTGAATAGCTGCACACTTGTTCTGATGATAGGCATGAGCATTTCAAAAAAACTTTCAACAAGAAGCATGTTTTTGATAGTACTGAATGTTCGTATTGTTCTGATAATTGTACTTATAACATTGAATCTAGTATGAAAGGCTAGCATACATTCTGTTTCTTTTACTGATGAGAGGAAAAAACGAGAGCCTATTAACTCCGCCTAAATGCACTTATTTTGTCTCATTTATGTATATGTTTTCGATAACACGTGCATAAAACGAAGTTATGGTTTATCAAACGTATATATCTCTTCAAAATGGCTGGTTTACCTATTCAGGATAATATAAAGTGATGCGGAAATGGCAGTAAAAATGGTCGATAAAGTAGATAAGGCCTAATGTGAATTGGGTCGCGATGGTTTGTCATTTTTAAAAACTGGGTCCCCAGAAAAAAAGTTTGGGAAACACTGATTTAGGGAATCGGAGCACTCAGAACGTAGGTCTAGAAGAAAAAAATTACAGAACTTATGAACGATTCTAACCACTGAGAGATGACTGCTAAAATCAACAAAATAATAGCCAACACCATCAGCGTCATTAAGTAAAAAAAAGATTATCAGATCGTTTTGTCTGTCTTTCTGCTCATGCCATGCAGCTCTCTCGCTCTCTCTCTCCCTCCCTCTCTCTCTCTCTCTTGTTGACTGAAACTTCTCTTCCCTGTCGTTTCCATTCTGTGGATTGCTACAATGGAAAAGATAGAATTAAGGTAGAAAGTTCTATTTACAACCACGAAAAGCAAGCAAGGCTGAACTGAAGTGATGTGTTCTGTCTATCTCTCCTCCGCTCCATTCAGTACCAGGGACAGTGCCGTGCGGCCCTATGCAAATAGTCTAAACGTATCTGTCTCCAACATGCCAAACCTGCGGAAAAATAAACCAGCTAAATTCTGTCTTGCCTTTCCTCAGTAGAGTTGCAGCCTCCTTGTTTGGTTGTTGAACTTCCTGAGTAAGACTCCTTCCAGTCTTCTTCCCCAAATCGTTTTGTAAGATCCCCTTCAAATGCCAGTTGGAGCAAGTGAGCTTTTCTCGGGTGTAGCATGCTTTGTCTGTGCTGACTGAAGACGTTGGTTAACGTTGAAAATGTGTTCTTGCACGTCGCTGACGATGCCCTAAAAGTCACTCCATGTTTCAGTGCAGTAAGCACTGGCAGTGAGAGGCCCAGAGAAGCGCTGCAGGATGGCAGCAGGGGTCCATTTGTCTTCGTTAGAGTGGGCCATTTCAGACTGTAAAAAGTGTCGAGCTACAGAAAACTCAGATTCCGCCAAAGCTGCGTTGGTGAGCTCCAGCAGTGGTTTCACCTTCTGTACATCCAAAAAAAGGGGACTGTCTGGGTCAAGGGCACACATTGCCTCAACCAGCTGGCTGTTCTGTTCACTAAATCTTGTGTTCATCTCCCCAGTGACACTGTCCAGTGTGCTGAAGAAGAGCCGCTTGCACTCTGTCTCATTTCCTCTGTCCTGCTGCTGCTGGCCTACAGTGCTCTCCACCACATACTGCTTCAGATGTGTATGGACTTGGCGCATTCTCTTACTTGGCAGAGGAGCTGCTGTGTCTGATGCGTCCTGTGGGCTAGTGGCACGCTGTGCCCAAGTGGCTTGGAACTCCAAGTCACTCTTGAGCTTCTCCACGCAATCCAACGTGTGGAGAAGCTCAATTTTCACAACCTTCACTCCAGTGTAGAGGTCTGTTTTTTATCCTGTAACACTTTGTTAGGAGGATCAGGGAGGGCGAGGATTCTGTGGACCATAACCGCAGTAAACAATGATAAATCTTCTGCACATTATATTTCTTCTTATGTGTGTATTTTATTCTATATTTACATTTTGGATTTGATTTAGCCTTGAATAACTGTCTGAATAGTTCAGAAAGCATATTTTGAATAATTATGAATTGATAATCATTTCATCTGACTGGGTGAAATTACACATAATAAAATAACATATTTACACTTCAACATGATGACAGTAATTGAAGTATCTAGATTTCTTTAAAAAATATGGCAGCATGTGAGTACTCCCCTATGTTGTTAAAACTGGATCAGAAAATCCCATATCAGATGAAATTAGCATTTGGATTTCAGGAAATGGTTTTGTCCCTGTTGGTGGGCTGGTGTAAAGACCTTGGAGTATTCATGTTGTCTTTTCTAAAGTGAAGAGCATGAAAGCAATAATGTGGTTCCATCAGCATTGTAAAGCTGAGCACTTTAGGGATGGACCGGGATGGTGCCCGACCTCAGTGAAGAATCCTTCAGTATACTACAGCAGGAGGAAGGCCCTCACCAATGGGGAATTACTCAGAATATGTCAGTTCAATTCACAGAATGAGACTGTCCTCTCTCTGATCCATATATACCAGCTTACGTAAATGATTTGGAGATCTGAGTCTGGGTTTATGCTGAATGAATTATGAAACATGAATGCATTATCCCTTACTCTTGTCATCTTTGCTGACATCCTCCTTGATTAATTCATTTTCAAGACATCATCTACAGCAATCTACTCTACAGCAACATCAAGTGAACAAACAGTAAGATCCACTTTCACCACTGTCAGAAGATTTCATCTGTTCCAGAACCCATCCAGCCATCTTCTAAACATGTAGACAGCATGCTACAGTTTCAGTCAGCTCCATATGTATGGTACTTTCTCTGGGAAAACCGCAGATTGTGATGTATTTACAGAACACCATAACTAGACTGTTTTCTATTTCCAGAGTACCATTACTGAATTTAAAAAACACCATTTTAGTTTGGAGTTAAGCAGTAAGACCTGGAATATGCATCACAGTGCTGCAGTTATCAGGTTTCCAGTATCCACCCAGGTGGGCTCCAGTTACATGTATTGTTATAGGTATATTATGCTATTGTCTATCTCAAGGTCAGACAGGACCCCTTGATTAAAATTTGGCAGCAGTTTCCCTGAATCAGATTCCACTTTGATCCACCACATTCAGCTATGGCTCCGTGGCCACAGAGGACACAGGTCAGCTATAGCTCCATGGCTGCACTTTCAGGTCAATGAAAACAAGTATATTTGTTCAGTTGCCATTTTTTGGATCCAGCCTGATGGTCTATACAGTCCTCAAACTGAGAACAGCAATGTAATCTAAATGTACAAATCTCAACATTCAGATCTTAATGACTGCGTTTCATACATGTTTGATGCCTAATTGTTAAAGGAAATCTGGTGGGGGCGGGGATGTTTTTGGTGTCACTTCAAAGCTGACCTACACAAGAGTAAATACTGCCCCCTGTGCACAGAGTTTTACCTGAGGTAAAATGAGTTTAGATGCGGCCCCATTAGAATCACACTTATACAAATATAAGATATATCTGACTTTACTCCCTGTTTTTGAATCCTCTGCACAGAACCAAGCAGGGACAAAGAAATGTGTACATTTCTTTGTCCCTGCTTGGTTCTGATTACATTCACCTTCTACCATTAAGATGGCATTACATTGTTTTATTTAAAACATTATTTACATTATATGCATCCACAGATTCATGACTTTTCTGAGTAATTCATTAGATGTGAATAGCAAGTAGTATCTTTGGTGTTAGCAGGTACTCTGTCCCAGTGGACAGTGTGTTCTTATCTGGACTGCAGCGCTAGCACTTTCAAAAGGCTTTTTCTTGCTCTGGCTTTGCTGATGCAAAGGCTTTGTGACTTTGATCCAGAAGACCATTTGAACACAGAACTTCATAAGTCTTTTGAGTCATGCACTTATATAAGTTTCCCCTATGACTCTTATGCTGGTGCACAGAGCATTCATCACTGTTTTACACTGCCCATCTCATAAATACCATCAGAAAATGTCGTCCAGTCATATGTGCATTTTGGTATGAAAACTGTACTTCCATTACAAATACACATCACTGCTTATGAGTACACTGTACTGCATGACTCTAAGACACATTACACTATATTACATTACTGCATATGAGTGCAATGTGTTTCTCAAATATTTATGACTATAAACTGAAGCTGATTAGCTGATTGTGAAGTTCACAATTACATATGTACATATAGAAAATTAAATTTCTCTATTTTCCCCACATTTTTTCACGACATTTGTAACACATTCAAAAATCATCTTCTCATGAACTGCTGAAAAGAATTCCACGAACTTGGTGTGTTCATAATGCTTAGGATGTTCTTTATCAAGTTTGTTCAAGAGAGGTTCTATGTTTAATGGTATGACCACAATCATCCATTAAATTTGAAAATGTACTTAAAAAGGCCATAAATCCTGGACCTGTTGACCGTACAAAATTCAAACAGCTGTAACTTACCACCAGTTTCATAAAAATACATTTTTTTTCCTGAAATGTAGTCATATATAGTTTGAATTCAGTAAAAACATTGGCAATTGGTAACATGGTACCACCTCCATATTGGTTTGAAAGTGAAAAATTTGAGAGGATTTACCTCACAGACAGCATTAACTAGGGACATAAAACCAAACTCTTAATAAGGAATCCAGCGATATCTAACATTAGCTGTGTCTACCATATTACATTTTATGTAACTGAGAGTCAGTAGCATATTAGCAAAAATGTCATCTTCTCAAAAACCCCCGTGCCGATTAGCACTATATTTGATAAACATCTTGAGACTCACTTCTTTTTGTTGATTCTTTGGTCAACCAACATGGCCACCATCAATCAATTAATTTTTGTCTCACCAAACAATGATATGTTCAGAATTCAAGTGAGCCCCCCATAAATGAATCAATGTAAAATCCGGCAAGTGAACATATGAGCACATGCTATCGTTCTGTGCTAAATTTCTAAACAATCTATTAAAAGTGTCTGTGATAGCCAATCAAATCTCACCCTTTTTCCACCAATATTTGCAGGCAATGCATTCAAAAATATTCTCATTCTCAGCCACTAGACAGAATTACATAAATTTGTCTAAATGGTCCTTAGAGTGACCTTTCTCAAGTTTCTTCTCAATCAGCCAATGAATTGTTGCCATTCCAAATAATGGAGTTATGACCTCACTTCCTGTTTGGTGGCTTTGCCGCCATTTTCAATTGACTGTAATGGACGAACGCTTTTGCCTCTGTCCTGGGACCTCCCAAGGTATCACCAGACACAAGAATTACTTTTTTTATGGCAAACATGTCAATAGTTATTGGGTAAAATGTGTTTTTACTTATTCTGGTCAAATGACACAATTTTTTGCTCAACCTCAGTAAGAGGTCCTGAGTCCACGCACCAAGTTTGGTGTCAACACATCAAACAGTTGCAGAGATATGATCTCACTTCCTGTTTGGTGGCTTCGCTGCTGATTTCGATTGGCTGTAACAGACAAACGGTTTCGAAAATCAAAAGTTTTTTGGGGTTTGGTCTGAAGATCACCTGCAGCAAATTTGGTGAAAATTGGACAAAATATGTGGCCTGTGAAAATTTTTAAAACTTTTTCATAAAATCCAATATGGCGAAAAACCCAATATGGCGGCTTGATCCAAGGAATCTATCGGTACCTGATTTTTGAAAATCGGGCATACGGTTCAAAAGTTATGTGCGTAAACGTACCTCCAACTTTGACCCTTTGGTGGCGCTAGAGTGTTCGAGGTGCTGACATCAACCTCGGTGAAAAGAATCATGGGACCGTCCCCAATCAGTGTGCCAAATTTCAAAACTTTTTACCATACGGTTCTAGAGGCTGCCATAGACACCCTAGCTAGAAGAAGAATAATAAGAAAAGGTAGAAACACAATGGGTGCCTACGCAGCTTTGCTGCTTGGCCCCCAAATACTGTCCAGGGTCATCTCAGCCATTCAAGCAGACAAACTGAATGTCAGCTAATGCTAAATCCAAATGATACCGGCTACTACAGGGACTGCGTTAGGGGGAGCTATAGCTATGTCTACAAAGTGCTCTAGCAGTCTAGCAGTCTGCAGTAAAAATGAACATTTCTGATATATACAAATATACATTATTCTGAAAATACATTTTAAAAATACCAGACTAAATAAAAATAAAACCTTTAAGCGATTACATGAAATGTTTCAGAATGTAACGGAATACAGGGAACGGCGTTAAGTAATTAGAATACAAAAAAGGTAACTGCATTCTGTTAAAGTTACAGAAAAAAAGACGTAACCAGATTACTGATACATATGGGGATTATTAACAGGATTACAATTTTAAAATACATTTTAAAATAAAGAACAGTGTACTACCATGCACATGCACACATTACAACACTTCACGAGTCTCACAACAAGTTGCCAATTCATTATCATGGCCTCTAGTGAAAAAAATGCTCTCACTGGGTGGAAATTTCACCATTATTTTGTCTTTAAAGCAGAAAAGTGGAACAACATCACAGTACGGTGCAAGTTATGCCTTCCAGCTGTGAAAATGCTGTCATCATCTAAGGACTCGACATCTAATTTAAAGAAACATTTACAGGTAAGACCAACCGCTAACGTTAGCTACACAGAAATTGAGTGAGCTAAAGTTAACGTTAGTTAGCTAGCTAATCTGTCAATACTACTAATCTGCCTCATCACGTCTCTTCTGGCTAAATAGTTAATTTTACCACAGACACTGCAAGCAACCTTTTCTGACAACTTTAGTACTGTATTGAGGCAATCCAAAAGTAACGGAAAGTAATCAAGTTACGTTACTTTAATATTGTGATACTTGGATTAGGTTACTGACTACATTTTTTAACAGGTAATTAGTAATTGTATCGGAATACATTTTTAGAGTAATCCTCCCAACCCTGAATATCAGTATTAATTGATACGTTGTGTACGTTGTGTGATTTGATTGACTGCCTACTGCGTACATTGTGAGTGTAATTGTCACTGGTTGCTTAGTAGTTTTCTGTTGTTGAGTTACATTTTTAGCCAGTAGCTTGCTAGTGCCGTAAGACTACACGTGGAAAGCAGACTGTTTCATTTTCGTGATACCAATGTCAGCGGGATGCTCGCGCGAATAATTTGACTGTGTTAGCGATCATTTCCAGAATAACCAAAGAACTGGATATTGTTGTCAGTTCGACGGGCTGCTGCGAATCGCGTGGATTGATTCAAGATTCAAGAAGTTTATTTGTCACATGCACAGTTATAAACAGTGTACAACTTGCAGTGAAATGTGCAACTGGTTCAACTCCTTCCACTGTGCAAAGTAGCAGAGGTAAAATAAATTAGATAAATATAGATAAAAGGAGAAAAATATGTACAGAAAGTAAAAATATGTACAATAAGAATAATAAACATAAAAATGAAGAACATAAAAACTAGAGAGTAGCACATCAATTAAAGTCCAGAGTATGTGTTTAAAATTAGTGTGGCGGGCATGTCCGTGTTGAGGAGTCTGATGGCCTGGAGGAAGAAGCTCCTCCTGAGCCTCTCAGTTTTGGCCATCAGATTTCGGAACCGCTTGCTGGATTTCAGCAAGCTAAACAGGTGGTTACTGGGATGGGTGGAGTCCATAATAATTTTGACGGCTCTGGTACTGCATCCCCTGGTGTAGATGTCCTGCAGAGAGGGGAGGACAGTCCTGGAAATGCGCTCAGCTAAGCACACCACTCTCTGCAGGGCTTTGCGGTCCTGTGTAGAACAGTTAGCGTACCACAGTGAGATGCCCTGGGTCAGTATGCCTTCTATAGCCCCAGTATAGAAAGTTTTTAGAATCGGTGGGGGGACCCTGAATTTCCTCAGCAGTCTCAGGTGGTACATTCTTTGTCTGGCCTTTTTTACCTGAGCCTGGATGTGATTAGTCCAGGTCAGGTCCTCAGTGATGTGAGCCCCAAGGTATCTGAAGCTACTCACTCTCTCCACTCCACTCCACTCCACTCCATGGAGTATAAGATTATAAGATTCCCTCTAAGACTAGTCAACCCATGTACTATTGCTCTCGGATTAAAAGGAATCTAAAAACCCATATGTGGCGGTGCTACATAGACCCCCCCTCCAGCCAGAGGCTTCTAAGGTAGAACACCATAAAATCTTTTAAGATTTACCACATTTACTGTGTCTTCTTTCTTAGGTGGGTTACTCCATCCTACCCTGTAATTTACTGGCCCTAATTTTTTAACAATGTTGCTGGCCCTTCCCACCTAGGCGCTAGCTTTGCAGAGAATTTTTCATTGGCCTTGGAGAGAGGGTGGGACCTGACCCAGACTAAGTCACCCTGCTGAAAGTGTGCATCTTTCCTGCGGGAATTATAGTACTTAGCTTGTCTGCTCTGGTGCACTCCCACTCTCCGTTTAACCTCCTCTGCCATCTTCTGTTGTCTTTCCACCAGATGATACGCAGCCTGCTGATCGGGCGATGGTGGTCTGTGTATCAGCCTCTCCAGTGGGCCGTAGAGTTTCCTGCCCAGGGCCAGCTCTGCAGGGGTCCTTCCTGTGGTCTCCTGATGGGCGGTATTGAGGGCAAACCGAAACGCCGGTATCCACTGGTCCCAGGTGTCGTGGTATTGGCTGACAAAGGATGCGATCATGGTTTTTAATGTCCGGTTAATACGTTCAGTGAGGTTTGTTTGTGGGTGGTAACTGGTGGTAAGTTTTTGAACTACCCCCCATGTCTTGCAGAGGTCTGATAGGAGGGTGGCAGTAAATTGCGGACCCCTGTCTGACACCAGATATTGTGGCACCCCCCAGCAGGTGAAGATTTCCTCCCTGAGGATCTTGATGAGACGAGGTGTTTTACTGTCTCTCAAGGGGAACATCTCCACCCACTTGGAGAAGTAGTCAACCACCACAAGGAGGTAAGAGTTGGCCTTTTTGCTCCTTGGGATTGGCCCCATAAGGTCTATTCCCAGCATCTCCCCTGGTGCTGTGACTGTGGTGTTCTGCAGCAGCCCTGATGGTTTGGTGTTGTCTGCCTTGTACCGCTGACAGGTTACGCAGGCCTTAGTGTGTTCCCACACGTCTTTGCGAACACTTGGCCACCAGGCAACCTCTAGGACCCGCAACAGAGTCTTAAGCCGACCGAGATGACCGCCCAAGGGATTATCATGGAAGTACCGAAGGAACTCAGCAATTAGGGACTGGGGAACAACCAGCTGGTACTTTTCGCCATGGTCTCGTAAAGGGACTCTTCGGTACAGCACCCCCTGTTGGACGACGAAGCCAATGCGGTCGGGAGAAGCTGAAGACTGTAAACTGTCCTGTTTTAGGTCACACACAGTTTGGTCCTTCTCCTGTGCCTGGGCAATTTCTGCTAAGGTGGAAGGCAGCTCAGAGGGGCTTTTAGTGGACACGGCCAGACAGGGTGAGGGCCAGGCACTTCTTTTCTGAGGTGGAATAATTCCACTCTGGGCCTCGGAGTCCCCTTGAGGCGTAAGCTATCACACGCTCACCCTCTGGTGTGTTCTGGGAGAGGATTGCTCCGAGACCCACTTCGCTGGCATCAGTGAGTACCTGGAAGGGCAGAGATGGATTGGGCTGTGCGAGCACTAGAGGGTTCACCAAGGCTTGTTTGAAGGCGTCCATGCTGGCTTGGCACTCACTGGTCCAGTTCCACTCAACTCCTTTCCTCTTGAGATGGTTTAGAGGGGCAGCAACGTCAGCGAAATGGGGAATGAACTTGTGGTACCAGCCCGCGAGTCCCAGGAAGCGCTGTAAGGCCTTCACATCCTGTGGGACAGGGAAGTTCCAAACAGCCTGGGTCTTGGCTAGATCGACCTCCACCCCTCTGTTGGTGACTATGTGGCCAAGGAATTTCAACTTCCTCTTAAAAAAGTGACATTTTTTCATGTTGAGGCTGAGGCTGGCTGCCTGTAACCTCTGGAAGACAGATGCCAAGTCATGCAGATGCTGTTCACGGGAATGGGAGTACACAATAATGTCGTCTATGTAGACGAAACATATCTTTCCCCTCAATTCCGCTAAAACCTTCTCCATCAACCGCTGGAACATTGCAGCCGCGTTCCGCGGGTCAAATGGCATGCATTTCAACTGGAAGAGGCCAATAGATGTTCTGAAAGCAGTCTTTGGCTTGCTCTCCTCTGCCATAGCCACCTGCCAGTAGCCAGACTGCAAATCCAATGAGCTGAACCAGGAGGCGCCTTCCAGTGATTCTAGAATATCATGTATGATGGGCATTGGATAAGCGTCGGGTAAGGTCTTTGCATTCACTCGCCTGTAGTCGACACAGAACCTGTAGGATCCGTCAGGTTTGTTCACCAGGACCACAGGGGAGGACCAGGCTGACTGGGAGGGTTCAATGATGTTATCCTTGAGCATTTTCTTCACATGCTCCTCTATGACTCTCTTCTTCAGAGGAGACGCGCGAAAGGCGCGAAAGGAAGATGGTGTGTTTCTCCACCGCTGTCTTCCCCAGTATATTGGAGGTGACGGAGGGCCAATCCCTCACTAGCTGTTGGAGTTCCTCTGGACAGTCCGTGTCATAGGAGGGCAAGGATTCGGTGGTTGCAGTGGAGACCCAGCAAGGTAGCGGTTCCCCAGGTGGTAATGCATAGTAGAGGTGCACGCCGCGTTGAGAGGTGAGATTGGGAGCTTTGTTCCACAAGTTGGTATTGGTAGGCTGTTGCAAGAATGAGTAATAGGTGTATCCTTTGTCGGTTTTCACCCCATAGCTGTTCTTGGCTAGATTGAGGATGGCACCGGTCTTGGAGAGGAAGTCCAGTCCGATGATCAATGGGAAAGCAAGGTGACGATCCTCCATCACATAGATTTTGATTGCCAGTCAAAACAGAGACTTTTCTTACCCAAGGCTAGGTGAACAGTGCCATCCGCCATGACAAATCTCTGTCTCTCTGCGGGTAGGAAGGCCTCTTCAGCAAGCGCCATCTGCTTCCACAAGCTTTCCTTCATCAGGGTGAATGTGCTTCCCGTGTCCACCACTGCTTCCCCTTGGATTCCTCTAATGGTAATAGGAACTAACAGGAGGTTGTGTTCTTTATTTCTGTAGCCCCGGTGTTGCACTACAGTGACCTCTGCTGTTGCCCTTTGAGTTTTTTTCTTACCTGGTTTGTTCGTGTTTGCATGCACCTTTTGCCAATACTCCTTAGACCCAGCACAGTCCTTCTCCACCATGGAACTCACCTTTAAAAGCTGTGTCACAGTTGTTACTGTTCCCCTCAGGCACCCAGCTACCTTTGGGTTGACGTTGTTCAGGATGCGCCTCACTATCTCCTCTTCCGGCATGTCCTGCTTCCATTTGAGACACAGAGCCCGGTAATCGTAAGCAAAGTCTCTAAGACTCTGATCCGGTTTCTGCACCATGGCCCTCAGTTTCTCTTCCACTTCACTCATATAGTCAGTGGGGAGGAAAGCAGACATAAAAGCGTTTTTAAATGAGACCCAGTCATGAACATGGCTTTTTTCGGCCTTCCACCAACTAAGTGCTGGCCCCTTTAAAACTGTGGACAGTGCACCCAAGAGCTCATGGTTGGAGTGAGGTCTGAGCCCGAGAAAATTTTCACACTGTTCTATAAAATTAAGGACATCAGAAGTTTCGCTGGTGGAGCCAAATTTTGAAAATTCCAGATGGACCGGAGGCTTGGAGTAGTATGGAGATGCACCAGGCAGACTAAATGGGGTTGTGGGAGCTATGGGAGGTATGGGACTGATATCAGTGGAGACTGCAATCATGCGCTGTGGTATGGGAGTGCTTGTGGGTCTTAGTCTGTTAAGTTGTTTTTTCCATTGCTCATCCCTACGTAGAAGACAATTAACTATGCCCTTTTCCAGCTTACTTATATTAGCCATTAACAAATCTTCTAGTTTGGCTAAGCTAGAATCAACATAGTCCCTTAAGTTTGCCTCTCTATTAAAAGCACTGGAAACAGAATCTCTAAAATCAATTTCAAGTTTGTTAACTTGTTCTTTTAGAGAGATTACATTGCTTTTCAACTCATCATATTCAGTTTGTATAACATTCCCCCTTTGTTCATTGTTATTTTCAGGAATTGGTTAACCACCGCCATCATTATCACCATCATCATCACCATCATCATCATATTCAGCATGTACATCAATATTATCAGCAACAGCATTATTTTCATCATCAACAATATCATTGTCATCCAAGTATAAAGAACTTAATAAAGATGTTATTTCATCAGCTGGGTTTCTCCGTGTTACAAAAGGCTTAGCGGTAAAATCTGGATCCCCAAAAGCAGGCCAAGAGCCTTGTTCAGCCATAGAAGCGGCCGCCTCAGCAAAGTCTATGAGTTTATCTGTTGCCATTTTTACCCAATCCAAAATGCTTAATCTTATAGAAACAAAATCACTGTAAATCAATCCCCGTACGGGCCACCATATGTAACAACCAGCTATATAAATAGGGATTACTACAAACGACACGGGTGAAATTGATTCTCCTTTTCGGATATTATTAAGATTTTTCGTTCCCTTTCATTCCGTTCTAATTGGATCGGTAAATAAAACAACCCAGAAGATACCGTTATTTTAGTATATTCTCAATATGTAACAGTTCCCCACAAACATACATTCACCGCGTCCACTTGGTACACAAAACTCAAAACTCAGTTATTTGAGTCCAGCCGCCAGACGCTAGCTGCGAGTTGCGCATCCGTTCCCCCTCCACTCCAGGCAGATAGGAAAGTTAGAACAAAAAAAATAATCCAACAAAACACCGGAAAAAACCAGAACACCGGAAAAAAAAACAATCAAAAAATCCCCGAAAAAAGTGTCCCAATAATCCAACAAAAAGCGAACAAATATATTCGACGACAAAAGCAGCACCTCACCGGGTTTGCCGACTAAATATCGGAGGATCCTTCCCCCCGCACTCTGTCCGGTTTCTCTGGCGAGCTGGCTTCCAGGAAATTTTCTCCAAGAGGTAAAATTCTTTTCAACCCGTTCCGTTGTTTAACTTTTTAGTGCCCTTTTATTCCGAGTTTTTTTCAGGTCTCCCGCTGACTCCCTGAGTTGCTCTTTTCTTTCCCACACCCGCATTTCCTTTTTTTTTAAAAAACCAGTTCAACCAGTTCGCCGGGTTTTCGAATCAGCTGACCGGTATGTCAGCTGACGGATTTGACAGCCAGCTGACACCCATAAACATAAACAAACCAACCTTACATGAGAACGGAAGTGAAAAACAGGAATATTAAAACCATAGGGCATTACACATCCAGCATGGAGTATAAGATTATAAGATTCCCTCTAAGACTAGTCAACCCATGTACTATTGCTCTCGGATTAAAAGGAATCTAAAAACCCATATGTGGCAGTGCTACAGGGTCCCGCCAATCATGAGTGGGGTGTAAGATTGCTGCTGCCCCCTTCTGAAGTCCACAACCAGCTCTTTGGTTTTGCTGACGTTCAGATAGAGGCAGTTCACCTGACTCCAGGTTACCAGTTTCTCCACCTCACCCAGGTAGGCAGCCTCATTGTTGTTGGAGATGAGGCCCAGAACCACTGTATTGTCAGCAAACTTGACGATAGATGTGGAACTGTAGGAGGACACACAGTCATGTGTATAGAGAGAGTAGAGTAGGGGGCTCAGGACACAACCCTGTGGGGCTCCTGTACTCAGGGTGATGGTGTTGGAGGTAGACTGGCCCATTCTCACTACCTGCGGTCTGCCTGTAAGAAAGTTCAGAACCCAGTCGCAGAGGGGGGCATTGCCAAGTGTTCTTCTAGTTTTTGTCCAGCATGCAAAACGTAATCTATCTGACATGTGTTCATATTGTTGTAATAATGATGCTATCTGACGGAGTTGCACACTAGTGGTGTTCAAAACGATTCTTTTTAGTGATTCGGTTCCTTTCGTTCAGTACAATAAAATGATTTGAATCTTTGACTCACTGATTCGTTCATTTCCATATCCGGTTGGGCGGCATACACAAATCTGTAAATAGTTTTATTGCATTTTAAAAATTACCCTACATTGTTCCAAACATCATGTCCATTATTAGCCTGCTTTGTGGCAAAACAGCACGTGAAACCAAATGTCAATGAAATTAATAATAATTAAATCATAATATTCATTACGTGAAACTGCACCATGCTATTCAAACAATCATGCAGCCGCTGAGTATACTTCCTCTTTAGGAAGGTAATAGAACTCCACATTTTAACGTGTATAATAAGTACATGTCATTTGCTAAAACTAAAAAAATGCAATAAGATAAAAAGAGCCACGCTTATATCCGAAGTGAATACTTCATTTTACAAGTTTTGAACTAACCGAGCCCAAACATTCTAATATACTTGTCAGTGATAGTATTTTTATTTGTTGTTAACGTAGAGGTAGTACGCTACAAATGTGATGCAAAAGGAAATGTGATGTCAACATTAATCGTATGTCAAATTGCAGTTGTGATAAACAAGAACTGCAGTAGCCTACACTGTGCGCACCTAAAATATGCCACTGTTAAAAATGTAAATATAACATAATATTCCAGGTGGGTGAGCAAAACTAATATTTAATAATATTTTTAATTCCTATATTAATGTCACGGAAGTGCTCTGATTCCTTTTGCATCCTCACAGTGAATGGCGGATGTAGCCCAAGCCTGCTGTACCGAGAACTAGCAATTCTGGCAACACGTAGTCACCAGATGTTCATAGTCAGTGACTCTTTTGAGTCTGAATGAACTGTTGTACTGAGAACTTGTCAACAGTACATCAGGTCATTCAGTACACAGTACACAGTAGGGGTGTTTTGAGTCTTCCAGAGTCAGTCACATGCTGTAGTCCCCATGGTCAGCATAGTCACTGAGCCGCTGTGCCGAGATGGCCAGTGGGAGGTGCTTCGAGTGTTTTAGCATTTCAGCCATTGGCTGGTTGTCGTCATAAACGTACTGCTGATGCAGTTTTGTGATAGGCTGCTTCATGGACAGACCACATAGTTAATATCCACTTGAGAGCTGCCATGCCAGCTAATCAGCACACATGTTTGCAAAGAGGAAGGAATGAATCTTTTAGACTAGCAATTCAGTACACTCAGTACACCTCAAAGATTCGTTCAAAAAGATTTGTTCGTTCACGTACTGAACATCACTATTGCAGACTGCGCATCATTAGTACCCTGTCAAGGGGCGATGTTTTATGTATAGTGAGTATTCCATGATTTGGTTTGCGAGTGAATGGTATGTTTTCCATGGAGCTTGACAGTGAGCTGAGCTGAACAGTGAGTATTAGTAAATCCACAGGATAGGTTTTATGTTGACTCTTATGTGATTTGGATATTGAGTGCATGTTTGATGGGGCGTGTGGGTTACAGTGTGTAGCTATAGCCTATTGAACCATCATATATGCTTTTCAAAAATCAATAAATAATACGTTAGCTGCAAGACGATTGCATCCCAACTGTTCTTAGGCTTGTTCCTAGCCTAATTCATTTTTTTTTCGTTTGCACCAGCTATAATTAATTCAGCTAAACCATGACAACCACAGTATTGCAGTATGGTCTGGCACCGCCGCTGGACTACTTACTGATATATGTGATTATGCAATTCATTTAACAACTTGGTTACTAATTAGACTGTAAGGTAGACATGTCACTGCGTAGCTGTTAGCTAGCTGAAATCGCTTCAAGTTGCTGGCTGACTAGCTAGCATACGGTTTTACCTAGAACATCAGTGTTATTTCTGCAGTACAAAATTTGCTACTAAGCGTTACTGGATACTGCCATATTTTGTTTTTCGTTCCCCCCGCGGAGTACTGGATAGTGGAATAACTTGTGGGGACAGATTTGCTAGTTGTTCTCATTTACATTTACATTTACATTTATTTATTCATTTGGCAGACGCTTTTATCCAAAGCGACGTACAAAAGTGCAAATAGTGAGCAAACAACAGGCACAAGAGCAAGATGTGTAAAGGTCATACAATGCAAATAGTGCTAAAGCTGAGCGCAAGGTCAGTGACGCGAGCCTACTAATCTGAACTAGGATTGCATCTCAAATACAATTACAGGAAAAAAAATGGAGTACCGCTATACTACCTAGGTAAGTGAGCAACAAGTACAAGGCAGGAGTCAGATTCTCAACATCAAAGTTACAAGGTCGAAGAGGGAGGTGTCAGTCCAGGTAGAGTCTGAAGAGGTGTGTCTTCAGCGCACGTCTGAAGGGTTGGATTGATGGAGTTGTTCTCAGGGGGGTGGGGAGTTCATTCCACCACTGGGGGGCGATGATGGAGAAGCGTCGTTGTGAGGAGCGTGGGCCTTTCGTTCTATTGGTGGGTGGAGCGAGGCGTCCGGATGTAGCAGAGCGGAGTTGACGAGCGGGTGCGTAGGGTAAGATGAGGTCCTGGAGGTAGGTCGGGGCAGTCTTTCTTGCAGCGGAAAAGGTGAGGGTCAGGGTCTTGAAGCGGATCCTGGCTGCGATTGGGAGCCAGTGGAGGGATCTCAGTAGGGGGGTGACGCGGGAGAACTTGGGGAGATTGTAGATCAGCCTAGCAGCTGCGTTTTGGATGAGCTGCAGCGGCTGAGTGGTGCAGGCTGGGAGGCCTGCGAGGAGGGCGTTACAGTAGTCCAAACGGGAAAGCACAGTGGCCTGGACGAGCAGCTGGGTGGAGTAGGTGGTCAGAAAAGGGCGAATCCTCCTGATGTTGTAGAGGAGGAATCGACAGGAGCGTGCCGTCTGGGAGATGTAGTCGGTGAAGTCCAACCTGTTGTCGAGGGTGACGCCCAGGCTCTTCACCGAAGTGGAGGAAGTTACTGTGGTGCCGTCAACAGTAACAGTTCTCCGATAAGGAAATGCACTGGTGTGAGGAGTGATGGTGTGACACATATGTGGAATGGAGTAAGGATGGAATGAACGTGATATAAATAAATACATTTGAATAGCTACTGTACACCACGTTAACAGCTACTACAAAAGTTAAAATGTACATGAGTGCAGGCTGTGAGTCTGTACAACAATTAGTTACAGACAACTATTGCATTGTGTTATATAGAGCCACTGCACAATGAGCATGAGATAGTGTACCTGCATGTAGGCTATGGATATGTACAACTATAATTGTATATCTATTGTGAGCTATAGTGAGAGCACACAGAACAGAGATATTGTTGAAACATTGCTAGTTTAACAGTTCAAGCATCTGAAAGCTAGCAGAATGCTCGATATACACAGCCCTAGTAACTGCACAGTGCAATGTTTGATTTATTATGGGTTAGCTTGACATAAAGCCAACCAGCAAAGTCCACACCAGTTACCTGAAAAGCTGAAACATGGGAACTGTTTCACTTGCACTTTGTGAATTTGTCATTGGTTGGAAAAATCCATGGATGCCTTTGTTCAAATGTCCACTTTGTCTTTTGAAGCCTTCCACCACGTTTAGTATACTTTGGATTTTTGACCTAAACCGTGTCTGCCTTTTATTTATTTGACCTCTTTTGGAAAACATTCTCTGAGTGACTTTAACACTCTCAACAAGTTCAATTTCCTTAGCGGATAGTTCTAAAGTTTTCTTGTCTTTTTTTTGTGTATTATGCAAGAATTATTTTGCCTAAGCAGTCATTCTTTTTTTATGATAAAGGTGCATCACTACTGATTCTGAAAATCACTCTGAAAGTCACTCTGTCCTTCTGATAAATAGTCTAACGGCATTACATCAGTATATCAAAACATTTCCTTACAATAAATCATTTTTTTTTCTTTAAATTAGTTCTGAAATGCTTATGGTATATTTCCTCCTCGACACCACTTAAATATCCTGGGAGACCTGAATATTCATTTAAAATTAAACCAGAAGGCCACACTTCTGAAATGAAGCTTGAGTTCATCTCCTCTCAAATTTTGATGACATCTGCTGGCACAAAATTCAGCAGGCATCATTTTCAGGAGAGTGTGATTGCATCTATTGCAGTTCACATCCACAGTCACTGTTCCAGCTGTCAGCCATTTTCATCCATGACAAAAATGGAGAACATTGTGCTGTGTAAAGAGCAAATATAACAAGAATGCCAGTCAGAGAAGGAGGCTCTCGAGACAGTTTTATGAGAACATTTGAGGAGATTTTGTAAACCACATGGTCAGTATTCCCTACTTCACAATGTTCACAACTTGCAACTGAGATAGTAAAAACACTGATCGAAAAATTTCAGCAGTGTCAGTGAGACAAATGGCTTCAGTTGTTCTAATTAGGAAAGCAGAAGGAGGCCAACCAGGATCCAGTTGGCTTGTTAGAATGTTTTTTTGTTAATGAGCAACATTTTTTATTTTTCTTTTATAGACGATTACAGACTAATATGCACTTCAACATCAGCCATTCCCCCACCCCCTTCTCCCCAACCCACCTCATATGCTGCCACTCTCCCCATTTCAGTGGCCTGCTCTTGAAATGATGGTGCTCCCTCAGTCTTCCACCCTCTGAGAATGATCTGTCGGCCAATTTTTAATCTGTTTGTCTCCCTCAGTACTGACAGCCCCATCTCCTAAAACATATAACTTAGGGCAAAATGAAATTTGGGTATCCAAGATCCTTCTCCAGAATTCTTGAATTTTATCACAGAACCATAAGACATGAGCTAGGTGTCCTTCCTCAGACTTACAATGCCAGCAATTTGGTGTGTCTTTTAACCCAAGTCTAAACAATCTAGAGGGAGTCCTATAAAAACGGTGCATGGTTTTAAATTGAATAAGACGTACTCTTGCATCCCTTGACATAGTTGTAATGTTTTGCCAGATGTTTTCCCACTCTTCATCTTCCAATGTCAAACCAAGATCTCTTTCCCATGTGCTCTTAAGAGCCGTTAAGCGCACCACCACCAAAACTCTCAATCAGCATGGAATAATATACTGACCTTTCGTGACCCTTTCCATAGGCTGTGAATACCTTACATAGAATGTCTGCAGCAAGTCCTGCAAAGTAAATGATGCAATTGCAAGTACCTAAAGAATTGTGATCTGGAAAGCCCGTATTCCTGTGACAAATCTTCAAATGATTTCAAAATTCCATTATCATAAAGGTCACCCAATGTAACTATGCCCTTGTCCATCTAGTCGCTCCACCAAAAGGGGGACTTGTTGACACATAACTTTGGGTTCAACCATATACTTGATAAAATATTTAGGTAAGGATTCAAGTTAAACAGATGGGCAACATTTGCCCATATTGAATGTACGTGGGAAATTATTGGACGTGCTTTTCCTCCTCTAGCCAATTTGACAGACAGACTTTGTAAAGGCGAGATTGGAGCCACAACAGATTGTTCCATACTGTACCAGGGAGGGGCCCTCTCAGGTGGGAGTGACTAATGGGCCAGGTGTCTTAGATTGAAGGCATAACAGTAAAACAACAATTTAGGCAGACCCAAAACTCCTCTATCCACTGGTCTCTGTAACTTGCCATGGTGTAACTGAGGTCATTTACCATTAATAATAAAAGTGTTTGTTATTCTGTCAAACTGTTTGAAATATGAAAGGGGGACTTCTAATGGGAGAGACTGTTGTAAGTAATTACATTTACAAATACAGTTCATTTTTATAACATTAACCTTCCCAACCATAGACAAATTAAGAGAACCCCACCTATGAACATTGATAAGATTGAGATAGTCCACGTCCCAGCATTCATGACCCCTCCGAGGAACCTCTCAGCTTGTGTGGACAACGCAAAGGTAATGGCAACCACAGCTGCCAAAAACCTAGGGGTAACTTTGGACAGCAACTTATCCTTCAAAGAGCATATTGTAGCCACAACCAGGATCTGCAGATTCCTGTTATTCAACATAAGGAAGATCAGGCCTTACCTCTACGAATACTCAGCCCAAGTGGTGATCCAGACCCTCATCCTGTCACGTCTGGACTACTGCAACTCGCTGCTTGCCGGTCTCCCGGCATATGTCATCTGCCCACTTCAGCTCTTCCAGAATGCAGCAGTCCGATTGATGTTCAACCTCCCCAAGCAGGCCCATGTGACACCTCTCTTTGAGTCCCTCCACAGTTGCAGCAAGGATCAGGTTCAAGACCTTGCTACTAACCTTTAAGGGACTTAACGGATCATCAGGCTCAGACAACAGACTCCCTGGACGCCTTCAAGAAAAAACTTAAAACTCACCTGTTCAAGCTGTATCTGTAGCCTACCTCCCCCCCATGTATGTCTTTCCATCCTATGGATTGTTATGTTTGTTACGTATTTTTATTTTCAAAAAAAAAAACTCCACACCAGCTTAGCATTTTAACTTTGTATTGTTGGGACCACTATCACAAACTACAAATATGGACGGGGAACTCCCTGCCTTCATCACGGATGACGTCAACAGCGCCACCCCTCACTGTAAATGGGGTAAATGGACTTTCACCCAATACTACATGCGCCGGAAACACGCAACATCTGGCTGCTATAGAAAAACCATGAACGAACTGTACTTCACTCTCTCTCGCTGATGGCATCATGCTGTTAGCAGTAAAGGGAGGCTGTAGCTACAGTTTTACAGTTTAGAGCAATACCTTTGTGTCGGAACCCCTGATCAAGGGGTAAGAGATAATATACTTGCAGGGACCCAATATTGGATCGGAGTCTGCACACAAAAAGGGCGAGAAGACGACCAGTTCTCTTCTGTACCCTTACGTTAGTCGACGACGCATCTCCTGGCCAACCAGAGATGCAACCCCAGGACAACGACGATACCTGGATGCGTGATCCATGGAGCTGAGTCCCACGTTCCCCCTGGTCAAGCCAAGACACATCCCAGGACGACAAAGAAACCTGGACGACGTGTTATTCCTTGGAGCTGAGTTCTACACTCCCACACCAGAGACTCGCCTCTTGAAAATGGTCGGACAACGCATCTTCACTGGTCACAAATCCACCGTTAATAAACCAAGTAAGGCTGTGCATTTGGGCATTATTTTAACTGAAACTTTGTAACTTGTATGAAACCATTAAGCTCTCTTACTTTGCACAATACTACATTTACATTTACATTTAGGTCATTTGGCAGATGCTTTTATCCAAAGCGACTTACAAGTGAGGAACAGCAAGCAAGCTACAGTAGCGTAGGAGACCTTGGAGTAAGCTCAACTAAATAAGGAAAGTAGAAAACAAAGGTAAACGAGGTGAAAACACAAGGATAGACAGGCAGCGGAGACAAACAAGTAGTGACAGGAGAAAGAAGTGCGAGGCAAAAAGTGCACGGAGATGGAATTGTGTTAGAATTGTTAGAAGTGTTAGGAGAGGAGGTGCTCTCGGAAGAGCTGGGTCTTCAAGAGGTTCTTGAAGATAGAGAGGGATGCCCCTGCTCTGATAGCATGAGGTAGCTCGTTCCACCAGCGGGGAACTACGTGTGAGAATAGTCTGGACTGAGATTGTCTTGTGTGTAGGGATGGCAATGCTAGACGACATTCCTGGGAGGAACGTAATGGCCGAGAAGGAGAGTAAGCCTGTATGATTGAGCTCTGGTATGTCGGAGCAGACCCAGAGGTCACTGTGTAGACAAGCATGAAAGACTTGAATTTGATACGGGCAGCCATGGGTAGCCAATGGAGCTCAATGAGCAATGGGGTGACATGGGCCCTTTTGGGCTGATCGAAAACCAGACACGCCGCCGCGTTCTGAACCATTTGTAGTGGTTTCACCGCACATGCTGGGAGGCCAGCTAGGAGGGCATTGCAATAGTCGAGGCGGGAGATAACCATGGCCTGTACCAGAAGCTGGGTAGCATATTGAGTCAGGTAGGGACGGATTTTGCGGATATTGTATAGTGCAAAGCGGCACGACCGAGAGACTGAGGCAACATGGTCCGAGAAGGACAATTGGTCATCAATCATGACACCCAGGTTTCTTGCAACCTTAGAAGGTTTGAGAGTATTTGAGGCAAGCTTTAAATTGATGCTGTGATGTATGGATGGCTTGGCTGGGATGACCAAGAGTTCCGTCTTAGAGAGGTTTAGCTGAAGGTGGCGTGCCTTCATCCATAAGGATATGTCTGTGGGGACTGTGGGGTCATCAGGTGGGAATGACAGATATAGCTGGGTATCGTCTGCGTAGCAGTGATACGAGAAGCCATGCGAGCGGATAACCGGGCCCAACGAGGTAGTATATATTGAAAAGAGGAGGGGCCCCAGCACCGAGCTTTGGGGTACCCCTTTAGAGAGGCGATGGGATGAGGATGTCTGTCCTTGCCATGACACATTAAACAAGCGCCCAGTGAGGTAGGATTCAAACCAAGACAATGCTTTGCCCGAGATGCCCATTTCTGACAGTACCGATAGCAGAATGTTGTGGTTAACCGTATCAAAGGCAGCTGATAGGTCAAGTAGGATGAGAACTGAGGACTGAACCGCAGCTCTAGCTGCTCTTAGAGCTTCTGTCACAGACAACAGAGCTGTTTCAGTGGAGTGTCCACTTTTGAAACCGGATTGGTTTGAGTCAAGGAGGTCATTCCTGGAGAGGAATTCTGAGATATGTTTAAATATCGCCCTTTCAATAAACTTGGATAGGAATGGAAGTAACGAGGCCGGCCGATAATTCTCAACTTGAGCAGGGCTGAGAGAAGGCTTTTTGAGTAGAGGTGTTACTCTAGCCTGTTTGAAAGGAATTGGGAACGCTCCGGAGGCAAATGAAGCATTTATCACATGAGTGAATGCTGCCACAATTGTGGGAGAGTTGGTCTGGAGGAGTTTGGTAGGAATAGGGTCCAATGGACATGTAGTAGTACTATTAGCAATGGTCATACGGCATACAACACAAATGAACGTGAATAAATGCTCATTTTGTTAACTTGGTGGGAATACGGTTTCCTGGCTACTCTGGTCATCACCATTCGGTAGTAGCGAGATTCTCCTTGAATTAGTCAATCTTAGGAGGGACGTGGACGCACTTTCTGAAACCTAGGCACCCGTATACTGGGATAGGATTGATTTGAATTGGATTGATCTACATAGATTCTAATCTACGTGCTGAACAGTGATGCAAGCGACTTTTTGCCAAAGTTAGGCCGAGGCCATATTCCCTCCAAACACAGTTTCTCTTTGTTCTAGATACTCCACGTTTACCCACACGTACACGCTCCTTTATTCTCTTTGTTCCCTTTGTCTGCTACGTCTACTCGTGTGTGCACATTCCTTCACTCCTCCTTTATTCTCCTTGTTCCCTTTGTTCGCTACGTCTACTCGCGTATGCACATTCCTCTACTTCTCCCTTTTGCCAGGAATGCACGCGCATTCCTGAGATTCCTTTCTGCCACTCTTTTCTCCTCGGTACTTTCAACTATATATTAACCTCCCGTCCGTAACAAAGTTTATCAACATATACTGTGTATATATGAAATATATTTGTATCCAATAAACTATATTTTGTTTAAGCCAGTGTATTTGTCGTAATGTCATTCCAACACTAACTTGACCCAACTTACTACGAAAGAACTCATAGGTATTGTTATGGTGAATTAAGTTGCGACGTTAGTGATTCTGAACATAAGTTCAGATGTGTAACATCATTGAGTTACTATGTCTAACTGAATTCAGTGTAACCACAAAACTAATATTTAGATGAGACTGATTAAATCCCCATTACTTTCGTGAACCTACAGTATCTTGCTGACCTCTTGTAACACCTTACGATGTCTACTCTTAGCATAGTGATGCACTTATTTGTAACTTGCTCTGGGTAAACTTGCTCTGCTAAATGATGTAATGTAATGTAACATCACAAGACATTTTTTTTGACGGATTCCCCTACCAAGTTTAAAGTAATCTGATATTAGCCAATTGGTTTACACTGCAGCTACTGGTTGTTTATACAGTAACTGCATCCACTTTATAAAATTGCTCCCAAACCCATAAAGGTCCAAAGTTTTACATAGATAGGCCCATTCCACCATATGAAACGTCTTTTCTGCATCAAGAGAAATAGCAGCTATACTGTAGGTGTCTGGGCATCAGCCAATGATAACATTATATTAATGATATGTCTAATATTATCTGAGGAGCTCTGAGCATGAATAAATCCCACCTGATCAGTGTGTACTAGAGATGTGATTATCCTGTTTAATCTGTTTGCCAGGATTTTAGAAAGTATTTTAACATCTACTTGGATCAAAGTAACTGGATGATAACTTTTAGTCACAAGGATTTTTTTTTATCTTTTTTAAGAATAAGACTGATCAAGGCCTGTGAAGTTGGGGGCAATACACCTTTCTCCAATGCCTCTGTATACATATTTAACAAAAGTGGAGCCAGCTCCAGAATATAACATCTAAAAAACTCTAGCAGTAAAGCCATCTGGGCCTGGTGCCTTACCTTTAGGAAAGGCTTTTATAACATCAACTAGCTCCTCTAACATTATGTCCGAGTCAAGATATTCTTTTTGCTCTTTCATCAATTTAGATCGCTCTAATGTCTTTAAGAAACTGATAATATCCTCATCAGTAGCAGTACAGGTTGATCAATAAAGATCAGTGTAAAATATTGGCAGACAGAGTAAGTATTTCCCCTCTAGGAGACATAGGCAAGGCAAGGCAAGTTTATTTATATAGCACATTTCATACACAAGGCCATTCAATGTGCTTCACACAAGGCATATACAACATTGGATAAGAAATACAGAACAAGATAAATAAAAACAAATAAAAAGAGCTAATGCAGCGTATAAGGGAGAATAAACAAGAATTTAACAAAACATAAACAAAAAATTAAAATTGAAAGCAAGACAGTACATAAATGGGAATAAAAATCAGGTGCATAGGCAGTGCAGAACAAAAATACTAGATAAGAAATACAGAATAAAAAACAAATAAAAAGTGATAATACAGTGTATAAGGGAGAATAAACAAATAAAAATTGATAAGTAAGAGAATACATAAAAAGAATAAAGGTCAGGGTGCATAGGAAATGCAGAACAAAAAAAGTTTTAAGTCTAGATTTAAAAGTGGTCAGAGTTGGGGCGTGTCTGAGGCCTTTTGGAAGTTTGTTCCAGCTATGTGCAGCATAATAACTAAATGCTGCCTCACCGTGTTTAGTTCTAACTTTAGGAATAGTTAGCTGACCAGTCCCAGCTGACCTAAGGGATCTAGAGGGTTCATATGGTGAAAGCATGTCAGAGATGTAGCCTATTTTGGTCCTAAGCCATTGGGTGATGTGTAAACAAACAACAGTATTTTAAAGTCAATTCTTTGACTAACTGGAAGCCAGTACAGAGATCTGAGAATTGGTGTAATGTGTTCAGTTTTCTTGGTTTTAGTTAGAACTTTAGCAGCAGTGTTTTGGATAAGTTGCAGCTGTCTGATTTTTTCGGGAGACCTGAAAAAAGACCATTACAGTAATCTAACCTACTAGAGATAAAGGCATGGATGAGCTTTTATAAGTCTTGTTTGGACATGAATCCTCTAATTCTCGCTATATTTTTAAGATGATAATAGGCTGATTTTGTTATTAAGTTGATGTGGCTATTAAAATTTAAATCTAAGCCCATAATTACACCTAGATTTCTGGCCTGGTTTTTAGTGTGCAGAGAGAGAGATTCAAGGTGGGCACTGACTTTCAGCCTTTCTTTATGGGTGCCAAAGACAATTATCTGACATAGTAGCAGGAATGATAGAGGGTAACTCTCTGTTTTATGTATCTAGCAAGCAATTTCTCTGCCTTGTCCCCTGCCTCAAAATATGCCTGTTTTGCCCTGAATAGAGAAAATTCTAACTTCTGGAAAAAAAGTATTGTAACAGTATTTTAACTGAGACAGCTCTCTCAGACCATTATATTTGGTGCTTCAACTCTGTTTCCACACTTTTAATTTTACTTTCGAAGTCTGGGAGTTCTTTTGGGAGTCCATGTAAAGCGACCTTGGGTATTGTGAAAGGCGCTATATAAATGTGACTTATTATTATTGTGGTTTGAGCTTCTTAATATGTGGTGCATATTGAATAATTCTCCCCTTAAAAACAGTCTTAAGGGACTCCCATGCCACTCCTGCAGAGGATACAGAGAACCAGTTGGTCTCTACATACTCACTGATTTCTGTCTTTAATGTCTCCCTAAATATCAGATCTTGTAAAAGGGATGAATGCCATCTATATGATTTTCTTCTTTCACTACAAGGCAGGAGTTCTAAACACACCCAAGGATGATCTGATTCCACAATGTTCCCAATGGAACATCGAGCGGCAAAGGGAATTAGCAGATTAGATATGTGGAAAAATCTATTCGAGAGTAAATCTTATGCATGGATGAAAAAAAGTATAATCCCTCCCCGATGGATTCGAGAGTCTCCAAATATCAATAAGCCCAAGAGTCCTACACATTCTCTGTAGTGTCAGAGTGGCTTTAGGTGTTCTACATACTGTCGCACCACTGTGATCAAGGACTGGGTCCATTAACAAATTGAAATCTCCCCTCAGAACAATGCCCTAGCTCCCCGCTGCTTGTAGCTTCCCTTCAAGGTCTGCAAAAAATCTCTGGTCATCACCGTTAGGCACATAAGTATTAGCCAGAATTACATTTTGCCCCTGTACCTCAGCTAAAACAATCATAATTCTACCTAAGGTATCTTTGATTTGTTTGAGACATTTAAATTGTAGATGCTTGCTCATCAATGTTATGACTCCCCTACTCTTACTAGAGCTAACACTATAAAACACATGACCAACCCATCCCCTGCAGAGCTTCTCAGAATCTTCTGGAGAAAAGTGTGTTTCTTGGAGCAACACTATATCATATTTGCTTTGCTTTAGGCTAGACATAACTTTCCTCGTCTTTATAGGGTGCTCCAGCCCATTAACATTCCACATTGAGAGATGTATTGTACCCACTCTAAAGCATGACATAAATTTGGCGTAAAGATAACGGAAACTCAAGCCATGATTATACAAACCACACTGCAGTGCTGATGTGACGCGATAAGACAAAAATCCCAACAAAAAAAGTGTGCTTGAACCTGAACTTTGCGTACAACAGTCTCAAGGGATGTCCTTTCCATGGAAATCTGACGGTCCATGACTCGTCCACGAGGTTTTCCCCGCATCACCACCGCTACCAAATATTCCTGTCTGGTGTCTTTATATAAATCACTGTAAACTATTATACTCCAGTGGGTTGTTAGAATAAGAAATTAAAATAGGCTTACGTAAATAGCCAATAAACAAAAGTAGCTACCTGATAAAATTAAACAAAAAGTAGATAAATCACCAACTTGAAAAAAAAAGGCTAAAAAAAGAGGAAGAATCCCCTTTCGGTCCAGCATAAAGGCACTATGGTCGCTAATTCCTCACTCCATCGCTTCTATGAAGGCCATAACCTGTCACGGGCAGTCAAATGCCTTTGGTCCCTCTTTGGCCTCGATTCTCAGCTTAGCTGGGTAGCGCAATGAAAATTTCACCTTGTGTTCGTGCAGTAGTTTCTTGCACTCCTTAAATTTATCCCATTTCAGTTGCATAGCTCTGGAGAAATCTAGAAAAATCATGATATTGTTTTCCCAGCACAGCTTGCCTTTATTCTTCGACGTTCACAGCACAAAGTCTCTGTCCGCCGATCCTTTACATCCCCTCCAGGCCCTCCCCATTTCAAGACCTCTCCCTCAGCCTATACACTACAATCTGTTTCACTGATAGCACTTCTACTGTCAGAAGCCTTGGAGGTAATCCTTGATAACTAACTTTGTTTACCTTCTCTTCACAGGTTGCAGTGGTGAGTTGGGCATGCAAATTCTTTTGGTACAACATCCAAAGGATCTGTCTCTACCTTACTGTGTATTCTACACAGCTCCTAATTCAGGCCCTGGTCCTCTCACGTGTGAACTGCTGTAACTCCCTTCTTGCTTGCCATCCTGCCCGTGCCATCAAACCACTGCAGCTAATCCAGAATGCAGCTGCATGTCTTTTCTACATCCTTCCTAAATGTAGTCAAGTCAACTCTTCTCACCTCACATCAGTGGCTTCCTGTTAGAGCTCCCATCAAGTTCAAAATCTTTGTGCTGCCAAACAGGGCAGTGAAGAGTGCTTGAGTGATGTTACCCTCACACTCACTGGTGTGGGAGTGTTGTTAGCCTGGTCTGAGATTGTTGCTCATGTATCTTGGATGGATACATGTCTGTTGTCTTGTAATGTAACCGAGTCACACTCAGAACTGTCAATTGCTCTCACCCACTCTGGCCCATGTCACCACATTTGTGCTATCATGTGTTTCATTCATCAATGTTTCAACTCACGCTCCTCAAATGCTGATATTCACTGGATTTTCTTTCCTGTTACAATGTCACAAATTTTCAGAGTCTTAAAGAGTCAGAATCTCCATCACTCTATTTGCGATGGAAGCAAGTAGCTTCCATCGCTTTGCTGAGTTTTTAATCCAATGCAGAGTTATGATTGAATCTGCCCATAAATAGAGCTTTGAATTGGTCATCTTCAGATTGGTTGCCTGCTATCTGCCTAATCTCACTCATATTTATGACCCTAACATCTTAAGCCTAGGGAGTATGATTTTCTTCAAAGCAGCAACTCAGGTTGTAGAAGAAGGCAATGGTACATCCTACTCCAAACATTGTACACAAGTCTCTTGAAGAGTACGCTTTAATTGAGCAGTGGGGACAGAAATCCAACTGTATCAAAATACCAGAATTCATACCAGACTTTTCTCTCACTTTTTCCTCCTTCTATTTATAGTGAAATTAACCAGAATTTGTCTTCCATTTACACAATGACACACCTGCAGTCAGCATGCTTTCCATTTCTTTCATGCATAGGACCTGTGTAGCCTCCATGTGCTCCACTCATCAGATCATCCACATAAAGACACTCTCTGGTTGTGTTGACAGTGTCCTGTTTCATGAGATGATGGGGGTAGTGGCTGCTAATACGAAGCAGCTCACAGGTGTTCCGAATGGAACCCTTGTCATTTTCAGAATGCTGAATTTGACATCTTCAGTTTTCTTGGGAATGTCATTTGTCCGAACAATCCTATGCGCATCTCCATCTCACTCATCAAAAGGGATTTGCAAAAATACCTTAGTAATGTCTGACATAAATGCTAGCTTAACAGATCTGGATTCAATTTTGGGCATGTCAGTAAGAAATCATTTAGTGAGTTTCCACATCCACATCCAATCCACCATTGTAGTGGATCTTTTTTAAAATTTTATTTTATTGATAGATACAAACATAACATACAACACAAAGCTATTGATAGATAAACATACAAACATAACAAACATAACATACGACACAAAACATCACTGGGTCTAATAATGATAATAATAAATGATAATAATGGTGATAACAGCAATAATAATAATAATAACAATAATAATAGTTATAATGGTAAATAATTATGTGTGCTAACAATAATAACATTAGTAATAATAATAATCATCGTTATCATTGACATCAATAATAATAATAATGACAGCCAATGAATAGTGGTAATGGGTAAATAAATAAGGAAGGAAGGAAAGAAAGGAATGCCGGGGGGGTCAATTTGTCTGCAAGTTGAGGCTTACAAGGATGGGTTCCCAGGTATCACTGAATTGTTTGGATTGTTTATTGTTTTTAGCTGAGATTCGTTCCATTGAGATATAGTCTATTAACAGATTAAGCCATTGTGACGTGCCTGTATTTCCAGTTAAGGAGCATTGTTTTTTGGCTATGGTCAATGTGATAAGTATGGTTTTGTGATATTTGTGAAGATGACTGATGGGTGTGAGATCTCCTAGAAGGCAAAGAGATGGGGATAGTGGAATGCTGTGGCCTAGAAATTTGAAGAGTTCAACTGTTACAGTTTGCCAGAAATTTTGGGTTGGTGTGCATTGCCAAAAAGAGTGATAATAACAATCTATTGTGTTGAGGATGCATTGTGGACAGATATCTGTATTGGTGAAGCCCATGAGGTGCATTCTGCGATTGGTGATGTGTGTTCTATGCATAATCTTATACTGGATTAGCTGTGGTCGGGAGTTGTTAGACATGGAGTAGATGTTGCTACATATTTGTTTCCAGAAATTGAGATCAGTCTTGATTGTTAAATCTTTTTCCCAGTCTGTAATTGGGATGGATAGTGTTTTTTTTCTTTTGGTGATGATATGAGTTTATATAGTTTAGATAAAGGTTTCTTATATGTTGAAATGGATGCTATGTTTTCTATTAATGGTTGCAAATTATTGTTGGATAGTTGTATTTTATTTTTAAGTGCATTCTTAAGTTGGAGATACTCTAAAAAGCTTTCTTGGGTGATGTCATATTTCTGTGTTAGTTCATGGATCGTTAAAAATTCATCATTTTCAAATAGGTTGTATATGTGAGTGATTCCTTTGCTTTTCCATGAGTTAAACGTGAAGGTGGTCTTATTGATTAAGAAATCCGGCTTGTTCCAAATTGGTGTGAGTTTGCAGGGATTAAGTGGGTGGTTGGTAATTTAATTGATTTTCCACCAAGCTTCCAGAGTTGTTGAAATGGTGATGGTCTTATAGCAATTATGTTTTTTTTTAATTTATTGGGACAAGAATGGTAGGTCTTTAATGGTGAGTTCTTCACATATTGACTGTTCTATTTCAAGCCAGGGGTCTTGTTGCATGTCTGAATATATCCATTTCATCATGTACTGTAACTGATGAGCTAAGAAGTAATGGAAGAAGTTTGGGGCATTTAAGCCACCAAGCAGCTTGCTTTCCTGAAGTACTGAGAGTTTAATTCTTGGTTGTTTATTTTTCCAGTAAAATTTTGTGATTATTGAGTTAAGGGTAGAAAACCAATTGGATGTTGCAAAGACGGGAGTCATTGAAAAAAGAAGAAAAAGTAGGATTGACATTTTCACTGCAGCTATGCGGCCAGAAAGTGAGAGTGGTAAATTATTCCATCGGTTTAAATAGTCCCCAGTGGTTTTAAGAATTGGCACGAAGTTCAGTTCAAACAGCTCTGAAAGGTTGAAGGAAATATCAATGCCGAGATATCGAATGTTACCTGTAGGGATGTTGAGTGAGAGATTGGGGGACACAGCATTCCACTGGTCCTGGTTGACTGGGAGAATAATGGATTTTGACCAGTTGCTTGAATATTCTGATATGGTGGAAAATGTCCCAATCAAATCGAAAATAGCTGGAAGTGATGTTAGAGGATTTTGTGTATATAGTAATAGGTCATCTGCATATAGACTGACCTTATGGGTTGTGTTCAGGGTGGTGATACCAGTGATTTTGGTGTCTTGGCGGATGGCAGCTGTTAGGGGTTCAGTAAACAGGCCAAATAGTAGGGGTGAGAGTGGACATCCTTGTCGTGTACACCTGTGAAGTGTAAAACGTTGTGAAATTATACCATTTGTGATTACTGATTCTGTGGGTGAGTTGTACAGAATTTTGATCCATTGAATAAATTACTCCCCAAAACCAAATCTTTCTAATGTGGAGAATAAAAATGTCCAATTAACCCGGTCAAATGCTTTTTCGGCATCTAACGACAAGATAATTGTATTACTGATTAGATTGAATAGGCGGCGCATGTTACTTGATGAATGCCTGCCTTTAATGAAGCCTGTTTGATCGGGGTGTATTATAGAAGGTATGAATGCTTCTAATCTCATGGCTAGTGCTTTACTGATGATTTTAATATCTGTGTTAATGAGAGATAATGGGCGATAGCTTGAGCAGAGTTGGGTCTTTATTAGGTTTAAGGAGGAGTGATATAAGTGTTGTGTTTATATGGGGAGGAATGACAGAGGAATTTCTAATTTCGGTGGTCATTTTAATAAATAATGGTGATATTGTCGGCCAGAAATGTTTATAAAATTCTGCTGGGAAACCATTGGCACCTGGTGCTTTATTATTTGGCATTGAAAACAGTGCTTTTTTTAAAGTCATCTGATGAGAGTGGTCGTTCTAGATTTGTAACTTGATATTGTTAAAAAAGTTTTGAATTGCAGACTGATCACATGTACAGCTGAATTTGTAAAGGTTATTATAAAAGGACTGGAAAGTTGCTGAGATATCATTTGGAGCTGACATGGTATTCCCTTCAGAGTTTTTAATGACTGGTGTGATTGTTTTTTCTTGTTTTCCTTTTAGTTGATTTGCCAGATACTGTCCAGATTTGTCATTTTGTTCAAAATGGTAATGTCTGAGTCTCTTATAAGGAATTGGGCTTTCTTATTTATGATGGTATCAAGTTCATATTTGGCTTCAATGAGTTCTTTACGAAGGTCATCTGATGGATTATCGGCTACTAGCAGAGTAAGCTTACCATCTCTGCTCAAGCTTTTTTTTCCAGTTCTTGTTCTTTCTTTTTTCTGTGGGTGTTATATAAGATGATTTTTCCTCTTAATATTGCCTTAGCTGATTCCCATAACAATATAGATGAGGTTGTTGGGGAGTCATTCAGTTCAATGAAGGATGTCCACTCTTGGATCAGGTATTTATTGAATTCTGAGTCTGTCAGTAATGATGTGTTAAAGTGCCATCTAGTATGTGGTTTTATAGTGATTTTGTTTATGAGATTGAAGCTGATTGGGGCCTGGTTGGAAATAATAATTGGGTCAATCTTTGCATTTTCTGTCTTAGATATAATAGAATTGCTTATTAAGAAGTAATCAATCCGGGACAGTGAATTGTGGTGGGGAGGGTGGTAAGTATATTCTCTGCTAGTGGGGTTATGTAGTCGCCAGTTATCACTGAGACCAAAGTCATTTATGTATTGTTGTAATGTTTCTGTGGATTTCATTGGTCTGGAGAATTTTGTAGTGTTTGAGCGGTTGAGGTTCAAGTCCATAATTGTATTGAAATCACCTCCAAGGATGATAGTTGTATCAGAGAAGTTCATAAGCTGAGAGAAAAAACTACGAAAAAATGTGGGGTTTTCCTCATTGGGTGCATATATGTTTGCTATTGTTAACTTGACATCTCCAATGGAACCACTGATTATTATGTAATGTCCTTCAGGGTCTGCTGTGACTGAATTGTTAGTATAAGGTGTGTTTTTGTTGATTAATATTGCCACACCTCTTTTTTTGGAGGTATAAGATGCTGCAAATACCTGGTTAACCCATTGATTTTTTAATTTTTCATGGTCTGGTGGATCTTTTTTTAATGATAGCATGTAGTAAGTAATTAAGTAAGGGGCAGCACGGTGGCTCAGTGGTTAGCACTGTTGCCTTACAGCAAGAAGGTCCTGGGTTTGAATCCCGGCTGTCCCAGGTCCTTTCTGTGTGGAGTTTGCATGTTCTCCGTGGGTTGCGTGCATGTTAGGGTCAATACTCCTGTCAGTGCCCTTGACCAAGGCACTGACAAAAGAACTGGTGTTGGTCCCCAGGTGCTGCACTGTGGCTACCCACTGCTCCTAGCTCCTGGTGTGTGTGTTGCTCACTGTGTGTATAGGATGGATCAAACACAGAGGACAAATTTCCCCATGAGGGCTCAATAAAGTGTACAATTATTATATATATTATCTGACTTTTCACTAGTTGCATGTTTAACTGTGTTCTGATCAAGATAGTCTTCTATTACTTCAGCATACCTAGCATGTAAAGAAACATGTTCTCTGTGGTCTTGTAATTCATTAAAGAACTGCAAGATATCTATATCCTCAGCCTTCAGTTTCTTTTCTGTCTACATGGAAATTCCCAAGGATTCAACCTCCCAAAAAGAAGGCTTGTTAAAACACTAGATTGAAAAAATTCTAGCTAATTTTAGCTTTGAGGAAAGAGCGATTTAATGTTAAAAAATATATAGCAAATGCTAACTGAAAACTATGAGAAGTTTAATAACGTTAATGAAAACATAACGAACCATGTAAAAAGGTAAATAGAAAACACTTAACTCAACACTCAACTATAGTTCTGTGTCACATTCACTCTCCTCCATGTTTGTTTGTGTTGCCTTCATGCAAATTTCCTGCCTGCATCCGTGCCGTGTGGAAGAATGCAAAGCGTCATCCAAATGACGAAAAATATTGCCTTGAAGTGTGTGATTTGCGACACAATGAAATAAACGATAGAGCATAATATGAAACGATAGACATTTTTCTATCGTCACATGATATATATTATCATATCGCACAGCCCCACTGTCAAGTTTGCCGTTCTCTCTCATCTTTCCACCTCCTTCTGGAGAAACATTAGCAGATCTTTAGATTCAGAACATCATCTTTGTCTTGCTGATGACTGAAATCTAGTTTTTTATCCTCTGGGGTAATTTTCATTAATATTGGACATAACAAGCTACCATAGGTATTAGATGCTGCTCCTTTGGCATCTAAAGTCTGTACTCAGATCCTGTCATCATAAAACCCAATGCAACTGCATCAATTTTTTGACCAGACAGCAAATCTGTTAATAAACACCCTGTTTGCACTGTCATAGTTTTCATCTAAAATGCTAAGCCTGCTACAGTATTACATTTGCAACTGTGACCCTTAAATATGACTTCAAATAACTGAACTGGTCAAAAGCCACTCAGATCTGTGTTCTTATGGATTGCAAGGTCAAACTGGTTCAACAACTTTGTGAGAGGTGTGCGAACAGTACCTCCATTCTTTCTCAACTTTCCAAACACCTTTGCCATTGTTCCTTTGATCCTTGCATTCCAACTTTGTTTTTTCCAATTTGTTTTGTAGATTTTAAACAAACACTAGAGAGCAGTATTTCACTTTTGATGTGAAGTCAACACCTTCCAAAAAACAACACAACAGACTGTTTTACCCCAACTACATCTATCTCAGTAAGTTAAGGTATGGTTTTACAATAGAAAAGATAAAATATCTGACAGAACAGGTTTCAATTACTGAGTCACTCCAGCCATGTCATTAGCTAGCCAGCTACATCAGTTTATTGTGTGACGCCTGAAAAAGATAAACTACTTGTAAAGCTTCCTTTTTTGCAGACTCTGTGGTTATCCCAAGCACATTGATCTCAACAAATTTCCTAAATCTTCCATGAAACCCTCCACGCAAAAAAGGATGTAGGCCTCGTCGCTGGGCATATGGTCTTCCGCTTTCTTCGCTGCCAATGTCTCTAGTGATTGTTTGCAGAAGGTTCGGCTTAGGTAATTGTCACTCCAAGCAATTCAAGTGTAATTGAACATACTCCTGAGCATACAATAAACCAATGATTATCACCTCATTCTCATATTGCCAGACACACAATGCAGAACTCTCTCCCTCACTTTCTTCATCATCTTCTTTTGCACTCTTCCTTGCTGCTTTGTTTTTTTTTTTTTAGTGAAATTCACCTTTCTTTTAGCCTTTGACATCACTGTTTTGTCCTGAGGCAGAAGGCTTTGGGGGCAGTGGAGGGTCAGTGATGAGGGAGGGAGCATAGGTGAGATCAATAAGTACATCCTTGTTAAAGAGCCAGATCCCCATGCACTTGAAGCCTGCCTGGATATTTGCATGTATGGCAGCAAGTGGTATGGCATCCCTCACTGTTCCTGGAATGTCACTGATGGTCATGATGTGCCCCAGAAGGTCTTCATCCAGCTGTGTGAGAAGTTGTTCACATACTTCTACAGCAGCCCATACACGCTGCAGTCTAGAGGCTGTAATCTAGTCCTTTCACTGAGACATGGGAGGCAGGATTGTCCAGGATAAGCTACAATTTGGACTGAGGGGTGGCTCTGGTATAGGCCTGAAAGTGGTGCAGGAGGACCAAGAAGTTATGCTCCTGCATCCACCCAGACCCATTTGCCATCCCAACACATCCAGAAGGTCCAACTCTGAGGAAATGATCTTGGAAATTCTTCCTCGCTAAGATGAAGAGGTGCAGAATAGCATTCATAGCAAATGTTGATGTAACCAGAATACCGTGCCCTGCAGATGTTACAGAACCTGTTTGGTTTCCCATCCCACCATGACTCTGTCGAGGGTTTGGACAGTGGTGATGCCAGTATCATCACCATTCCATATATCTTGCTGTGAACATATGTTTCTCCGGGGCCTTTGCCAAATTATCAAAGAACTTCACCACATTTGTTCGATTCAAGCTTGCAGGATTGGCCAGGCTTGTTGTCTGAAGGCTTTAAATGGAGAGAGTGGGATGCTCTGAAGGAATCTAAACCTACTGCAAACAAGCAATTTATGCTTAGATATTTGCTCATAAACTCTGTACTAGTGACATAAAACATCTTCTATATATAAAATCAAACAAACTGCTTTGTGATTGATGAATTCATTCCATTAATGCTACTTTAGATTTCAGGTACAAGAACACAAATTTTACACTGAAAATTTACCCTCGCTAGTTAAACATATTGACAGATGTTAAACAGATGTTTTAGTTGAGCTAGGAAATGTGGGTTTTCTTGCATAAATACAAGATCTAGTGGTCACCTCAATGTTCACTTGGGCACTTATCTGACAGCAAAATTTCCAGAAAACAAAATGTTGTGACTATAAAATGCATCTCCATGTACATTGTCTGTGAACCTGCTGAGATAAGCAGTAACTCTTATTAATTCATATTTTTAACATGAATTGTAGCAAGCTTTTTACTCAACAGTCTTGTGCTAAAGATTTGTAGGCCTTTTTATATGTTTCAAAAATATATATGTAACATTGTCTAAATGTTAGAAGTCTATTGATTGGCCGGACCGATATATCTGCCCAATAATTGCATTTTCCAGGACATTGGCATCAGCATTTAAAGATGCCAATATTAAATTTTATTTTCAGTGGTCTCCCAGCACTCACTCTAATGTCAGTAGCAAACTTCTTCCTGCTACACAAAATGACTGGAATCATGTAACTGCATTACCTAACCAAAGCTCTGGAAGTTTTTTGTGTGAAGAAGGTGTGTTTGCCTCATGTATCTCAATGTATTTTCTTTCTATATTACATACAGTATTAAACGTGTGTAAGCATCCATTACTGGTGGTGATTAATAAAAGGATCAAGTGCAGACAGATAAGACTATAGCTACCTAAGCTACCAAATGCTTGCCTATCCCCAGTGCGTTCAGTTAGCTAGGTAGTTTGCAAACACAAACCTTTGTCAGAAATTATTTATTAAAAATTTAGGTCAATCTAGTTCTTTCCCCCACACTTTCCGGCATTTAGTTAGACTAAAAGATTTATTGATTTGGAACATTATATGTGTCTCGTGCAGAATACGTGAGTTCCCATTAGTTAGCTCTTTGGATGGTTGATAGAATCATGTCTGTCTGTGAACAGCTAGCCAGATAGGAGTTGGAGTAAAGCATGTAAATATAGTGTAACAGTGGCTAACAGGTAGCCACACTAATAGACTAACTACAGGCATTCCATGTTTACAGTTGTTCTTAGCATGCTTTATAGTTAGGAATGTTTGTCTGTGTACGTTTGTGTGTGAAGTCTTCGTCTGCACAATTTGTGATAGTTTTTATATTAGTTACGGTAAGCAAGAATAGTCGCATGGAGAGTGGCTTTCGGCCCTTCTCCACTGGTTGTCAAATTGCATGTAGGGTTTCTTCTTAATAAACCCATCATGTATGCTCCAGATCTGCTTCGGTGTCAGCTTCTTAGCAATGCTGCTACCGTACAATACAGGGAAGAAATTCTCTGCAATCCTGTGTTAAGGCAGTTTTATTAACCGATTAATGTTTCTGTCTATGACCTTAGTCAGAGTATTTGGTTTGTCTATTAATAAAATTGCTTTTTCTCCCATGCTGGTCATTGCGGGAAGCCGTTCCTGAAACCCTGACATACAGACCCAATCCTATCATGGTCTTTTTGTAACCATGTTGTTGTGTTGCATGTTGTGTTGGGCTTTTGTGAAATCTCAGCTGTGAATTGTAAAAGGAAGTTCCTAACATGGTGAAGGAAATGGAGTATCTTTAAGTTGAACTTCCATATGTTTAGCAGGAATCCCTTCCCTCATCAATGCAGATGAGTTTTTTTTAGCATGGGATGTGTGGAATCAGTTCATTTGACTATATTGTTAGCAAAATGTCATCCATAAAATTATGATTTTTATAAAATTTATATTTATTTTATATTTAAATTTATTGAATTTTTAAGGAAGATTTAAAATACTAATACCTTAAAAACTTTTTCAAGTGAGAAATCCATAAGATGTATGCAATTGTTGTCCAATTATAATTATTTGTACTGTATTGTCATTGTTTTGTATCTGCCTTTTGTATTTCTGTAGAGACTGTATGTTAACACAACAATAAAATTATATGAAATTTGACATGTGTGAGGGGGGTTTATGTATAGATCTTGCAAATACTCTTCTGCCTGAGGATACATCATTGCATGTTCTGTCAGAGGAGACCAACGAGGACGTCTTTCTTCCTTAATATGTCTCCTTAAGGAGGTTTCTGGGTAACAGAGGATGCAAGAATGGAGGAATCAAGGAAAGGATGCAATTTATTGCTATTGGGAAGCAGCCTCTGTCTCACTGCTTAAAGGCAAGCTGTGAGTTGCTCAGACAACTTCACTGGAATAGTGCCTATCCTCTCACGAAGGCACACTTCACTGTAGTGCACTTTGTAACTTGTCGATCAAAATAGGTGTTGGTTGTGAGTGCTTTCAAGAATTCCATTCAGCTCAGCTGCAGTGTGGTGTACTGGTAAGAAGCTGGACTTGTAACTGAAAGGTTGCTGGTTCATTTCCCCACTAGGGTACCAACAATTGCATCAATAAACATCCAGCTATATAAAAGGATGAAACTGTGACCTATGTAAATTGCTCTGGATAAGAGTGTCTGCTAAATGACAATAATGTAATCTCCTCAGCAATCCTGCACAATGAGGGGGTTATCCCATTGAGATAAGCATATGGGATAAAAAAGGTTATATTGATGAGAAAACACATAAAAAGTTAAAGTATCATCAGACAATGATGAATTTTGTCACATTTGCTCACTAAAGGAAATGCACTTTGTGTGTCTACATTTCATTTTCCTCTTGCATGACCCATAACTGCAACAATTTTTGGTTTGTACCAATGCACAGTGCACTGGTAATTGTATATCTATTCTGGTGACTTGACTATGCACTGAAATTGCAGTACAGGGGTATATGGAAGATAATGAATGAAATATAAGTAGACGGCCCTGCTGGTTACTTGGTCAAGCAAAATTCTGGGCCCTATATATGATATATAGTCACATGGCAGAAACAAAAACACATATGTGCATTTTTCATTTAATGCCATCCAGCTGTGTCTGCATGGCTCAGTCAGTAATTGATAGAGGTACAAGCATTATTTACTGGATCCCTGGACAGTCATACTGGCTGTATATACAGTACTTTACTGCACTTGTACTGTGTGTGTGTGTGTGTGTGTGTGTGTGTGCAGGTGTTTGTAGAGCAGTCTCTGGATCCCTCTGATGGCCTCAGAGCATCCCTGCTCCATTTCCTGGCCAGCAGTGTTGCACTATATATGTGAAAAATGGCTCATCAGATTTTTTTTTTTTCTTCTAATTTGGAATGCCCACTTGGAATGCGGGAGGTCACACAGACAAACATGTGCTTTCCTCCAAAATACATGAGTCGTAGGAAGACACTTCATGCACCGTTTTATACAGGCAGACCTGGGGGAGTGCTGGGTGCCCATTAAAAATAAAATTTTAAAAATCCCCACACTGGCATCTTCTCCTATTGATGCCGATGGTGAAAAATATAAATATCAACCCAACATATTGGTCAGCCTAATCTATTGCCCATCCTATAGTTCTCTCTGCACTCTTGAATTAAAAGTTCCGTCATAGAAACATTTTAGTTCAACATCTTAAATTAGTAATCAGAAATAGGTAAATGAGTAAAGAACAGTATGCAGTATATGCTCATGAAGGCATTCAGAATATGCTCATGAAGGCATTTGTACATGTATTGTTTTGTAGTCACATTGAGAGATAGATGAAGATGAAGAGATGAGATGTAGATGAGATGTAGATGAAGAGAGATACATAACACTTAGGGTATTACTGCATTTTTAAAATTTTATTAATAGGATGATATTATATTTGTATTGTAGTATTCAGTATGACAGTGGTTATGATAGCATTATTTGATGGACGAAGATAAGATAAGATGGCACTTTATTGATCCCCAGGCAGGGAAATTTGGGTGTTGACAGCAGCAGAAGGACAGGCAAAGAAATACAGATAAAAATATAATACAAATACAATACAATAAAAATACAATTAATTACAGTACAATAAATATAATATGCTAGAATATACAGTATAGTAATAAACAATAAACAATAATTAAGCAAACAACTGTACATGTAGTGCAAAAAAGATATGGTGAACAGGAGAATGAGCAAAAACAGGTTCAGGTATTTAGATGTAGTGCAAAAATGGCATGTGTTGTCCGTCCAGTCCAGTTTATTGTTTATGTGCACTCCCAGGAACCTGTACGAATCCACCATCTCAATTTCCTCCCCCTGGATGGTAATAGGGGTTGGGGGCTTCCCGCTCCATCGGAAGTCCACCACCAGCTCCTTGGTCTTGCAGATGTTGAGCTGGAGGTGGTTCTCCCCGCACCATCTGGTGAAGCTCTCTACCACTCTGTACTCCTCTTCCTCATCCTCACTGATGCAGCCCACGATGGTGGAATTGTCAGAGAACTTCTGGAGGTGGCATGTTTAAGAGTTGAAGCTGAAGTCGGAGGTGTAGATGGTGAAAAGAAATGGTGAAAGTACGGTTCCTTGGGGTGCGCCGGTGTTGCTCATCACCACGTCTGACAGGCTGCCCTGCAGCCGGGCGAACTGTGGCCTGTTGGTGAGGTAGTCTGTAATCCAGGCCACCATGTCGTGGTCTACCTGCATGGCTGAGAGTTTCTCTGCAAGTAAGAGGGGCCGGATGGTGTTGAACGCACTGGAGGAGTCAAAGAACATGACTCTCACTGTGCTTCCTGGCCTCTCCAGGTGCGAGTAAGCCCTGTGCAGCAGGTAGATGATGGCATCGTCCACACTGATTTGGGCCTGGTACGCAAACTGCAGAGGGTCCAGGGAGTCACTCACCAGGGGCCTAAGGTGCCCCAGAACCAGACTCTCGAAGGTCTTCATGACATGTGACGTCAGCACCACTGGCCTGTAGTCTTTGAGAGTACTGGGACTGCCAACACAAGAGCCAGGGCCTCCTTCTCAATAGTCAAATATGCTCGTTGATGTTTATTGAGCTTCTTAGAGAAGTAAGCTACTGGTCAGTCAAAACCTTGGTCATCAGCCTGCAATAAAACAGCACCAACTCCCACCTCACAGGCATCTACCGCCAGTTTAAAGGGCACTGAGAAATCTGGTGCTTTCAAGCCAGGCTGACACAACAGGATGGCTTTCACTCTGTCAAAAGCAATCTAGCTTCAATCAGCGCACATTCCCAAAACTCTCATCATAGATGAGTTCTAGGAACAGGGATGTCCAAAATGGCCTGGACCTTTGCATGACTTGGGATCACCAACCCCTGGCTCACTTGATGTCCCAAATAGGTCACTTGGCCCCTCCCGATTTCACATTTTGGCAGGTTCACCACCAACTGGGCTTCCTGTCACCTCTCAAATAACTGCTACAGGTGTGTCACATGCTTATCCCACTGGCACTATGGACCACCACATCATCAATATATGTGACAACGTTGGTTAGAACAGCTGTAACTGCATTCATTAACTTCTGAAAGGTAGCTGGAGCATTTTTCATTCCAAATGGGAGGACCTTGTATTTATATAAAGCAGAGGGATTCATGAATGCTGAAACCTTCTGAGCACGCTCAGTGAGAGGCACTTGCCAGTATCCTTTTAAAAGATTGGATATATATTGAGCCCTACCAATTTGATCTATACAATCTTCTAGGCATGGGATGAGAAATGCATCTGTCTTGGTCACTTGATTGACCTTCCTACAGTCAATACAGAATCCCTCACCTCACTGGTAGTTAAATCACTAGAGAGGATTATCAAAACCCACATTATCAACTCATGTAAGCAGGTCCTGGACCCACTACAATTTGCTTATCACTCTGCAAGAGGGACAGATGACGCCATTGTAACGCTTTTAAACTTTTTATATATGCACCTGGAGGGTTGTAAAACACATGCACGAGTCCTCTTTGCAGACTTTTCTTCTGCATTTAATACAATCCACCCACTAATTCTGGCTGACAGACTGAAAGAGCAGTTTCAACTGGACTCAAAACTAATTGTATGGCTTTTGGATTTCCTTATGGGCAGATCGCAAAGAGTAAGGGTAGGAAACACCATGTCAGAGGTGCGTTTTACCTCTATTGGCACACCACAGGGCAGTGTGCTGTCACCTTTGCTATATATTTTATACACAGACTTGTCGTAGCAGATACCCTGGACACCATATAATTTAGTTTGCGGATGACACCGCCTTGGTCAGCCTATTGGAGCAGGATGAAGTCTAGCATGGTCCAGTTTTAAATGACTTTGTCAACTGGTGTGAGGCCTCACATCTGAATTTGAACACGTCCAAGACTAAAGAACTCATTTTTGACTTTAGACGTGATGCTCCACCACCCACCCCATCTAGGATTAGAGGAGAGGAGATTGAGGCGGTGACAGAGTATAAATATCTTGGTCTTATTATAGATCAAAAATTATCCTGGGATCAATGTGCGGATGCTATTTTTAAGAAGGGCCAACAGCGCATGTACTTTCTTAGAAAACTAAACTTTTTTAACGTTAATAACAAAATTCTCATTCTATTTTATAAGTCTATTATTGAGAGTATCCTTTGTTATTGTATGGTTTGCTGGTATGGACATTCCAAAATCACTCATAAGAACAAATTGGGAAAAATTGTTAAGATCTGTGGAAAAATCATGGGGCTGCAGCAGGCTGACCTGTATCATCTGTACCTGACCAGGCTGACTGAGAAGGCAGACAAGGTCTGCATGGATACATCCCATCCACTTTCAGCAGAGTTCCAGCTACTCCCTTCTGGTCGGATGTATAGATACCCCAATATCAGAACCAACCAAGCAAAAAACTCATTTATTCCTATGGCAATAACTCAGTTAAACAAGATATGGTAGCCATGGGAGTCTGGGGCAAAAAATGGACTAGGGGATGCATTTTATGCACTTTAAATGTCTGCCTTGACTGTGATGGTATGTATGATGGCTGCTATAGACAATTTTGGATTGTTGTTTTTGTTTATTTGATGTTTTTAATGTGTCTATATGTTTTGTGCTGTACCACAAATTGCCTCTTGGAGGACATTAAAGTTTTCTATCTATCTATCTATCTATCTATCTATCTATCTATCTATCTATCTATCTCATACTTCCATCAGCTTTAAGCACTAGAACAACCGGTGAACTCCACTCACTATGTCCAGGATCCACCACTCCTATCTTCACCATATATTTAAGCTCTTCCTCTACTTTTTGCAGTTTCCCTGGAGCCAACCTATATGGGTTTTGTTTAATAGCATCACCTGTTTCAACATCGTGCATGGCAAAAGCAGTACGGCCAGGCACGTCCCAAAACAAGTCTGGAAAAGCCTTCGCCAAAGACCTAATACCAGCTTGCTGGTCCTCTGTCAAGTGGCTAAGATGCATGTTCAGTACTTTCAAAGCCTCAGTGTTACTCAACTGTACACTGACTGGTTCAGAAGCCTTGGCTCCATCATCCTGCTCTTCCAGCACTTCCTTCACAGGAACACAAGCCACTGACACCCCCCGATCCTCACTGTCATAATAGGGTTTCAATAGTTTGACATGACAAACCTGGACCTCGTCCTCCGATCAGGAGTAGTGAAGACATAATTGCGGTCTCCCACCTTCTTCTCAATCGTATAAGATTGAGAGGCTGGTCCTCTCACACCTAAAATCCTGCCAGCCCTCCACTCTTGATCCACATCAGTTCGCCTACCGCCCCAACAGGTCAACAGAGGACGCCATCAGTACGGCTCCCCACTCTGCCCTGACCCATCTGGAGAATAGCAACTCCTATGTTAGGATGCTATTCATTGACTTTAGTTCAGCGTTCAACACTGTCAGTCCTAACAAGCTGATCTCCAAGCTCACCAACCTTAGCATCAGCACATCACTCTGCAATTGGACCCTGGACTTCCTCACTAATCGACCACAGTCTGTTAGGCTTGACACCCACACCACCTCCACCCTCACATTGGGCACTGGTGTACCACAGGGCTTCGTGCTGAACCCTCTCCTCTACTTCCTCTTCACCCATGACTGAGTACCTGTGTATGGCTTTAATTCCACTATCAAGTTTGCAGACGACACCACAGTAGTAGGCCTGATCAGCAACAATGATGAGACTGCCTACAGGGAGGAGGTCCGCACCTGGCGAGGTGGTGTGCCGACAATACCTAGAAGACCAAGGAGCTCATCGTGGACTACCAGCGGACCAATGGAAGTCACACACATCTCCCTATTCACATCAATAGGGCCATGGTGGAGCGTGTTTCCAGCTTCAAGTTCCTGGGTGTTCACATCTCCAAGGACCTTTCCTGGGCACTCAACAGCGCCAACCTGGTCAAGAAGGTGCAACAGCGCCTCTACTTCCTGAGGAGATGCAGAAGGCTCACCTCCCCCCCCAGACCCAGGTGAACTTCTACCGCAGTACCATTGAGAGCATTCTGATGAATTGCATCTCAGTGTGGTACGGCAACTGCACAGTCTCCGACTGGAAGGCCCTCCCAGAAGGTAGTGAAAACTGCCCAACACATAATAGGTGTCCAGCTGCCAACCATCGAGGATATCCAGCGCAAGCATTGTCTGTGGAGAGTGAGAGGCATCATGAAGGACACCTCTCACCCCAACCACGGACTGTGACCCCCCTTACATCTGGGAAGTGCTACAGGAGCCACCGCTGCCACACCAGCAGACTCAGGAACAGCTTCTTTCCCTCAGCTGTTGGCCTGCTGAACTCTGTTCTAGGACGCTGACTCTCCCCCAACCCCCCAACTGCTCCTTGTACATAGAACTTACATTTGTTTTTTTGCAGATTGCACAACACTGCACCTTCTTCCCTTGCACATTTCTATTTTGCACAGTAGTGTCACTATAAGTGTCACAGTGTCACCATACTGAATCATTGCCTGTCATTCCACTGCAGTTGATCTCTCTGCGTCAAGTGTCATTGCAATGCAGTTGAGCTCTCTGCATTAAGTTTTTACCGCTCCTACCTCACTCCTATACCTCATATCTTGCACTTTGTACATACCAGTTTTATATACCATTGCTATTTATTTATGCTTGCTATTTATATATGCTTGGTAGTACTTTCCTTCAGCCCATTCCGCCTCATCCCAAAGATGTTCTGTTGGGTTGAGGTCTGGGGACTGCACAGGCCACTCAAGCAAAGCGAATTTGGTGTCATGTTCCTGGAACCATTCTGAGACAATACATATTTTGTGACATGGTGCATTATTCTGCTGGAAGTGTCCATGCAATGAAGGGTAAACTGTAACCATGAAGTGATGCACCTGGTCAGCAAAAATGTTTAGATATGCTGTTGCATTCATATGTTGCTCAACTGGTATCAAGGTACATACCACAAGGTACCAGGAAAACATTCCCATTCCCTCCCATTACACCACTTATATCAGCCTGTACCGGTGACACCAGGCAGGATGGATCCATGGACTAATGTTGTTTATGCCAGATTCTGACACTGCCATCAGCATGACACAACAGGAACCGGGATTCATCAAGCCAGGCAATGTTTTCCACCTCTCAGTTGTCTAGTGTTTGTGATCATGTGCTCACTGGAGCCACCTGTTCTTGCATTTAGCTAACAGGAATAGAGCCCAGTATAGTCATCTGCTGCTGTATCCCATTCATGACAAGCACAATTTGTGTATTACGAGATATCATTCTGCACACCACTGTTGTACTGTACCATTTGCCTGTCTGTGTCCCACCTAATATCATTTACATTTACATTATTGGCAGACGCTCTTATCCAGGGCGACTTACATAGGTTACACTTTTTTTTTTTGTTCACAATGTTATCCATTTATACAGCTGGATATTTACTGTACAATATCTTGATATCTTGTACAAATCTTGTACAATTCTTGCCATTCCCTTTCGACCTCTCTCATCAATGAGCTGTTTTAGCCCACGGGACTGCCACTGATTGGAGGATTTTGTTTATTGCACCACTCTCTGTAGGCCCTAGACACTGTTGTGTGTGACTTCACTGCATGTACCCCTAATAAACACAGAGACAAAACATGAAAAAAACCCAGTAACAAATACACATTTTAGCCATCATGTGTCATACAATTCACAAGTATGGGGGTAGACAAAATAATGGAAACATGAAACAATGTATGAATATTCATTAATTCTGTTGCGGCACAGACGAGGGACCCAAGAGCAGACCACGCACGATCAGGGTTAAGTGCTTATTTATTAAATACAGCAGGCAGAGATCGTGAGCCAGGAACAGGCAGGGTTGGCAACAAGTAAGCAGTCCGTGGGCAAATCCGGGGCGAAGTCAGGAACAGGCGGGGTCGGTAACAGAAAAGCAGTCCGAGGGCAATTCCGGGAGCGAAGTCGGGCAGAAGAAGAGTCAGGGACGGGGCAGGCAGGCACACAAGCAGACAGGGCAAAAACGGCAGGCAGAAAAACCAGGTCGGGGAACAGGCGAGATCAAAAAGCACAGTAAAGCAACAAGGTAACAAACTGCGGGGACAAAACAGGTCAGGAACAACACTGCTACGAACTAGCAACGAGACAGGAACAGGCAGGGCATAAATAGGGCAGAGCAGACGAGGTGATGGGGAACAGGTGAGCTGGCAGGCAGGTGGCGGCGATGAAGCAACGAGGCAGGTGGGAACAGGGGCGGGGCTAGAACACGAGGAAAACAAAAGCACATGGACAGGGGAAGAAAACAAACACACAGCTAGGGGGCCGGGGCACTGACAAATTCATTAATAAGGAGTTAAGCTGTCCTTTGCTTTCAGAATAGCTTTAGTCCTTCTTGGGATGCTGCTAAAACAGTTGTGTCATGTTCCTAGTAGAATGTCGGACCATTTTTCAAGAAGGAAGGGACATCTATTCTGCACTCTGTGTTCTAACACTTAAGGTTCAATGATGTTTAGCTCTGGTGATTGGGGAGGCCATGACATATGTTTTTTTTTCTGTGTTCATGGAACCATTTTGAATCCTTTTAACAATGTTTATAGGGGTTTTATCATGTTGGAATGTAAAGAATGTTTGCCTGACGGTGCACCTGGTTGTCTAAAATGACTTTTGTATTCCTTGGCCATAATTCTACCATGCAGAGTAATATCTGGATCCAAAGATATGACTGGTTAAACCAATAGGTCTACCACCATGTTTAACAGTTGGGAACAGGCAATGTGGGTTCAGGGCTTCCTTTGGCTTTATTCAAACAGAAATCCATCCAGATGTAGGAGAAACGATGACTTGTCAGACCATATTACTTTTCTTCAACGACTCAAAAGTCCAGTTTTGTGCTCAGTTCACCAGGTTATATGTTGCACATTGGCCCTGGTTACATATGGTTTCTGAATGGCAGCCCTGCCATAAATGTTAGTTTTTTGAAGCTCATGGTGTACAGTTTTTGGAGTTGTAGACACAGTTTTGTTGTCATTTCTGAAGCTGTTATTTTGTGATTTTTAGCAACTATCCTGTTAAGTGTCCATCTGTCCCTGTCGGTGAGCTTTGACTTGCAACCACTGATCCTCCTGATGCCGTTTTTCCTTCTAGTTCCCTTCGTTTAGCATATGCTATCATGATTTCAACACTGTTCTCCTTGAAACATTATGTAACTTTGTCATTTCTGTGACTGACACACCTGCAATTCCAGCACAAACTATTTGATATCTAAATCTGATATCTAAATCTGTTAGTTCTCTCATGCTGCTTTAAAAACTCATATATTAAAGTCTTTACTAGCAAAATCACATTAGTAGTTAGTAATGATGAGCTCATATTTTGAATAACCCTCTATGTCATTTAATTGATAGACAAATTAAGACTTGCAGCCAATTTAACTGCCTGCAAAATTTGGATTGTCTTAAATTTGTAATTTCTGCCTTCTCCTGAAGTTCTCTAGTTTCTAACAACTACATCTACATAAAATTGTGAGAATGTCCCTTTGAATCCACTCTTTCCATACTACTGTTCTGTGAATAATCAGTGTTAGGTTATTCCATATTTATGCTTGTAATGATGAGTGTAATAAAACTACTCTCTACCACCTTCAGAATGTTCCAGCATGCTATTATTGTGGGAAAGTCTCTTAGATGTGCACCAAGATATATGCTCGCTATATGTTCAAGTGACATTCGTATAACAAATCTGACTCCAAAGCAAAAGGGTGGGCTATTTGGGGTTTTCAACCAGTATAAATTCTGGTGTGTTAAGTAAGACATGGTATGTGTGTTATATTTTGATATCAGGTAGTGCACCTTCCTTTTTAGGCAATACTAATTTCTCTGAAGCAATTCTGGGTTGCATTTAGTTCCAGACAAACTTGGATATTCATTTGCTTGAAAAAATGAGTAAATTTAGGTTTAGCACACTTAATTAGGGCCCGAGCACCGAAGGTGCTGCGCCTCCGGTGTCCACCGGAGGGCGCATGCACCATAGGTGCAAGGCCCTATTGTTTTCATAAGGATTATTATTATTATTCTTTGTCTTCAACACTTGGCCATTTTTGAGGTGGTTCCCATGGGCGAAAACTCATGAAATTTTGTACACACATCAGTGTTTGTGACCGCTACTCAGAGACAGAGACTTGGCCCCGGGTGTGGCCCAGGGACTCCATAGCGCCCCCATGTGACAATGAGTCTTGTGCCTGGCATGTAGTTTCACCTACACGCACCAAATTTTGTAGGCCTGTGGGTCTCATTTTGACAAACAAATTTGCAATTACATCTTATTAGCCATACCCAACAGGAAGTGAGCTATTTTGTATTTTGTGCGTTTTCACAGGCACCGAACTTTCGAATACTCCTCCTAGACGATTGATCCGATTCATACCAAATTTAGTCAGTATGATGCCAAGACATTCCTGATGCTAAATTGCGAAGGGATTTTTGATATCTTGTATGGTGTTGAAATGGCGAAACAATGAATTTATATGTCTCGCCACACAAAAAGGGAATTTGTCATAAGTTCTCCATACATTGCTTGATATGGCTCAAACTTCACAGGTTTTTGGTTATGATGGTTATGATGATATCCACATGCCCAGAGTCACACCCTGGTATAGCGCCACCATCTGGCAACAGAAAGAGTGGCTTTTTCAGCCATCTCAGCTCTAGTGCTCCTAGACGGTTCATCGGATTCAATTCAGATTTGGTGTACATGTGGTCACAGATGTCTTGATTTTATTCTGCAAAGGTATTTTTTGATACGTTGAACAGCGTAGCCATGGGTAAAGGTTGAATTTGGGCACCTCTAAACAGTTTTTGACCAGTTTCACCAGTCTGATGAATGACAGGATGCTTAACCAATCAAATTATGAGTTGTAGCGTGGGGGTTGTATTGAGGTGCGACGTCATGGGTGTACCTCTTCAGATAGTCGAACAGCGGCCATGTTTTTTAAAGTGTTTTCAGCACGTTAGCAGTGTTGCCAATTCACTGATTTTGGAGACATTTTGCATGTTTAGTAAAAAACAAACTCCTTTAATTGTGGTATTGTGTTAATTTGGTGCTTAAGTCAGGGATAACTGCGGACGAACTGTCCCGGTTGGAACATTTTTGACGAGTCGCAGGCAAGCTCAGCTTCGAGTCGCGGTGTTGCGAACTCATCCATATCGGAAGGCATTTCGCATCCTTACTAAGAAATATTCGCATCCTTACTTTTATGAGGAGCAAACATCGTGTATAGTTACCTCGGTTAATTGTGGTGTTGTGTTAATTTCGTTATTGGGAGGAAGGTTGACGAACTGTCGAAATATTGCACATGGCGCAGGGAAATTCCGCTTCAAGTCGTGGAATTAGCTCCGCAAATGCATTTCACTATACATTTAAGTCTATGCATACGCCTGCGTGCGTACAGAGAAAATCTCACAGTTAATCTAAAAAAGCCCACCTGTTCGTGGTACTACTTTTGGCAGATTGCTTGGTTCACGTAAGAATAATTCTGTTGATAAACCCGAATCCTTTTAGCTGTTGCTATGACCGTGTAGCCTGATGTCATGATCAACAACACTCGTCGATTTAATCACAACATAATTCAATACGAAACACCGCTGTCTCAAACGAACACAATATGTATGGGTGTTTAGTTACTATCAAATTCAGACTGGACGATCATTAAAGCTAATATATTCAAAGGAACGATTAGCATGTTATGCTAGCCCCCATAGTATGCTTACTAAGAAACTTTTTTTTATAGTTCTATTTAGAATCATGACACTATTGTCTGTATCGCCTAATGACAGACATGAGCATTAATGTAACAGTAGTAGCCTACTTTTTTGTTTGTTTGCCAGTACCTCAGCAAGTGGGTTGCTTGCTCATATTTTTGTTTGTTTGCCAATACCTCAGCAAGTGGGTTGCTTGCTCATATTTTCTGGTTGTGTGGTTTTAAGCCCGAATCCTTATAGCTATCGCTATGACCATGTAATCTGGCATCAGATGTGAGTGCATTGTTGGATGACGAAATGTCACGGGTCACGACTCGCTGGAGGTGCGAGGGCCCGCCATCGCCGCTTGCGGCTATATTTTATAATTGATTTTGTGGACAGGGACCACTTTTATCACTTCAATTCTTGCTTGAAAAGTTAATAGGAATAAAGGAGACCATCCTAAGACAAACTATCATAAATATTGGATACCGCATGCAGGGACAGGTCTGCCACAGGTGCTCTGAATTATTTTGCTCTGTGGATGATGTTGAATTTTATTGAAATATCTGAATTGTATTGATTTGAAATGAAATCCTCTTGGTCTAGTCTTTTAGTCCATTTTTTTAGGTCCAACAGAGCAAATCTTGACTTGGAATACATACTGTTATTTTACTGGTTTTGTCATTGGTTGTAAAATTTGGTTGAAATCTCCACCCTTTACACATGATATACCAGGAAAATGATATAATTTCTCTTGTATTTCAGAAAAGAACTTGGGTGAATCTTCATTCAGAACTTAAACATTTACAAAGAGTTACAGGGTTACTTATTACAACATGTAAAATAATCAATATTCCACCGGGATCAATGTAGATTTTAATTATTTCATGCTTAATGGAGTCTTAAACAGAATGCCCAGGATACCTCTTACCATTGGGCAAAAAGTAAATGTCTCCCATCCAGTCTCTCTTGATCTTTTCTTGTTCAGTTACATTGGTTTCTTAAAATACTGAGCAGGCCCAGTTTCCCATTATTTTGGCTACTGTGGCTAAAGAAAGAGATCTCAATAACTGAGAGAGGTGTGGTGGAAATTTTTTTGACTAAGTGTATACGCCACTTTCACCTCACCAGAGAAAAGCGGAGCTTGACCATGGTACAATCAAGCTTGTTACATGGTGGAGATAAATTATTTTAACCACTTTAACCACAGTATTGACATATTTGAGACAGTTTTGACATATTAACTGAATTTATTGTATATCAGCCACTTACTCTATCTCTACTGTGCATGTGGAGGTCTGGAAGGGTATAAGGAAACCAGACAATCCAATATGTTAGCCCTAAACGAATCCTAATTTACTTTGTATGCATGTGAGCAGAGACTGAGGGAGGGGGGTTGGAGGTGTGCAGGAGACTGTGGGAAGGTATGTAGCAGTGCGATATCATGACATAGAGCTGAGAGGGAGAGGAGAAGAGAACAATTTTATATGTGTGCCGTAAGTTACAAAGTAAGGCCTGTTGTTGTGGGAATTAGACACTGTCCGGACAGTGCCCAGGAGATGGACCGTGAGAATAAGATAAAGAAAAATTGGACTCTGTGAGTGGGGGTTGCAAACATTGGGGTTCTTTGTTTGATCAGTACTATTGTGGTGGAAGAAATGTGACAATTTGTATATCCACATGCAGTAAATCCATGTGTAGTTCATAAGCATTGCCAGTAGATGTTAGTTTGGCTAAAGCAGGTAATTAGGTATTTTTATATTTAAGGTGTGTGAACCCTGGAAATAATGTAAAATTAAGGCAGGATATATTTTTTATATATATATATTTATTAAGAAGATAAAGGTGTGCTGATGTACCACAGGGGAATGCGGGGGGCGGGGGATAGCAGGAGAATGTGGTGTGACTGTGGAGAAGTAGCAATGGTGTACGGACAAGATGGGGTGACTTTAAGGGAGTTTGAGTTTCATAAGCAAGCATTGTCAGTGGGTTACATTAGGTTAGGGTTATTCTAGGTTAAAGTGGATAGTCAATTATATATTTTTTAGCAGCCAAGGCAGATGTGGAGCTGGAACAATAGGTTTCTGTATGAGTCAGGGTGCATGTGACAGAGAAGCCGAAATAATGTTGCTTCTCTTGGCGCAGGTGCAGATCTTCATCTGACCTTCACTTCTCCTGGTGTCTTGTGTTAGGGATATGCCTGATACCTCCTCCCCTTGCCTCTGACCACTGTGAGAAAGTTTTCATCTTATTCAGCGATGAAGTTTTATGTATAACAGGAGGAGCGAGGGGAAAGTAATAAAAGAGAAAGTTTTTAGTGGGTGTGGGGGATTTGCTCCGTGCGGACTAGCCCCGGTTTACTGTATGTGATTGATCACCATATGCAATAAACCTAATTACACCAGACTCTTGAGAATTATATTTGTTCTTTATCGGGCACTGGAATTCATGTTCTTTAATTATTACAGAAGGTATGTATAAATTATATAACTTAGAACTGTTACAGCACAAGTGTGAAGGGAGCCTCCAGTCCGATTGGCCTAGACTGTGAGAGGTTCTCCACCACAGAGGGGTGTTAAGTTAAATTGTGGTAGGACTCGAATAGTGTTGTGCTCACACTCACGGGTCTGGGAGTGTTGTTACTTGTTTTGTCTTGTTAGCCTGGTCTGACGCTGTTGCTCGTTTAAATTGAATGGATACACTGTTCTGTTGAGCTGGTAGTCTCTCTGGATAAGAGCGTCTGCTAAATGTATATAATGCAATGTAATAACACATAAACGGTAAGTCAAGTAACTAAATCACAAAAGGAGTCTACACGTGTTTAATGTTAATGTCTATATAATAAAAATCCTAGTGGATAAATATTATAGTTTTTTTTAGGTCAGTCGATCCGATCATCCGACAAGTTATTACAGCAGCGTGATACGTGATCGTAACCCGGAAGTACTCTGTATTGTTCGTTTGACACTGATCTGGTGCTGGCTTGTTGCTGGTGGGGAGTTGGGAGCTTCCTTGCTACGCATAATTACTGATAGCGCAAGTCGTGCAGAAAATATTTGATCTATTTTAAGAAATCCCTCTAGACAAAGTGATAATATAATGTGTACAAGCTGCGTACAGAAGGAATATCCTGACAGGGTAAGACTAAGACGCTTTGATGTTGGCCGAAAACCGTTTTTGATAAACTTAGCTGGCTGGGTGTGTGTTGCGTCCCTTGATAGTTTAGCCATCAGCTGTGTGTATTATATGCTATATAGGCTCACATTTCCAGACACACGTAGTTTGCTGTCGAAATAGGTTGAGATCAGTAAACGGATTAAGCAGCTTATCTCCTCTCGGGTTGTGTCTGAGGAACAGCAGCCGTTAGCTAACATGTGTTGTCAGCGCAACGTTAAGTGTATTGCGGTCTAGATATTACCAAAGGGTGTTCTCATGTCTTTATGCAATGCACTTTTGCGAGTTCTAGGTCCTGGGGACACCGAGGGGATGCGACCCAATTTAGGTAAACAAGCAGAGTGAAAGCAAAGAAAAAGGAGACTTACGTCTGTAGTGTTAGTGAGGAAGTCCATGCTTAACGCCATGTCACTGAGCTCAACTCATCGGTGTATTGGGATGGTAGGTATGCTAGCTGCAAGGGCATGCCCCACAGCTGTACCGTGTATTTACATACAATATTATATTATACCACGACAAAACATCCAAACTTGGGGGTTTTACACTTTATTCCGTATTTTACTCCTGGTTTGTTGTCTTGTCTTCTTCAGTGTCTTCGCCAGTGTGCTTGTGTTCCGGTTAGCGACAGCAGCAGTGTATAATTGTAGATTCAGTTAGGTGTCATTGTGTTTGTAGTGCTAGTGTGTTTACTGTGTTGCAGTAATTAAGCTCGTATAGGGCAACGTTTAGCCGCAAAACCTGAAAGCAATATGTCTAACAAACTTAACTATTCAGACGTAAATTACAAGTTTGATATATATTCAGGGCATTTCCACAGAAAAGTGGTTCTTAACCACCAAAAGTAAAATACTAAATTTCAAATCATGTTCATGCTTAAATATTTATTTACAGTGCTTTACCAGTAATTTTCAGTGTATTTAAAAGTTAATTATGACAGGTCCAAATTAGAAAATGTTGTAAGGAAAAGCCATTGGCCTGTTTTTTTCTTCATTAGCTGCGGGGCACTAATGTACATGAAATAGTAGATAGTCTATTTAGCCAGTTCATTTAGCGACGGTGTTAACTAGATAGTTATTAAACCGCCTTTTGGTAGGGGTTGGAAGGAGAATGCTATCTTCAATCATTGATGTCAGAATAAATAAGCCTAGCAAGGTTGTGCTTCTCAAACTGAGCGTCAGAGCTGGCCAGCTAGCTATTCACGAAATTGAGACAGCATGTTGCAGATTGTTTAATTAACAATCTCATGCTGTAGCTTTCGCAATAGCACAGAAATTTCAGACAATCTGCGCTGTTTCATGAGCATAATCATTTATTTTAATTACGCGATTGGTGTCGATTATTCTGTGAATTATTTGTTTTATTGTTAATCAAGGAGGATAAAGGGGAACAGGCTGAAAGTAATGATATATTTAAAGGTAATGTTTCAGCCTCCCGTGTTTCCAGCTCACCAGCCGCCACTGATAAAAATACAGAGTACCTTTATAAGACGACCGCTACCCAAATGTCATCATCCATTGCGATGTTTCACTGTAGACATCGCCCAACCCTACTAGCTATGCATGAAACTGACAGCGTGTTGCTGGTATGTTCTGTCATAATTAGCCTGCTAGCTATGCGCGAAACTACATTTCAAGAGTACACTGTGTTTGTCTTTTGCTGTATCAGTTGAGATCGAACTATATGACATTGTATGTATGTTAGTATATTTGTATATATTTAATTTATTGCATTGTACATCAAGATGTCTTGATGAGTTAATCATGTAGCTATCTATTGCTATCAATCTCTGGCAAGTTAGTACATTTTATTATGAACAGTGGTTTGTCCAGATAGGAATTTACCTGTGTGCAAGGTGGTATGCTCCAGTCAGGGGTAACCTGTGAGGCAGAGGGTATCTAGGGAGAGGGTTACAGCCTGAGACTGGCCTGTAAATCTGATCAATAGTGTGAGCTAGGTTTTTTTCTTTTCTTGTTGCTGACCAGTGTTAGTGTGGTTTAACACTGTGTGTCAGTTTGTATATATTTCCTTTTCTGTATATATTTTTTTCTCCCCCACTGTATACATATTCCACCTCTTCACTTGCACTTTGCTTTAATAAATGCCCGCCTTGCACTGTTTTGGACTCCATGTTTCTCTGCCATCTCCCTTGGCCATGTGTGTTGCACTAACTTGTGACATTTAAGCAAAAATTATTGCTGTCAGCCAATATTTAGTTTGAAAATTTATTTAGTTGAAAATATTTATATATATTTGTTTATTTCTAAAATATTAGTTGAAAAAAATTGCTGCCTGCAATGCTATTAAGATTAAAGGATAACATTTAAAAATATTTTAAGCAGATAAAATGTACATATCTGACAGTTCTTTGTTATGTTGTGGTTTTTTCCTCTTTAATTAGGGGTGTGAAGGTCACAGTTTGAATATTTTGACATTAATTTCCTTTAAGGAGAACACTATATGTAGTCCTGCAAAATGTTCTAGCTTGGGCAAAAATTAATTACTCAGTAAAATGTAAAGTTTTAGTTGCAATTCTTTGTTCACATGTGAGTGCACTTTTCATACTATGGAATATTTCCCAAGTATATGTGTGGATTAGGCTGCTATGTCATCAGTTTAAATGTAGATTTGTATGCACTTGTATGCACTTCCTGAAGAAAATGCAATGTCTGGCTTCCTGTTTGTGTCATTGATTGTTCGCGCAAAAGGGCAAATATCAGTTTTGGAGTTGCCGTGTGCTTTCTTATCCCCCCTCCCTCTGTATTTGGCGCCGCACAGAGCCTGAGACAAAGGTCTGTGGGCACGTGACTTAGAGCGGCAGCTGAACTCTGTGATTAATTAGACTCATGAGTCAAAAACCATTCATCACAGTGCTGAAATGAAAGCATCACTAGACTCTCCACAATTTTTCCTACATTTTGATGTATAATGTATGCCTGCAGAATTCAAGGAGATACAGCAGTGTAAATAAACATATTGTTAAAAGCCGGGAGTGAAATCCTCCCACTGTTCACTCCTATACTTTTGAATGGGGGTAAATTTAGAGCAATTTCTTAAAAATATCTTTAAAACTTTAAAAGTTTAAAATTATAAAAGTACAAGCACACCAATGGTGAATAAGCTAGTCCAGGGGTCAGCAACCTTTACTATCTAAAGAGCCATTTTTGGCCAGAAAGAAAAAAAATATCTGTCTGGAAACGCAAAAAATATTTGAGCCCTTTAAATGCAGGTACCACAGCCTCTAAATTAGCCTATCAACATTACTAATAGGTCTGAATGAGCAGTCTTTCATATGTTTTACCACAAGGTGGCTGTGGTACGCTATTTATGATTATTTGGTACTTTAACTTTGCATTTCCTATGTGTACAAACATTGCGGCGCGTGAGCACTAGCTGGAGCACTAGCAGGCAGCAGGGGTGTAACGGCTCACAGAACTCACATTTCGGATCGGATCACGATTTTTGAGTCACGGATCGGATCATTTTTCAGATCAGCAAAAAAAAAAAAAAAAAGGGAGACAATTATAACTTTCTTTTCCATTTATCACTTAAAGAACACTTAAAGCAAGGCACTTTTGCCCATGGTCTTAAATGAAAACAACATTCAAGATGTCCAATGTTAAAATACAATCTTAAAATATTCAATACTCAATTGTTAAAGTGCAATATGAGCGCTTGTTCTGCTGTTCTTCGGCTGTGTCCAAAATCGCTCCCTATTCACTATATAGTGCATATATACATTTTACACTTGATCGTTGGACTTAACTGCCAGCTATCTAGCTAACATTAGTTTCAAATAATTTGAACAGATGAAGTTGGATGCTAGTTCTTTCATTAGGTTAGCTAGTGATAGCTAGATAGGTAGCAGTATTATCTAGCTAGCAGGTTAATGTCAGTTGCAACTAGCTAGTCACTTAGCTAGCTAGCTGGCACAGACAAAAAGATGTTCATACAAATGTTCGAATAAACTTGCAAACATAAAACTATATCCAGAAAATTATTAATTTATTGTATGACTGAACAGTACGTGAGTGAACGAGAGAGATTTCGGACGCAGCCTTTGTCTTCGTAATGCTTCTGCTAAGTAAGGATGCTGGTTTTTAAAATGGCGCTTGTGTCTTTAGGGGTCCAAGCACCGAAGGTGCTGGAACCCTCTTGTTTTTACTCAGATTATTATTATTATGCCACTTTTCCAATTTTGCCCATAAAACCAAAACCATGCATCGAAAAGTCACCAAATTTGGTAGGATAGTAGAGGGTCATCTCCTGAACAATTGTCTACAATATGGCGTCTATAGTTCAAATGACCTGGCAGCCATCTTGGATTGAAATCACCATTTTCAAAAGGTCAGCCCCCTTGACCCATTTGACGAAAAGTCACGAAACTTGGTACACAGGTTCCCCTCATCACAAGGAACAACTTTGCCTCTTGAACCTTTCAAGGCCGCCATATTGGATTTTGAGCTATTTTGCAGAATTATGATTTCAGCAAAATGACATCTTCTCGTGAACGGTTGGGCCGATTCGCTCGAAATTTGACACACGTCATCTTGAACCAAATCCCGACTTAAATTGCAAAGGAGAAGCTGCTTTGGTACAAAAAACATGGCCATTACAAGCCAATCAAGTTGCATCATTTCCTAATTAATATGCAAATGAGCCAATATCATTCACCGTTGCATCAATCATTCTGAAATTTCTTGTGCGCAATGACAAGGCCTCACTGACAAGATATTCCAAATTTGAAAGCAATCCGTCAAAAAACACAGACTCCACAAGCGCTTGAAAATGCCCATTTTTAACCCAAATTTTAATATGTGGAAAAATATACTTAAAAATCTTCTGAACGGTAACTTCAATTGATGCAAAATTTCACTTGTAGAGCATACCCCAAATTGTGAAGGAATAGTGGCTACGTCAAATAACATCAGAGCTGTGTCAATCAAATTGCAATGGTGACATTATGAGTTTTTTGACATTAAACACTCATGTGCTTCTGAACCACTAGCCTGATCAACACAAAACTTGGTATGTAAAACCCTTACACTGACCTCTGTCTAATCTATCAAGGAAAAGTTGCTATATCAAAAAACATGGCCACCACAAGCCGGGCCCATTTTTAACCCAATTTTTAATATGTGAAGAATATACTTAAAAAATCTTGTTTTCAAAAAGTTTTGAACCGCAACTTCAACTGCTGCAAAATTTTCAATGTATTGCTTGGACCCCGGAATTGCTGCTTGCAGCTATATTTTCACTTCTCATCTTTGCAACTCTGCATCAAAATTTAGGGAATTATTACTTTAAAAATTTATTACTTTAAATTGTGTTATCATCATGTAATCTTACATGTTATAATTTTTTACATGATCTATCAGATGTATATTAAATAACAGTAACGATTCTGTGGGCCTACAGTTTTAAAAAATTGTAAAGGTAACCTGTCAGATTCGGAGAAAACCATATGACTCTATGGGGAAACAGTAGGCTAGTAATGTTACCTAGCATTAGCAGCAGCAGTTTAGCCACATATCATCGGATCCCCAGTAATAGTAGCGAGTGTGCTGTCAGGCAGTGGTGTACTGGTCATTCGGCATACTGGGACAAATCCGGGTGGGCCACCGCATCGGTGGGCCGGTGGACCGTCAAAAAATCCATATGGTTTTTACCAGTCCCGTCTGTGCAGGAGCAGCATGCGGCTTGGGAGCCGCGGGTTGCCGACCCCTGAGCTAGTCGATTTGGCTTTGGTTTGGTGTCTGTAGTGTGAACAGTGTAGGCAGAATTACAGCTAAATGAAAAAATAAATAGGCCTAATAACTAGATTTGTGTGCATTTTCTAAAGAAAATGAAACGTGTGGTTGCCTGTGTGCATTATTGAGCATACATGCTATTCGGGTTGCCGTGTGCCATATCCCTCCCCTCTCTGTGTCTGACGCTGTAGGCAAGGATGTCCCGATCCGATCCGCTGCATTGGTATCGGGCGATACTGGCCCAGAACACTGGATCGGATATCGGAGGGGAGAAAAAAATACGATCTGATACGCGCGGCGTGTGATATGATAACAACAGTAGTATCCAATTAGTCGCATGAGAGTTAGCTACCTGTAGAATAGTCATGTCAGTGGTGTGGAAGTATTTCAACCTTAAAGAGGCAAAAAATCCAACCGTCGAATGCAAAATTTGCAACACAAATGTTTCGAGGGGTTGCAGCGCTGTTGGTCGGTTTAACACCACAAACTTAATTAAGCATTTAGAAAAACATTACACGGAACAACACCTGGAATTTCTGCAAGCAATGGCTGCAAAGAAGAGCAAAACGCCCCAACAGCAGACATTGCTGGAATCATTAAAAAGGCGAGAGAAACTCCCCCCAGACAGCAACACGGCAAAATCGATAACGGAGAAACTAGTTCAGTAGTTATTAGTGTGCTAATCAGACTAAGCAGACTATTGTTATTCGATAGTTTTATTAGTGTGCTTGCAATGCGAAGCAGACTATTGTTATTCTTTAGTTTTATTCTTCTTCTTCTTCTTCTTCTTCTTCTTCTTCTTCCACCAAATTTGGGGATGCTTCTCCTCCCACAGTTTTCGAGAAATCCACCCCAAACCAACTGTAACCCGTCCGGTCTGACCCCGATCGGGTTGCTTGTATACAGCTAAGCCGTACCCACACTCGTTCTCCGGTTTTTGTCGCTTTTTCATCCCTTTTTTCCCATAGACTCCCATTCATTTTCAAAATCACCCCCCTCACCCTTCGTGGCCTTCCCACTCGCTCACTTTTCACCCCAGAGTCACCACACCTCACATGTTGCCTCGGGACAAATCAGCAAACACTCATCCAAGACCGTCTTGACCCGCACTCATCTTTTTGTCATTTTTTAATCAATTTTTTTACTCATTTATTCATCCCTCCATCCTCCCATTGACTTCAGTTCATTTTTCAAAGTCTTACTGCTCGGTCACCTTTGGCCCGACAGCCACCGTACCACATATGCTGCCTCAGGTCATTCACCCAACACTCATTGAAAGTCATACTGACCCGCACTCGTCTTTTTGTCATTCACTCATCCCTCCATCCTCCCACTGACTTCAATTCATTTTTCAGTCTTACTGTGCGATCACCTTTCGGCCTACGGTCACAGTACCTCATATGCTGGCTCAGGTCATGCCACCCAACACTCAGTGAAACCCACACTGACCCTGCACTCATCATTTGCTCATTTATTCATCCTTCCATCCTCCCATTGATTTCAATTCATTTTTCAAAGTCTTACCACTCGATCACCATTTGACCAATAGCCACGGGACCTGATATGCTTCTTTGGGTCATGTGACCCAGCACTCACCAAAGGTGGGTGTGTCCCTAGCAACCATATTGTTTACCCTAGCAACCGCCTAGCAACCACTTAGTAACACCCTAGCAACCACCTAGCAACACCCTAGCAACCACTTAGCAACACTTTGGCAACCACCCAGCAATGCCTAGCGACCATATTGTTTACCCTAGCAACCCCCTAGCAACCACTTAGCAACATCCTAGCAACCACCCAACAACGCCCTAGCAACCAAATCATATACCTTAGTAACCATCTAGCAATGCCCTAGTAACCACCTAGCAACACCTTAGCAACCACTTAGCCACTTCCTAGCAATTGTCTCATATACATTACCACTTTTTCCCTGCCAGGTTGCAATTACACTCTGCATTTTCTTCAGGAAATGCACTTTTCTGGTTTATTATTATTATTTGTTCAAGAGTAGAACAAAAGATCGGATTGATATCGGTATCAGCAGCTGCGGTATCGGTATTGGAAGTGAAAAAGTGTTATTGGGACATCTCTAGCTGTGAGCTCCCTTTGACAAAGGCACGTGTACATGTGACTTAGAGGGGAGACTGAACTCGGTGACTATTTCGGCTCATAATTAAAAAAATGTTCATCACAGCACTGAATCGAAGACAGTGTGAGAATCTGCACAAGTGTACCTCCATTTTCATGTATTATTCGTGTAGAGGCAGAATTTGTGGAGATACGGCAGTTTGAAAAGTTTGTAACAGAAGAGTGCCTATCTTTTTTAATTGGGGTAAAATTAGAGTGTTTTTTTTAGTTATCATTAAAACTATAAAACTTTAAATTTATAAATGTACAAGCATACCAATGGTTAACAAACCTTCGGGCAACCACACTAATGAACCATAAGCATTTAGAAAATTGAGTGCTTTCTGACTTTTCCCCCACAGGGTAACACCTGTCTAGAGAATGGCTCCTACCTCTTAAACTATGTTGGATGTGCCAAGTGTCATCAGCGAGATTTTGTATTAATCAGCAACAAAGCCACTGAAGATGAGGATGGAGAAGAGATAGTCACATATGATCGTGAGTCATGACTACTATTAATTTACGACCTTACATGTGTGACACATCCATGGTAAAGATTCACTACATCAATTAACATTGGGTTGATACTCTCAATGGGCCTGATGCACTATTCATACATATGAACGTAGTTGTGCATATAGTGTGTATACAATCAAAGTGACGGAACATTTTGGAATTAATGAATTTCTTCTTACTTGGAATTTGTTCCTACATACAAGCAAATGTCATGTCTGCTCCAGACATGCACCACATAGGTAAGTACGCAAGTTTCAGCAAGAGAATGTTTCGATAAAATTGAAAAAATTGTACAAGTATAAATTTATAATACATTTTCCATTTGAAATACTAAGCAACTAATCTAATGAGTAGGCTTATATTGTAATTATTTTACTTGCCAAATCATAACTTAGAAAATGTTTATACTGTAGGTGACAGGGGATACGTACTGAAGTACCTATTCTATGCCTACATTCTATGCCTACAAGAAAACACTGACTCGGCACTTACCACAGTTGCGTTGGTGTAAGGAAGCAAAATAAGATACTAAAGTAAATCTGCACACTGTTATTATCTGGGACCACAAAAATGCTAGCAAAACAAATGCAGATGAAATACCCAACTGCAGAAGGAGAAGTGCAAATTAGCAAATGTTTTGGTCAAGCACCGCTCATCTGTGTTATTCTCTTTAATGTTGAGTTACATTCTGCTGACTCCGCTCGTCAACCCACAGACACTACAAAAGGTTCAATACAACATTCACACACTTGCTTGGTCATGCAGCACACCATATGTGTGCTAAAAGGTTGGTAGATGTGTTTGGACAGCAGGCAGCACAATTTTGTACACAGCAGTGAGGGTGTGCAAGATGATGTTGGTCTTTTGTGTCATCTACAATATGACCATGAAATAAGATGAACTACAATGAGAGGAGCCTATGTCCCAGTCACTACAGAGGACAGGGTTATGATTCAGACTTGCATAGACTTGATGAGCGTCTTTGAGTCAGGTTATGAATTACATGTAGCCATTCACCCTTTACATCTGTAAAGTCTACTCCCACGTACTTTCTATATGTCAAATTTCATTGTAAGAGAAGACAACATAACAACATAAGGACAAACATTTTGATCTTAAAATTTATTTACATAATGGAGTCTTAAGCTGTGCTTATTTCAACCAGTAATTTACTGATGTTCTGGACAGGCCACTGCTTGCACTACAAAATATATATCTTTTTTTCTTGCATACACCTCTCTCAGGATTGTTGACATCTCTGAATTAGAGAAAACACTTCTTTTTTCCCTTTCATCAGCATAGGCTATACCTTCGACTTGGAAGTCAGAATGCCCTTATGTGGGATTTCCATGTGTTTACTCAATTACAGATAACATGCATGATCATCTAACTTAAACACAGCTGGTATTAATCATCATATGAACAAGGGTAAAAACAAAATTGGGTGTTTCCACACGTTTCATGAATCCAGTGTGACTTTTTCGTATGCACTTTTCCCAAGGACAAAATACAGTCATTTCTATGAACATTTTGATGAATGAGGCCCAATGTCATTCATTCTTGTGTTGCAGATGTGTGCAAAAATTGTGATCATACCATAGCAAGACATGAGTACACCTTCTCTGTGGTGGATGATTATCAGGTAAGACATTAGTCACAACTTATCAAAGTTCTTCCCGTGATAGCTGTCCCCCTGATCATTTTTTCATTAGTGAGCATAGCTGGATGGTAATTTAAAGGTTGTTTTGAATGTTTTGTTTCTGTGTTGTTAACTACCTGTATGAATTTTTCTTAATTTTTTTATGTTTCATTTGAATAATTCACAAACTCTCACTGTATATTTAAAGGTTGTTTTGAATGTTTTGTTTCTGTGTTGTTAACTACCTGTATGAATTTTTCTTAATTTTTTTATGTTTCATTTGAATAATTCACAAACTCTCACTGTATAGTACAACTTATGTATGTTTGTATTGAGTTTTCTGCCATTCTGTTTATTCATGTGTTCCAATAAATAAGAGCCACTGTACTGGAACAAAGGTTTATTTGACAAATGAGAAAATAGTGAGCCTGATGCTAACTGCAAAATGCAAAAAAAAAAAGCCTTTACCCCACTAGTTCCTGCACATTACACTACCAAACTGGGTGGATGTTTCTGTTGGTTGCTCGTCACTCTCAACATAATACCTCCTCCGAAAACTCCACCAAGAATTCTGCTGGTATGTTTTTGTGTTACCCTGATAAAGAGGGAATTCTAAAGGCAGCACCAAAGAAACACACTATCACCTGTAAATGGCTTATTAGTGTGACCTCTCAGGTCACGTAAACATTGTGTATTGGAGTTTGTCAGAAATGTCCTGGCTGACTGAAGCAGGTAGTGTGGACTGGCTTACCCGGCCAGACGTGAGTGCCTACAAGAGGGGAGGCTGTGCCTTTTTGAAGATCCAGGCTCTGCTTGTTGTAACTTTTATTTGAGAACGTACTGTGCAGCTTTATTTAGGTATTTTGTTTAATTCTTGTTAATGATAATATGATTGATTTATTCCTAATTACATAGGAAACGGGTTAAACTATAAGTTCTGTGTAAGGGAACTACATTATCCATGATGCTTTGGCACAGTAACGTAACAAAAAAGGAAGAGAAAATTTTTCTGTGTGTGTACAGCCTCGAGCGCGCAGTTCCGAACGATTTCACTGTTTTAATTTCAGTAAAGGTTCCGTTCTACATTGAAGGTTGTCTGTCATTATTGTTGACTACGGAGCTAAGAATAAAGAACAATACTGCTAGTGCTAGCAATTGTTTCAGTCATGAAATGCAAAGTTTTCTATTTTATGAATGGACAACAAGAATGTGAATATGATAGATGTGAACAGGAGTATGAATTGGAAGGACTACAAGGTGAGGGGGCCGCATACTGTACTGCCCCCACTGCCTAAATATTAAGGGGGGAGCCTCTGTATTCAGTCACAGCACAACATCTGTTATGACATTGGCAATGGTCTTTACACTTTCCTGGTTCAGATGGATCCCTTTATGAAGGTTCCAGCACTTGAAGTGTGGTGAGCCAGGTGAACATGGGGTAGAGAGGTACAGCTGCAGGCGATTTCGCCACTGATCTCTTGTGTGGCATGGGGTGACGTGTTATTTCGAGATAGCAGTATGCAGATAACCATGCAGGAATATGGGACTTCCTTTTGCTGCTCTCTCAGCAACTTTCCAAACTGTGTTTACAGTCTTGTGGTGTGTGGTATATAGGTCATTGATGCAGTGGGGGATTGGAAGCCTAATTTTACCCACAAGCCCAGTAGCTCGCCCTGTGTTGCTGCAGCGGATGGACTATGCCTCCTGACCAGGAAACAGCATCCTCAGCTTCTGGGAGTACATGAGCATGACCACTTGTGGGCTCACTGGGCTTGTTTTTGTCATGGCTGAATGGTAGCCGAAGACTTTTTTCAGGACAAGCCTGGGTGTTAGGCACAGGAGGTGTGTCCGAGGGTTGCACCTGACTTTATTGTGCATGAGGGGTGTCTGTTTATCAGTTTGGGGTGTTGTATCTGCTTGTGTTTCATGGTGTTGGTCATGATGATGGTCTCAATGGTGCAGCATGTTGGTGTCAAAGGGAGTGGTGTGAGATAGTGGCACTTATTGTGTTCTGGGAGCTGAAGAAGACAGAAGGTGACATCAATAGGTGGATGCCAGCAATGGTGCTTACTCATATCTGTGGTAAAAATGAATGTTCTGCTGCAAATTAACTTCATTAGCTCTATGTTGCCTTTAGCCCTTCCAGTATTGGTCAAAGTGAGCAAATACATATGGAACAGTAGACGATCATGCATCAAGTCAAACTTTCAATGTTATCGCTGGCGTTTTATTTTACGGCATTTTAGTCAATGGTTGAATCCAGATTTATATTCCCCATGGAAATAAAAAAAGAACTGGTGACACCAGTTAGACAACAAGATTGTTTGTTTATATGATACATCAGAAAATAATGTACTTTACAGTGTGGTCCATTAGTCGCATACATGGTAAAAACTTTTAGAGCTGTTGACAGATGTTTGGGTGTAAATGTGAAATGGCACAAAAGCTCTCTTATTTGGCAAAACCACAGCCTACTGTCAGGTGGTAAACCTTTTACTCTTTCTTCATGTGCTCAAAAAGGCATATACGCTATATGGCCGAAAGTATGTGAACACCCCTCCTAATTATTGAGTTCAGATGTTTCAGCCACACCGATTGTTAACAGGTGCATAAAATCAAGCATGTAGCCATGCAATCTCCATAGACAAACCTTGGAAGTAGAATGGGTCGTACTGGAGAGCTCAGTGACTTTAAACGTGGCATTGTCATAGGATGCCACAAGTGATCTTTGCCACAAGTCAGTTCATGAAATTTCTGCCCTGTTAGATCTGCCCCGGTCAACTGTAAGTGCTATTATTGTCAAGTGGAAGTGTCTCAGCTCAGCCATGATGCGGTAGGCCACGCAAACTTACAGAGCGGGGCCACCGAGTGCTGAAGCTCGTAGCACGTAAAAACCGCCTATCCTCTGTTGAGTCACACACTACAGAGTTCCAGACTGTCTCTGGCTGCAGCATCAGCACAAGAACTGTGCGTCAGGAGCTTCATGAAATGGGTTTCCATGGCCGAGCAGCTGCACACAAGCCCAACATCACTATGCGCAATTCCAAGCGACGGCTGGAGTGGTGCAAAGCACGCTGCCACTGGACTCTGGAGCAGTGGAAACGCGTTCGCTGGAATGATGAATCACGCTTCATTATCTGGCAGTCTGATGGACAAATCTGGGTTTGGGGGATGCCAGTAGAGTGCTACCTACCGTAATGCACAGTGCCTACTGTAAAGTTTGGTGGCAGAGGGATAATGGTCTGGGGCTGTTTTTCAGGGTTTGGGCTAGGCCTTTTAGTTCCAGTGAAGGGTAACATTAATGCTACAGCATACAAAGACATTTTAGACAATTGTATGCTTCCAACTTTGTGGCAACAATTTGGGGAAGGCCCTTTCCTGTTCCAGCATGACTGTGCCCCTGTGCACAAAGCAATGTCCATAAAGACATGGTTTGACAAGTTAGGTGTGGAGGAACTCCAGTGGCCTGCACAGAGCCCTGACCTCAACCCCATTGAACACCTTTGGAATGAATTAGAACGCCGATTGCGAGCCAGGCCTTCTCGTCCAATATCAGTGCCTGACCTCACAAACACTCTCCAAAATCTTGTGGAAAGCCTTCCCAGAAGAGTGGAGGCTGTTATAGCTGCAAAGGGGGGGAGCAACTCCATATTAATGCCCATGGTTTTGGAATTTTATGTCCAATAAGCTCATATAGGTGTGATGGTCAGGTGTCCACATACCTTTGGCCATATAGTGTATGTATTGGATGATATAAAAGGAGAAGAATACTTACTAAGTTTCTCTGGCCTAGTATCTCAATATGATACTCCTAAGCACTCACTTCTCTATTATTTCAAATTATGATCAGTTTTCAAAATTTATCAAATTCTGTGGGGTCCTGGATTGAGATGTTTCCCAGTAGTAGTCTGGAATGCTCCCAGAAGAATTATGTCCTGTATTTATGCAAGTCTTGCATCCCACTTAAAAAAACATCTTCCCTAGCATGAATGAGTGGGAGAAAGATGTCTTATAGAGAGTATAGACTGGGACACAGTCTGGGATAATAGGTCAGGGTCCATTTTAGGATTTGCCATAGAACTTACGTGACTTCAGGAAAAAAAAACTTAATGGGTTTAGCACTCCATCCATACTGTACATTTTGCCCATATAGAACTTCGAGTACATTCGTTCACAGACTGTGGGACTTTCCAGAAGAACTTACCTTCTGTAATAATGTAGGTGACATCAGTTCCTCTAACAAATGTGCATTATAACATGGGCTGTGCACTTCACCTTCTGAACAATGACCTCAAATTTAAGATCACTGAGAGAGTGAGTAAATTATGGCGATGCAATTCTGGATTCCATCTCACAATCTCTTGGTGAAACACTGTGGCTGCACTGTTTCCTGGACAGTTTGTACTTTGAACTGTCTAGTGCTAAACCCTCCACCCATGAGAATGTGGAAGTATGGAATTGCTACAGTCAAAGAACTACTGTTAAAGTAAATTTTGGTGAAATGGTGTATATTTTTTGTAATCTTCTCCAGTAATGTGGCTTACACAGGTTTTGTGTTTTGTACCATTGGAAAAGTTGACTCACAGACTACACCACAAATCTGATAAACTTTGAAACACATGGTCACCTTTATGTATGTATGTAAGGGGTATCATTTCAAACAGAATTTCATGGGGGCCAACTCTGAGAATAATTTACATCAAACACAACAACCTTGCTTGACTTAGGTTGTGCTACTGTACATGTAACATTAACCAAACCTTGATGACATTTTTTGTCATAGATTTATATCCTAATTACTATTAAAATACATTTTTGATGATTGTTTATAAGTTGTAACATTGTAATTGCTTGTGACTGTATCCTTACTACCTGGATGAGCAGTGACATTCTGCTGATTGCCATTTTACCTAGTGAGAGTAATGTGTGGTTGTGTCCTGTGTGCTCCAGGAATACAGTATGCTGTGTCTGCTTTGTGGGAAGGCTGAGGATTCCATCAGCGTGCTGCCAGATGACCCAAGACAGACTGCACCGCTCTTCTAGATCATAGCACGTCTGCTACAGCCCCACTCTTCTAGAACTGTACTAAAACCTGGCCTAGAACCCATGCTGCTTTTAGAACATGTTCTAGACATGTATAGGATGCAGACTAAACACCAATCTATATTCCAAGTACTCTAAAACAGATCAGTTTGCAGTGTGGTTTGGTTTCAATGTGATGTGTCTTTAAAATATACATGTTGTATTGAAAATGTATACCTATGTTGCAATGTTATGAAAGTATCTGTACAACACACACTCCAGTGCAGGGGGGAAAATAATAAACTAATTGAAAAGTGCTTTTCTCTTCCTGCACACATCACATCAGCAGTGTTGTGCAAGTTCACACGTCAGAAGAGCTAGCTCAAAGTTCATTTCACACAGATTAAAATGAACAAGTTCACGTTCATAGTTCACAATTCTGAATTTTGAACAAGTTCACAGTCCCAGTTCATTTCTTCCATTTTTAAATGAGCTGCTCCAGGGACTATTTTATGTCTACGAATACATGCGCAGTGATTGTTACGCGGGACAATGGCAGTTCGTTGGGAGCTGTCGAGCTGTCTATCTGGTGAGTTGCACTAATGAAAACGTCTGAAGTATAGAATAACGCCGTCCGTGTTTATTCATAAAGCAGTAACTTTAACACACCCAAGGATTCCGAATCTCGCGCAAACCTGAACGAGCTCAAATTCACGTTCTTTGGTTGTAAACGGATACGTTCACCGTTCACCGAAAAAATGAGCACGTTCAATGAACGCGCTCTTTTAACGCGTTCATGCACAACACTGCACATCAGGGACTGTGAAACTTGATACGGAACACACCTTTTATCCAAAATAAAGAATTAAAACTCTTGCAGTGCTTATATCAAATCTGTAACCAGTTTCAAGATCTACTGTCCGGGTCATGCAATGGTTAGCTTTTCCTGTCAATTGGTATACATGTGGAAGATAAATACCAAGACAAGATTACAGCTCCAAGCATTTTTTTCAAATTGAGTTAAGTGGGATACTGAAAATATTCTGGAACAAAACAATATTGCATAGCTGAACCAGTAGAAAACTAACCAAATAAGGACCCTTGCAGTCATGCTGGTCAAAATCTGAAACCCCAGACAAACAGATTATTATCGCCCAATTCTTACACCCTGTCACAAGGATATACACTCACAGGAACAGGGGAAGAAAGGATGTATCCTCATGCAGTCCTTGTCAGCTCAGGTTCCCTACAGCCATGTACCCTTAAAAATGGGTGAGAATAATTTAGATTATTTCTGTAATATATAAATGTAAGCACGTCCTTGTAAGTCATCTTAACAGTGAGAACCCTGTAGCAATTCATGCAGTAACTGCACATAAAAGCAGATTGTATGCAGTGAACAGCGATTTTTCTACTTTTACACACACCTTTGCACACCCTCTGCCTAACACACACATGATAACACACATAACACCCGAAATGCAGTAAAACATTTGCTACAGTGATTTTTTGTGTTATTACATTATTCATCAAAGAATTACTACTTACTTTACAATGTAATATCCTGTGTATGTACAGAGATGCAAACTCCTCACCTTTCGGCGAAATTCGCCGTTTTGAGATTAAAACAGGTCACCTACGAGATTCGTGCAGATCCGAGGAGAAATGTTTTTTTTTTGGGGGGGAGGGGCCGTCAACAGCAGAAGTTCAGAAACACTTGTTTACCTTCTCCGCGGACTGCATTTTTTTCCCATTCGCATTCTGCGAAGACCCGCCCCTACTCTGCCTCTGATTGGCTCTGACCCTGATATTCTTACGCGAAGGTAACGAGTACTACCCAATCAGAGAAGGCAAAAAAAAGGCCTGTGCGTTCCGTTCGGAAGGCAGGTGACTTGGTAGTCACTGCCTTCGGCAACATGTTAATGATATAGCCTACTAATAATGATTCTTCTACCAAAAAATGAGTGGAAGAATACACCATTGAATAATATATTAATATTATAATAAGCAATATTATCATTTAGGGTTTTATCCTTTCAATTATTTTAAAATGCAATTTGTTTGGTGCCTGTGAAGCTTAGTGTTAACGCGTAGTGTCAATACTGTGCTTGTTTGATGGAAACGGGGATGTGGGAATAAATGTAAGTCTCGTGTGACGCTTGCAAACTTCAAAGGACATTCCAAACACAACTTCTACTGTTGCCTTCTGAGATACCTTACAGGTTAATGCCATGACCTTGTAAATCTTAGACTCCTGGTTGTACGTGTAGCTCTCTCACCTTGTATCGTGCACGTTTTCGCCTAGGTAGTATAGCGGTACTTTATTGTCCCTGTGATTGTATTTAGGGCCCGAGCACCGAAGGTGCTGCGTCTCCGGTGTCCACCGGAGGGCGCATGCACCATAGGTGCAAGGCCCTATTGTTTTCATAAGGATTATTATTAGGGCCCAAGCACTGAGTGTGCGAAGGGCCCTATTGTATCCGTTGTGGTTTTTATTAGGGCCCAAGCACTGAGTGTGCGAAGGGCCCTATTGTATCCGTTGGGGTTATTATTATTATTATTAGGGCCCAAGCACTGAGTGTGCGAAGGGCCCTATTGTATCCGTTGTTATTATTATTAGGGCCCAAGCACTGAGTGTGCGAAGGGCCCTATTGTATCCGTTAGGGTTATTAGGGCCCAAGCACTGAGTGTGCGAAGGGCCCTATTGTATCCGTTGGGGTTATTATTATTAGGGCCCAAGCACTGAGTGTGCGAAGGGCCCTATTGTATCCGTTGGCGCTATTGTATCCACTTTGGCGGCTTTTTTGAGGTGCTTGCCATGAACGAAAACTCATGAAATTTGGCACACACATCAAAAGTTGCGGTCATCGGGGATTATCAAAAGCTTGGACCTGGGTGTGGCACGGGGGCTCCATAGCGCCCCCTTTGTCAAGTGTGTTCACTGTGGGCGTCCAATGTTACGCACATGCACCAAACTTGGTACGCATATTGGTCTACCTAAGATGAACAAATTTCGTAATCACACCCCTTAGCTCCGCCCAACAGGAAGTTGGTCACTTTGGAATTTGTGCGTTTTCACAGGCACCGAACTTTCGAATACTCCTCCTAGAGGATTCATCCGATTCATACCAAATTTAGTAAAGATGATGCCAAGACATTCCTGATGCTAAATTGCGAAGGGATTTTTGATATCTCAATCGGTGTTGCCATGGCGGCGATCAATTTACACGTGACCGCGCTCAAACAGGAAGTGTGGCATAATTCCGCTGTACATGGTTTGATTTGGCTGTAACTTCACATGTATGTTCAATTATGGGGCACAATCACACACACACGCCAATTGTGATCCATTGTCATAGCGCCCCTACTGACAGCAGGAAGTGAGGTATTTATATAAAACTTTTCAATGCTCCTTCTAGAGGATTCATCCGATTCATACTAA
>CM032897.1:23506873-23679567 GCA_019176425.1 Megalops atlanticus | reverse complement strand
TCTATTCCAGTACACGACAATTGTAAGTAATAGTCGTATGACGAGTCTGTTTACTGCATGTACTGCAACCAACCAAATAAAATTTCACAGTGGTTGTGTTCACATTGCAATTAACTTTACAATTTACGCACTCGCTTATGAAGGTTGAACTGCACAAAATGTTTAGAATATGAGCATTATGACTTACATGCCAAAACGATGTCCTTGTAGACTACTTGATACACAAGAACTGATACTTGCAATGTTTAAAACTGTTTAAAACGATTTTAGCACACGCATGTTAAGTAAGGACAATGTCTTAAAATGAGATATTACATACAATTCAGCATCCTGCATAGAAATTAAGAAAATTTGTGAGATGCATATTTACACAGCACACAGAAGGCGTTATGGTAATATTGCAGGTTACATGAACAGGTGTTGTGTTAGTGTATGTAGTCTTTGAACATAATGACATTTGCATGTGAAACAGTTTTCTTTTGTTGTTGTAGTTAGTTTTATTTGGAATCATGACAGTGATGTCTGTATTGTCCAAAGACACACGTGAACATTAATATAAGAGTAATATTTGTGTTTGTTTGCCAATACCACACCAAGTGGTTGGTCATATTTTGTGGTTATGTGGTGTTGGTGGGAAATTTTAAGAAATTGCACATAAGAATTTAGCCACTTTTATAAGCAAGGGCACTGCAAGGAGTTGAACCCGTTCCAGTAATATGGAAGTACCACTAGCAGTGCCTTTTGCTTTTTATGGCTTTTGGGGGAAAGCAAAAGCATCATGAGCAACAGAGTGTGATGTTAATATTCAAAATGATATAATGGTGCTCAAGACATTATGTAGCTACTCAAAATATGTAGGTAAGTAGGATAACTAGTTAAAATTTTGATTACTGAATGTATTTGTTTCTTTAATGAACTACAGTAACCACACTGTTGCAATGAAGGAAAACCAAACCCCTGTAGTGTTAGAACAGCATACTCTGGCTGTATTAGAACAAATTGTAGGATGTGCAAATAAGTAACACTGAGTATAAAAAAATAGTGTAAGTAGTTTGTTGTTGGTGGTGGTGTGTGTGTGTGTAACATGAGCAGACATAAGATATATTACATTGTATAGAAGTGTGTAAGTAATTGATATCTGATTGTGAATAAGCAAGCTATTTTGTTAGCGCCCCCTTTGTCAAGTGTGTTCACTGTGGACGTCCAATGTTACGCAAATGCACCAAATTTGGTAGGCATATTGGTCTACCTAAGATGAACAAATTTTGCACTCACACCCCTTAACTCTACCCAACAGGAAGTTGGTCACTTTGGATTTTGTGCATTTTCACAGTCACTGAACTTTCGAATACTCCTCCTAGAGGATTCATCCGATTCATACCAAATTTAGTCAGTATGATGCCAAGACATTCCTGATGCTAAATTGCGAAGGGATTATTGATATCTCTGTCGGCGTTGCCATGGCGAGGCGATCAATTTACACGTGACCGCGCTCAAACAGGAAGTGTGACATAATTCCGCTGTACATGGTTTGATTTGGCTGAAACTTCATATGTATGTTCAATTATGGGGCAAAATCACACACACGCCAATTGTGATTCATTGTCATAGCGCCACCTACTGACAGCAGGAAGTGAGGTATTTATAACAAATTTTTCAATGCTCCTCCTAGAGGATTAATCCGATTCATACTAAATTTGGTCAGCATGATGCCAAGATGTTCATGATGCTAAATTACGAAGGAATTATTGATATCTTGATTGGCGTTGTCATGGCGAGGCGATCAATTAACATGTTACTGCACTCAAACAGAAAATGTGGCATAACTTTGCTGTACATTGTTTGATTTGGCCCAGACTTCACATGTATGTTCAGTTATGGGACATCAGATGCACATGCCAATTGTGATTTATTGTCATAGCGCCACCAACTGGCAATCGGAAGTAAGGCTTATACACCAAATATTTTAGTATTCCTCTAAGAGATACGCAAATGACCATGATTTGTCCTCATTAGATTTACTTTAATATACTGAGGTCAAACTGTCTTTGTGTTGTTTTGTGCATTGTACTGGTAAATTGATTCAATTTACACAACATGAATGAATTGCCTTCACTAAGTGAAAGTATAACATAAGAATATATTTGTGTCTTGAGTGTGTATCCTCTCCAACCATTTACTAGTCACAAACAGTCATTAGGAACAATAACAAAGTATCTGATGATGCCATAACCCACGCGAGGCTACACACTCAGTGCGAGGTTCAGGGCCCGCACACTTGCAGCTATTGTATCCGTTATTATTAGGGCCCAAGCACTGAGTGTGCGAAGGGCCCTATTGTATCCGTTATTATTATTATTATTATTATTATTATTATTATTATTATTAGGGCCCAAGCACTGAGTGTGCGAAGGGCCCTATTGTATCCGTTGGCGTTATTATTACTTATTATTATTATTATTATTATTATTATTAGGGCCCAAGCACTGTGTGTGGGCCCTATTATATTATTATTATTATTTATTATTATTATTATTATTATTATTATTATTATTATTATTATTTTTCCACTTTGGCGGCCTTTTTGAGGTGCTTGCCATGAACGAAAACTCATGAAATTTGGCACACACATCAAAAGTTGCGGTCATCGGGGATTATCAAAAGCTTGGACCTGGGTGTGGCACGGGGGCTCCATAGCGCCCCCTTTGTCAAATGTGTTCACTGTGGGCGTCCAATTTTACGCACATGCACCAAACTTGGTAGGCATATTGGTCTACCTAAGATGAACAAATTTCGCAATCACACCCCTTAACTCTGCCCAACAGGAAGTTGGTCACTTTGGATTTTGTGCGTTTTCACAGGCGCCGAACTTTCGAATACTCCTCCTAGAGGATTGATCCGATTCATACCACATTTAGTCAGTATGATGCCAAGACATTCCTGATGCTAAATTGCGAAGGGATTTTTGATATCTTGCATGGTGTTGAAATGGCGAAACAATGAATTCATATGTCTCGCCACACAAAAAAGGGAATTTGTCATAAGTTCTCCATACATTGCTTGATACGGCTCAAACTTCACAGGTTTTTGGTTATGATGGTTATGATGATATCCACATGCCCAGAGTCACACCCTGGTATAGCGCCACCATCTGGCAACAGAAAGAGTGGCTTTTTCAGCCATCTCAGCTCTAGTGCTCCTAGACGGTTCATCGGATTCAATTCAGATTTGGTGTACATGTGGTCACAGATGTCTTGATTTTATTCTGCAAAGGTATTTTTTGATACGTTGAACAGCGTAGCCATGGGTAAAGGTTGAATTTGGGCACCTCTGAGCAGTTTTTGACCAGTTTCACCAGTCTGATGAATGACAGGATGCTTAACCAATCAAATGAGTTGTAGCGTGGGGGTTGTATTTAGGTGCAACGTCATGAATGTAGCCCTTCAGATAGTCGAACAGCGGCCATGTTTGTTAAAGTGTTTTGAGCACGTTAGCAGTGTTGCCAATTCAGCGATTTTGGAGACATTTTGCATGTTTAGTAAAAAAACAAACTCCTTTAATTGTGGTATTGTGTTAATTTGGTGCTTAAGTCAGGGATAACTGCGGACGAACTGTCCCGGTTGGAACATTTTTGACGAGTCGCAGGCAAGCTCAGCTTGGAGTCGCGGTGTTGCGAACTCACCCATGTCGGAAGGCATTTCGCATCCTTACTTTTATGAGAAGCAAACATCGTGTATAGTTACCTCGGTTAATTGTGGTGTTGTGTTAATTTCGTTATTGGGAGGAAGGTTGACGAACTGTGGAAATATTGCACATGGCGCAGGGAAATTCCGCTTCAAGTCGTGGAATTAGCTCCGCAAATGCATTTCACTATACATTTAAGTCTATGCATACGCCCGCGTACAGAGAAAATGTCACAGTTATTCTAAAAAAGCCCACCTGTTCGTGGTACTACTTTTGGCAGATTGCTTGGTTCACGTAAGAATAATTCTGTTGATAAACCCGAGTCCTTTTAGCTGTTGCTATGACCGTGTAGCCTGATGTCATGATCAACAACACTCGTCGATTTAATCACAACATAATTCAATACGAAACACCGCTGTCTCAAACGAACACAATATGTATGGGTGTTTAGTTACTATCAAATTCAGACTGGACGATCATTAAAGCTAATATATTCAAAGGAACGATTAGCATCTTATGCTAGCCCACGGTGTGCTTTATGCTCCATTATCTGACAGCGCATTGAAACGGCTGAGGCTGTAACATTAGCTGTATTGTACTGTATTTGCTGGCTTATGTTAGCTGATTTAAAGCCATGACTTCAGGCTATTGTGATGTGGACTGCTAAATGAGCTTCTATTCCAGGACACGACAATTGTAAGTAATAGTAGTATGACGAGTCTGTTTACTGCATGTAGCCTAAGCTGTAGCCTAAGCTTTTGGGGGAAAGCAAAAGCATCATGAGCAACAGAGTGTGATGTTAATATTCAAAATGATATAATGGTGCTCAAGACATTATGTAGCTACTCAAAATATGTAGGTAAGTAGGATAACTAGTTAAAATTTTGATTACTGAATGTATTTGTTTCTTTAATGAACTACAGTAACCACACTGTTGCAATGAAGGAAAACCAAACCCCTGTAGTGTTAGAACAGCATACTCTGGCTGTATTAGAACAAATTGTAGGATGTGCAAATAAGTAACACTGAGTATAAAACAATAGTGTAAGTAGTTTGTTGTTGGTGGTGGTGGTGTGTGTGTGTGTAACATGAGCAGACATAAGATATATTACATTGTATAGAAGTGTGTAAGTAATTGATATCTGATTGTGAATAAGCAAGCTATTTTGTTAGCTATTTTTTTAGTCAGCATGATGCCAAGACGTTCATGATGCTAAATTACGAAGGGATTATTGATATCTTGATCGGGCGTTGCCGTGGCGAGGCGATCAATTAACATGTTACTGCGCTCAAACACAAAATGTGGCATAACTCCTCTGTACATTGTTTGATTTGGCCCAGACTTCACATGTATGTTCAATTTTGGGGCAAAATCAGATTCACATGCCAATTGTGATTTATTGTCTTATTGCCACCAACTGGCAATCGGACATAAGGCTTATATACCAAATATTTTAGTATTCCTCTAAGAGATACGCAAATGACCATGATTTGTCCTCGTTAGATTTACTTTAATATACTGAGGTCAAACTGTCTTTGTGTTGTTTTGTGCGCTGTAGTGGTAAATTGATTCAATTTACACAACATGAATGAATTGCTTTCACCAAGTGAAAGTATAACATAAGAATATATTTGTGTCTGGAGTGTGTATCCTCTCCAACCATTTACTAGTCACAAACAGTCATGAGGAACAATAACAAAGTATCTGATGATGCCATAACCCACGCGAGGCTACACACTCAGTGCTTGGGCCCGTTCATCGCTGCTTGCAGCTATATTTATTATTATTATTATTATTAGGGCCCAAGCACTGAGTTTGCGAAGGGCCCTATTGTATCAAGCACTGAGTTGCAGCTATTGTATTTATATTATTATTATTATTATTATTATTATTATTATTATTATTATTATTATTATTATTTTTTCCACTTTGGCGGCCTTTTTGAGGTGCTTGCCATGAACGAAAACTCATGAAATTTGGCACACACATCAAAAGTTGCGGTCATCGGGATTATCAAAAGCTTGGACCTGGGTGTGGCACGGGGCTCCATAGCGCCCCCTTTGTCAAATGTGTTCACTGTGGGCGTCAATTTTACGCACATGCACCAAACTTGGTAGACATATTGGTCTACCTAAGATGAACAAATTTTGCAATCACACCCCTTAACTCTGCCCAACAGGAAGTTGGTCACTTTGGATTTTGTGCGTTTTCACAGGCGCCGAACTTTCGAATACTCCTCCTAGAGGATTGATCCGATTCATACCAAATTTAGTCAGTATGATGCCAAGACATTCCTGATGCTAAATTGCGAAGGGATTTTTGATATCTTGCATGGTGTTGAAATGGCAAAACAATGAATTTATATGTCTCTCCACACAAAAAGGGAATTTGTCATAAGTTCTCCATACATTGCTTGATACGGCTCAAACTTCACAGGTTTTTGGTTATGATGGTTATGATGATATCCACATGCCCAGAGTCACACCCTGGTATAGCGCCACCATCTGGCAACAGAAAGAGTGGCTTTTTCAGCCATCTCAGCTCTAGTGCTCCTAGACGGTTCATCGGATTCAATTCAGATTTGGTGTACATGTGGTCACAGATGTCTTGATTTTATTCTGCAAAGGTATTTTTGATACGTTGAACAGCGTAGCCATGGGTAAAGGTTGAATTTGGGCACCTCTGAGCAGTTTTTGACCAGTTTCACCAGTCTGATGAATGACAGGATGCTTAACCAATCAAATGAGTTGTAGCGTGGGGGTTGTATTTAGGTGCAACGTCATGAATGTAGCCCTTCAGATAGTCGAACAGCGGCCATGTTTGTTAAAGTGTTTTGAGCACGTTAGCAGTGTTGCCAATTCAGCGATTTTGGAGACATTTTGCATGTTTAGTAAAAAAACAAACTCCTTTAATTGTGGTATTGTGTTAATTTGGTGCTTAAGTCAGGGATAACTGCGGACGAACTGTCCCGGTTGGAACATTTTTGACGAGTCGCAGGCAAGCTCAGCTTGGAGTCGCGGTGTTGCGAACTCACCCATGTCGGAAGGTATTTCGCATCCTTACTTTTATGAGAAGCAAACATCGTGTATAGTTACCTCGGTTAATTGTGGTGTTGTGTTAATTTCGTTATTGGGAGGAAGGTTGACGAACTGTGGAAATATTGCACATGGCGCAGGGAAATTCCGCTTCAAGTCGTGGAATTAGCTCCGCAAATGCATTTCACTATACATTTAAGTCTATGCATACGCCTGCGTACAGAGAAAATGTCACAGTTATTCTAAAAAAGCCCACCTGTTCGTGGTACTACTTTTGGCAGATTGCTTGGTTCACGTAAGAATAATTCTGTTGATAAACCCGAGTCCTTTTAGCTGTTGCTATGACCGTGTAGCCTGATGTCATGATCAACAACACTCGTCGATTTAATCACAACATAATTCAATACGAAACACCGCTGTCTCAAACGAACACAATATGTATGGGTGTTTAGTTACTATCAACTTCAGACTGGACGATCATTAAAGCTAATATATTCAAAGGAACGATTAGCATGATATGCTAGCCCACGGTGTGCTTTATGCTCCGGTATCTGACAGCGCATTGAAACGGCTGAGGCTGTAACATTAGGTATGCTTGTATTGTATTTACTGGCTTATGTTAGCTGATTTAAAGCCATGACTTCAGGCTATTGTGATGTGGACTGCTAAATGAGCTTCTATTCCAGGACACGACAATTGTAAGTAATAGTAGTATGACGAGTCTGTTTACTGCATGTAGCCTAAGCTGTAGCCTAAGCTTTTGGGGAAAGCAAAAGCATCATGAGCAACAGAGTGTGATGTTAATATTCAAAATGATATAATGGTGCTCAAGAGATTATGTAGCTACTCAAAATATGTAGGTAAGTAGGATAACTAGTTAAAATTTTGATTACTGAATGTATTTGTTTCTTTAATGAACTACAGTAACCACACTGTTGCAATGAAGGAAAAGCAAACCCCTGTAGTGTTAGAACAGCATACTCTGGCTGTATTAGAACAAATTGTAGGATGTGCAAATAAGTAACACTGAGTATAAAACAATAGTGTAAGTAGTTTGTTGTTGGTGGTGGGTGTGTGTGTGTGTGTAACATGAGCAGACATAAGATATATTACATTGTATAGAAGTGTGTAAGTAATTGATATCTGATTGTGAATAAGCAAGCTATTTTGTTAGCTATTTTTTTAGTCAGCATGATGCCAAGACGTTCATGATGCTAAATTACGAAGGGATTATTGATATCTTGATCGGCGTTGCCGTGGCGAGGCGATCAATTAACATGTTACTGCGCTCAAACACAAAATGTGGCATAACTCCGCTGTACATTGTTTGATTTGGCCCAGACTTCACATGTATGTTCAATTTTGGGGCAAAATCAGATTCACATGCCAATTGTGATTTATTGTCTTATTGCCACCAACTGGCAATCGGACATAAGGCTTATATACCAAATATTTTAGTATTCCTCTAAGAGATACGCAAATGACCATGATTTGTCCTCGTTAGATTTACTTTAATATACTGAGGTCAAACTGTCTTTGTGTTGTTTTGTGCGCTGTAGTGGTAAATTGATTCAATTTACACAACATGAATGAATTGCTTTCACCAAGTGAAAGTATAACATAAGAATATATTTGTGTCTGGAGTGTGTATCCTCTCCAACCATTTACTAGTCACAAACAGTCATTAGGAACAATAACAAAGTATCTGATGATGCCATAACCCACGCGAGGCTACACACTCAGTGCTTGGGCCCGTTCATCGCTGCATGCAGCTATGCAGCTATATTTAGGGCCCAAGCACTGATTATTAGGGCCCAAGCTTATGAGTATGCGAGGCTTATTATTTATTATTATTATTATTATTATTATTATTATTATTATTATTATTATTTATTATTTTTCCACTTTGGCGGCCTTTTTGAGGTGCTTGCCATGAACGAAAACTCATGAAATTTGGCACACACATCAAAAGTTGCGGTCATCGGGGATTATCAAAAGCTTGGACCTGGGTGTGGCACGGGGGCTCCATAGCGCCCCCTTTGTCAAATGTGTTCACTGTGGGCGTCCAATTTTACGCACATGCACCAAACTTGGTAGGCATATTGGTCTACCTAAGATGAACAAATTTCGCAATCACACCCTTAACTCTGCCCAACAGGAAGTTGGTCACTTTGGATTTTGTGCGTTTTCACAGGCGCCGAACTTTCGAATACTCCTCCTAGAGGATTGATCCGATTCATACCACATTTAGTCAGTATGATGCCAAGACATTCCTGATGCTAAATTGCGAAGGGATTTTTGATATCTTGCATGGTGTTGAAATGGCGAAACAATGAATTCATATGTCTCGCCACACAAAAAGGGAATTTGTCATAAGTTCTCCATACATTGCTTGATACGGCTCAAACTTCACAGGTTTTTGGTTATGATGGTTATGATGATATCCACATGCCCAGAGTCACACCCTGGTATAGCGCCACCATCTGGCAACAGAAAGAGTGGCTTTTTCAGCCATCTCAGCTCTAGTGCTCCTAGACGGTTCATCGGATTCAATTCAGATTTGGTGTACATGTGGTCACAGATGTCTTGATTTTATTCTGCAAAGGTATTTTTTGATACGTTGAACAGCGTAGCCATGGGTAAAGGTTGAATTTGGGCACCTCTGAGCAGTTTTTGACCAGTTTCACCAGTCTGATGAATGACAGGATGCTTAACCAATCAAATGAGTTGTAGCGTGGGGGTTGTATTTAGGTGCAACGTCATGAATGTAGCCCTTCAGATAGTCGAACAGCGGCCATGTTTGTTAAAGTGTTTTGAGCACGTTAGCAGTGTTGCCAATTCAGCGATTTTGGAGACATTTTGCATGTTTAGTAAAAAAACAAACTCCTTTAATTGTGGTATTGTGTTAATTTGGTGCTTAAGTCAGGGATAACTGCGGACGAACTGTCCCGGTTGGAACATTTTTTTGACGAGTCGCAGGCAAGCTCAGCTTGGAGTCGCGCTGTTGCGAACTCACCCATGTCGGAAGGTATTTCGCATCCTTACTTTTATGAGAAGCAAACATCGTGTATAGTTACCTCGGTTAATTGTGGTGTTGTGTTAATTTCGTTATTGGGAGGAAGGTTGACGAACTGTGGAAATATTGCACATGGCGCAGGGAAATTCCGCTTCAAGTCGTGGAATTAGCTCCGCAAATGCATTTCACTATACATTTAAGTCTATGCATACGCCTGCGTACAGAGAAAATGTCACAGTTATTCTAAAAAAGCCCACCTGTTCGTGGTACTACTTTTGGCAGATTGCTTGGTTCACGTAAGAATAATTCTGTTGATAAACCCGAGTCCTTTTAGCTGTTGCTATGACCGTGTAGCCTGATGTCATGATCAACAACACTCGTCGATTTAATCACAACATAATTCAATACGAAACACCGCTGTCTCAAACGAACACAATATGTATGGGTGTTTAGTTACTATCAAATTCAGACTGGACGATCATTAAAGCTAATATATTCAAAGGAACGATTAGCATCTTATGCTAGCCCACGGTGTGCTTTATGCTCCAGTATCTGACAGCGCATTGAAACGGCTGAGGCTGTAACATTAGCTGTATTGTACTGTATTTGCTGGCTTATGTTAGCTGATTTAAAGCCATGACTTCAGGCTATTGTGATGTGGACTGCTAAATGAGCTTCTATTCCAGGACACGACAATTGTAAGTAATAGTAGTATGACGAGTCTGTTTACTGCATGTAGCCTAAGCTGTAGCCTAAGCTTTTGGGGAAAGCAAAAGCATCATGAGCAACAGAGTGTGATGTTAATATTCAAAATGATATAATGGTGCTCAAGACATTATGTAGCTACTCAAAATATGTAGGTAAGTAGGATAACTAGTTAAAATTTTGATTACTGAATGTATTTGTTTCTTTAATGAACTACAGTAACCACACTGTTGCAATGAAGGAAAAGCAAACCCCTGTAGTGTTAGAACAGCATACTCTGGCTGTATTAGAACAAATTGTAGGATGTGCAAATAAGTAACACTGAGTATAAAACAATAGTGTAAGTAGTTTGTTGTTGGTGGTGGTGTGTGTGTGTGTGTGTAACATGAGCAGACATAAGATATATTACATTGTATAGAAGTGTGTAAGTAATTGATATCTGATTGTGAATAAGCAAGCTATTTTGTTAGCTATTTTTTTAGTCAGCATGATGCCAAGACGTTCATGATGCTAAATTACGAAGGGATTATTGATATCTTGATCGGGCGTTGCCGTGGCGAGGCGATCAATTAACATGTTACTGCGCTCAAACACAAAATGTGGCATAACTCCTCTGTACATTGTTTGATTTGGCCCAGACTTCACATGTATGTTCAATTTTGGGGCAAAATCAGATTCACATGCCAATTGTGATTTATTGTCTTATTGCCACCAACTGGCAATCGGACATAAGGCTTATATACCAAATATTTTAGTATTCCTCTAAGAGATACGCAAATGACCATGATTTGTCCTCGTTAGATTTACTTTAATATACTGAGGTCAAACTGTCTTTGTGTTGTTTTGTGCGCTGTAGTGGTAAATTGATTCAATTTACACAACATGAATGAATTGCTTTCACCAAGTGAAAGTATAACATAAGAATATATTTGTGTCTGGAGTGTGTATCCTCTCCAACCATTTACTAGTCACAAACAGTCATGAGGAACAATAACAAAGTATCTGATGATGCCATAACCCACGCGAGGCTACACACTCAGTGCTTGGGCCCGTTCATCGCTGCTTGCAGCTATATTTATTATTATTATTATTATTATTATTTTTCCACATTATTATTATTATTATTATTTTTTGAGGTGCTTGCCATGAACGAAAACTCATGAAATTTGGCACACACATCAAAAGTTGCGGTCATCGGGGATTATCAAAAGCTTGGACCTGGGTGTGGCACGGGGGCTCCATAGCGCCCCCTTTGTCAAATGTGTTCACTGTGGGCGTCCAATTTTACGCACATGCACCAAACTTGGTAGGCATATTGGTCTACCTAAGATGAACAAATTTCGCAATCACACCCTTAACTCTGCCCAACAGGAAGTTGGTCACTTTGGATTTTGTGCGTTTTCACAGGCGCCGAACTTTCGAATACTCCTCCTAGAGGATTGATCCGATTCATACCAAATTTAGTCAGTATGATGCCAAGACATTCCTGATGCTAAATTGCGAAGGGATTTTTGATATCTTGCATGGTGTTGAAATGGCGAAACAATGAATTCATATGTCTCGCCACACAAAAAGGGAATTTGTCATAAGTTCTCCATACATTGCTTGATACGGCTCAAACTTCACAGGTTTTTGGTTATGATGGTTATGATGATATCCACATGCCCAGAGTCACACCCTGGTATAGCGCCACCATCTGGCAACAGAAAGAGTGGCTTTTTCAGCCATCTCAGCTCTAGTGCTCCTAGACGGTTCATCGGATTCAATTCAGATTTGGTGTACATGTGGTCACAGATGTCTTGATTTTATTCTGCAAAGGTATTTTTGATACGTTGAACAGCGTAGCCATGGGTAAAGGTTGAATTTGGGCACCTCTGAGCAGTTTTTGACCAGTTTCACCAGTCTGATGAATGACAGGATGCTTAACCAATCAAATGAGTTGTAGCGTGGGGTTGTATTTAGGTGCAACGTCATGAATGTAGCCCTTCAGATAGTCGAACAGCGGCCATGTTTGTTAAAGTGTTTTGAGCACGTTAGCAGTGTTGCCAATTCAGCGATTTTGGAGACATTTTGCATGTTTAGTAAAAAAAACAAACTCCTTTAATTGTGGTATTGTGTTAATTTGGTGCTTAAGTCAGGGATAATCATGGACGAACTGTCCCGGTTGGAACATTTTTGACGAGTCGCAGGCAAGCTCAGCTTGGAGTCGCGCTGTTGCGAACTCACCCATGTCGGAAGGCATTTCGCATCCTTACTTTTATGAGAAGCAAACATCGTGTATAGTTACCTCGGTTAATTGTGGTGTTGTGTTAATTTCGTTATTGGGAGGAAGGTTGACGAACTGTGGAAATATTGCACATGGCGCAGGGAAATTCCGCTTCAAGTCGTGGAATTAGCTCCGCAAATGCATTTCACTATACATTTAAGTCTATGCATACGCCTGCGACAGAGAAAATGTCACAGTTATTCTAAAAAAGCCCACCTGTTCGTGGTACTACTTTTGGCAGATTGCTTGGTTCACGTAAGAATAATTCTGTTGATAAACCCGAGTCCTTTTAGCTGTTGCTATGACCGTGTAGCCTGATGTCATGATCAACAACACTGGTCGATTTAATCACAACATAATTCAATACGAAACACCGCTGTCTCAAACGAACACAATATGTATGGGTGTTTAGTTACTATCAAATTCAGACTGGACGATCATTAAAGCTAATATATTCAAAGGAACGATTAGCATGTTATGCTAGCCCACGGTGTGCTTTATGCTCCTTTATCTGACAGCGCATTGAAACGGCTGAGGCTGTAACATTAGCTGTATTGTACTGTATTTGCTGGCTTATGTTAGCTGATTTAAAGCCATGACTTCAGGCTATTGTGATGTGGACTGCTAAATTAGCTTCTATTCCAGTACACAAAACAATGCTTGATAAGCACTAGTCAAACTTCACAGGTTTTTGGTTATGATGGTTTGATGATATCCACATGCCCAGAGTCACACCCTGGTATAGCGCCACCATCTGGCAACAGAAAGAGTGGATTTTCAGCCATCTCAGCTCTAGTGCTCCTAGACGGTTCATATTGATTCAATTCAGATTTGGTGTACATGTGGTCACAGATGTCTTGATTTTATTTGCAAAGGTATTTTTGATACGTTGAACAGCGTAGCCATGGGTAAAGGTTGAATTTGGGCACCTCTGAGCAGTTTTTGACCAGTTTCACCAGTCTGATGAATGACAGGATGCTTAACCAATCAAATGAAGCGTGGGGGTTGTATTTAGGTGCAACGTCATGAATGTAGCCCTTCAGATAGTCGAACAGCGGCCATGTTTGTTAAAGTGTTTTGACACATCAAACGTTAGCTCCAATTCAGCGATTTTGGAGACATTTTGCATGTTTAGTAAAAACAAACTCCTTTAATTGTGGTATTGTGTTAATTTGGTGCTTAAGTCAGGGATAACTCATGACGAACTGTCCCGGTTGGAACATTTTTGACGAGTCGCAGGCAAGCTCAGCTTGAGTCGCGGTGTTGCGAACTCACCCATGTCGGAAGGCATTTACTGAGCATCCTTACTTTTATGAGAAGCAAACATCGTGTATAGTTACCTCGGTTAATTGTGGTGTTGTGTTAATTTCGTTATTGGGAGGAAGGTTGACGAACTGTGGAAATATTGCACATGGCGCAGGGAAATTCCGCTTCAAGTCGTGGAATTAGCTCCGCAAATGCATTTCACTATACATTTAAGTCTATGCATACGCCCTGCGTACAGAGAAAATGTCACAGTTATTCTAAAAAAGCCCACCTGTTCGTGGTACTACTTTTGGCAGATTGCTTGGTTCACGTAAGAATAATTCTGTTGATAAACCCGAATCCTTTTAGCTGTTGCTATGACCGTGTAGCCTGATGTCATGATCAACAACACTCGTCGATTTAATCACAACATAATTCAATAGGAAACACCGCTGTCTCAAACGAACACAATATGTATGGGTGTTTAGTTACTATCAAATTCAGACTGGACGATCATTAAAGCTAATATATTCAAAGGAACGATTAGCATGTTATGCTAGCCCACGGTGTGCTTTATGCTCCAGTATCTGACAGCGCATTGAAACGGCTGAGGCTGTAACACTGTATTTGCTGGCTTATGTTAGCTGATTTAAAGCCATGACTTCAGGCTATTGTGATGTGGACTGCTAAATTAGCTTCTATTCCAGTACACGACAATTGTAAGTAATAGTAGTATGACGAGTCTGTTTACTGCATGTAGCCTAAGCTGTGGGGCCGTCACTTTTATTTTATAGTTAAAGGCAAGTCGCTGCTGTCCCAGGCACATCATGAGTGAGCTCGCGTTATGATGTGTAACTTTTTTTGTATTTGTATTTTCTTTTGATCAATGAATTGTTGATGACATTGAACATGCAGTGTACCAAATAAAAACCAAATCAAACCAAACCAACCAACCAACCAAATAAAAATTCACAGTGGTTCTGTTCACATTGCAATTAACTTTACAATTTACGCACTCGCTTATGAAGGTTGAAGTGCACAAAATGTTTAGAATATGAGCATTATGACTTACATGCCAAAACGATGTCCTTGTAGACTACTTGATACACAAGAACTGATACTTGCAATGTTTAAAAGTGTTTAAAACGATTTTAGCACACGCATGTTAAGTAAGGACAATGTCTTAAAATGAGATATTACATACAATTCAGCATCCTGCATAGAAATTAAGAAAATTTGTGAGATGCATATTTACACACCACACAGAAGGCGTTATGGTAATATTGCAGGTTACATGAACAGGTGTTGTGTTAGTGTATGTAGTCTTTGAACATAATGACATTTGCATGTGAAACAGTTTTCTTTTGTTGTTGTTGTAGTTAGTTTTATTTGGAATCATGACAATGATGTCTGTATTGTCCAAAGACACACGTGAACATTAATATAAGAGTAATATTTGTGTTTGTTTGCCAATCCCACACCAAGTGGTTGGTCATATTTTGTGGTTATGTGGTGTTGGTGGGAAATTTTAAGAAATTGCACATAAGAATTTAGCCACTTTTATAAGCAAGGGCACTGCAAGGAGTTGAACCCCGTTCCAGTAATATGGAAGTACCACTAGCAGTGCCTTTTTGCTTTTTTTGCTTTTTTATGTTAATATTCAAAATGATTTGGGGAAAGCAAAATATTGGGTTGCTTGCTCATATTTTCATGGTTTTAAGCAAACGTTTTGCCCCACAATGTTTAATAAAATTCGGCAGGATTACTACTTAGCTAGCTAGCTACGCAATAAACAAATCAGACGTGCCACAGAACCACTGTGCGTGTGAGCTAGCTTGCTATTTGCATCATCTGGTCATCATTTTCGGATGATTTACAGCTTAATTTACTATATATAGGTCGTTAATTTCTATTACATTTATTTTTGTTTCTATTTGGGGAAACCCCGTATTACACTAGGCCTACATTTCCCGTATCCCGCAGTATATGTGCAAACCCGATATTTTATACGGGCACCTATGAGTTAGCTAGCCAGTTCGCTTTTATGACTGGGTTGAAATTGACAACCTAGCTATGTTTATGGCTTATTTGAGGAAAAATATAGCTCAAGTCATAAAAATATTACCAATAAACAAATGGATAAGACATGTTTGAACTTTTATAAACTAACTCTTCTGCCTCTCCTCTATTTATTTTTTATATTATTATTATTATTATTATTCTTTTTCATGAATTTTACCAATCACATGCCTGTGGAAGAGTGAATAAAGAAGCTGATTTCCAACATACTTTTTTTCTTGTTGTCATCTTGTTTGTCTTGTATTCAGCTCCCTCATCTATTGATTCCTTTTGTATGTTTTATGTAGGGTTGTTTTACCCCATAATGGCTGTTATAATTAGTTTTCAGGCAGCTGCAAATACTTGTATATACTTGCAAATATACTTGTAATAACTAGAAATGGGCACGTAAAGAGAATATCTTTAAAAATTTTCTCCGGGGAGGGGGGTTTGGGTCCATGCCCTGGGACCCCTAGTTGTGGCAGGTTTTCTCTATCCATGCAAACTTCTCACCTTTTTTACCTCTTACTTTTTGCATCCCTGAATGTATTATTACATTTTTCTGCAAAAAGTTATTATGCATTCTAAGTTTTTATTACATTATTTTCAGATTATTACATTATGTGTTTTTATTATGTGCAGCTGCTACATGCCCCTTGCTTTTAGTTGGTTACTCCTGTGAATGGGCAGGTCTACAATGTTCAGTAGTTGCTCATGTTGTACGTGGTAGTGGTAGGATCGGTTGGTTATCCAGGGCCACGTGAACAAATGCTCCTACCTTGGCCTGCACCTCAGCTAATTGAGAACGTTACAAGTGTGTAGGGAAGAAACGTACTAGTTGTCAAGACTTTCCCACACAAGATGACTGTAAAAAAAACAGTACCACATACCGTATGTCAAATGCAGAAAATATATCTGCAAAAAGCACATACCTACATTCTGATCATGTGGCACGTAAAATCTGAAGACAGGGTCTAGATCATACGTCAGTGTTTTATAGTCATGTATACTAAGTGCAAAAATGCAAACTGAAAATGAATTTTTCAAGTTGATAGAGCAGTTTTATCAAAATCAGACTTTGTTATAAAAGGAATACATTCAATAAATTGTTAAATATCAACTTTAAATGGAAAATACCAGTGGTTGTGCAGATGCACACAAATGATGGTATTGCATTGGTGGGTTTATCTTGAGATTTTGAATATATTCTAATGCCAATATTGTGAAAGTTTCCTGGGCCAGGCTACAGCTAACCAATCATTTTGTTGTTATTACTCTAGGACTGCTAACGTCTTGCTTCAAAACTAGAGGGGAGCAGCCAAAGAGCTGCATACCGATCTGGAACCACCAGTTGCCAGTCCCTAAGCCTATTCATTTTCTCTCCAGCAGTAGAGACTTTAGTGAACTCAGCAAGTCTGCCCGAACTGTCACATAGGATGGTGTCACCCCAACATCCAGTGAATGGTATTTTCTTAAGTAGCAGCACACAGCTTGTGGTGCAGAAGCTAAGGCTTTGGAATAGTTTATTAGAAACAGACAACATATCTCTGACAGAACATGTTTTAATGACTGAGTCAGCCCAGCTGTGTTGTTGACTAAGTAGCTAAAGATCAGTTTAGTGTGCAAAGCTTGAAAAGATAAGATACTTGTAAAGCTTTATTTATTTCTATTTACTATTTCTACTCTTATTTTTATTTATTGTCGACATTCATTCGATATTCATTAATTAATTTATTTTTTAATAAGTCAGCTATCTATCGCCCTCCACAGGAGTCCTTCTTGGAAGAGGTTTTATATCTCAATGAAGCTTTTTTCTGGTTAAAATAAAGGATAAATAAATAAATAAAACAGGTGGCGTGGGTGATTGATTTAATTAATTCTGTAACAGACTGAAGGGGAACCATGGATAGAGGCAAACCTCCAGTCTAATACAATGAAAACCACAATACCTAGACTGTGGTTAAAATAGACTCCCGCTAAAAGAACTCTAAGTCTGGGACACCAAGTAGCTCAGTGGCGGTTGGTTTGAGTGTAAGTTGAGTTTGATTGCCCAGGTTTGATTCTAGCTGTATCATCACCTGAGGATAACCAGGAACCCATAGCAGCATGGTAAATCTGATTTGAGATGGGCCTCCAATTCAACTAGTGATTCCAAATGTATGGTTACATAAAGGGGAAATTCTTTTAAAAAAGGGGAATACTCCAAGTGCTGTGTAAAAGACCCTCATGCTACTCACAGATCCCAATGAATGGGGAAATCTGCAAATAATGTACTGTACCCATAATAAACCTATGCAAAGGGGATTTGTTCCTGCCACAAAAGTGTATATAATTTAATATTATTAGCATAAAATACAAGACTGGTCTTCTTAAAGACTAAGGAGAAGGGGTTATGTCACAGGAATTATTTGTGCAAGTAAGTTACTGTTGTCAAGTTTTACTTACTTACAAGTTTCTTACTTTCATTTTTGAACTGCCAAGACTGAACAGAGAGGTATAGTAGATGTTTTTTTATTATTTTATTTTTGTAAATCTTTTGTAAAAAATAATGCTCTGGTGTTCAGTGATAGGGCTGTTAGGGGGCTTTTCTACCGAAGGCAGTTCTCTTATTACTGGTTATTACCAGTACTCTTATTATCAGTACTCTCATTACTGGTTTAAAGAGTGAATGTTTTAAGTTGAACCTTTTGATTTTAGATCAAACATTTTGAAAAAATTAAATGATTAAATAGGGGGTGATTCAAAAGTGTACAGGATGTAATGTTTCTGATAATAAAACCCAGCTGTAAAATGGCTGTGTTCCTGCAGCGCAAGTGTGAATATGACATGAAATCTATATAACTTCAAATGATATCAGTATGATTTGTTATTCATATTATGTGCATATCTTATATTTCCCTTCAAAAAGATATGCCAGTAGCAACAGCACACAAGAGATAATGTTGGTGTAAAGCTGCCCCACAGAGGACACACTCATAGAGTGGAGAGTTACAGAAGAGAGGAAGTGATGTCTGCCAGTGGGTTCACCTCTTCTTTGCATAAGTTCTTTGTAATTAAATGTTTCCTACTGTGAAAGATTCCCCTTCATACATTATTTTGTACAATATTTCAGAATTTCTCCAGAGCATGTGCACTGGGAATTGCAAGGATCTCAGCAATGTAGAAACTAAACAACACTTTTTAATGTAAATATACAAATTTCATTTTGTATTTTTTCTTATGTGAAAAATATTCACATATACCTGTTGCTTAATTGCTGTGGCTCATTTCTGAGATACACTGCTGAATCTTAATTATGATGAAATGAGCCTCAAAGAGTGTAGTGAAGGGAGAGAGCAGTCACCCCACCCAGCCTTGAACCCGGGTCTACGGGGCACCAAACATTCAACTTTGACCACGACACCAAAGAGCCAGGCTCGTTGGTATGGCAGTCAGAGCACATTCTCAACCGTAGTGACAGCACTCTGTCACACTGCCCTCCCCTTCAGGAAGCGCACCCATGCACTTCACGCACCAAGGCGTCCCTCACGCATTCCCCTGCTGTACTTCTCCCATCCCAGGGTGCCCCACTCACTCGTGCTTCACCCATCTCTGAGGTCCCTCACACCGTGCTTCACCCATCTCTGGGGTCCCTCACACCAGGGTCAACCTAACCTGGGGGTCCCTCGTACAGCTCACACACTAGGCACACCTCTGATGGCCTCACGGCCATCCATCCCACTCTGACACCATTTGTAGCAAAGGGAGAGAGCAGTCACCCCACCCAGCCTTGAACCTGGGTCTACAGGGTACCAAACATGCGACTTTGACCACGACGCCAAAGAGCCAGGCTCATTGGTATGGCAGTCAAAGCACATACTCAACTGTAGTGACGGCACTCCGTCACAAAGAGGCATAAGATGTGCCATTTATCTCTGACGGGGGAGGAATGCTGTCTCTCACAGCTAAGGATAGTGCTTCTGGGAAGGACAGTGAGTGGAAAGAGTTCTACAGGAAACACCATCCTGGACAGAGTGGAGTTTGTAGAATAAGATTTCCATGGTGTGTGACGACACAGGGTGGAGTCACTCAGAGGCAGGTCACTGGGATCGGCACATCAGGCTGGTGGAGGAATTCTGTTGCGGACACTCCAGAGCTGGTTTGTCAGTATTCCGGCCCCCTAGCTGTTGTTTTTGTGTTTTTCCCATCCGTCCTTGTCCATGTGCTTTTGTTTTCCTCTCATTCTAGCCCTGCCCCGATCTCCGCCCGGTCCCCGCCTGCCTGATTGCCTTATCACCTCCACCTGCCAGCCTGCTCACCTGCTCCCCATCATCTCGTTAGCTCTGCCCCATATAACACCCTGCATGTCCCTGTCTCGTTGCTAGTTTGTTACAGTGTTTCCTGCCTGTTTCGTCCCCGCCGTTTTTCTGCCTGCTTGTTGCCCATTTTTTGACCCTGCCTGTGCCCCAACCTGGTTTTCTGCCTGCCGTTTTACCCCGTTTGCCTGATTGCCTGCTCGCCTGGTTCCTGACTCTGCCTGATCCTGCGATCGCCCCCGGATTTGCCCACAGACTGCCTGCCTGGTCTCAACCCTGCCTGTTGTCGTTTTCACTATTCTGTCTCACACTTCAATAAAGGCGCTTGGAACCTGAATGCGTGGTCCGCGTTTGACTCCTTGCCTGAGCCGTGATATGGTTATACAAGAGATTGTGCGCAGTGTGTCTCTGTGTCTCCCTGGACTCCATGCTCACCTTCTGGTCATTAATGTAGGCATTTCATTCACAGAAATGCACAGGAGTTCAGTGGAGGAACACCTGGAGACACATTATCATGCTGTTCACATGTGGAGGGTGGCTGGGAGATACAACTATTGAACATCATATTGAGAGTGAAGGGAAGGCTCTCTAGTGGCTTGTTGAGAAATGTGGGAACAGGTATCATGTTCAGAATGATGGGAGAGATGATGGATCTCAGATTACAGAGCTGTTGGAGAAGACAGAGGAGATGGTGGCAGGAAACTAGAGACAAATTTTTCTCTGAGGTTACAGAAAAGGAGAGGAAGCGTATAGTGGGGCAGTTTAATATTATTCATTAGTACACTTGTACAGGGGCCGAATTTGAAGCACCTCCATCTCTAAATCTGATCAGACCACCTTTTTTTCTACCGAATTTGATGCTTTTATCATAAAATGCACAATTGTTACGAAAATTTGAGTTTAACTGCCCCACTAGTAAGCATATAGAGCTGGGGAAAAAACAAAGAAATCTCCAATGTCCTTCAGGAAAACAGACAGCGTAAAGGATTGTCCAAACAGTGAGCGCACTGCTGATCTTTATCAATGGTTGTACTAATTTCATATTCAGAATGTACAATGTACATAATTTCAGAACTCTGGGTCTAGTCAGTAATTATCTATTGATAGATTGACCAAAATGTATTCAGCTGAATTCATCTCAATGGTCTTTCATATAAAAAGTGGGAGTATCCATGATTCAGTGTCTGGGCACTCTGCACCCACAGTAGTCTCTTGCTGGCTACACACTGTTTGATGATGTCTCATGCTTGAAACAGAACTGCAATGAAAACTTTACATGTTCAGTGCCCAGGATCTAATTTATTTGGCTCTTTGTTTTACAGTCAGTGAAAGCAGAGAATATGGGTCTATAAGAAGCTCTGTTTATGGATCAGTGAGATCACAATAAAGATGCTATAGATCACCAGATGCAGGCCTGCACTGAGCGCAGCATTTGGTTACCCAGAAACTAAGGCTGCAGAAGATAGAAGACAGAGAGTAGGGAGTCAGTGAGAGAAGGAGCAGGAGGGGCTTGTGAAACGTCTCATTTTGCCTTGACTCTCACACCAAAGACCTTACAATCACATTGGTATAGTAGAAGTAGAAGTAAAAGCAGAAAAAGATATAAATAGGATTGTCATTGCAATACTGTGAATGGGCTAAATCATGAAAATCAAAACTCTCTTCTTCAGTAAGTCATATATTAAACCTGTCAGTGCCCCGGCCCCCTAGCTGTGTGTTTGGTTTCTTCCCCTGTCCATGTGCTTTTGTTTTCCTTGTGTTCTAGCCCCGCCCCTGTCCCCGCCTGCCTCGTTGCTTCATCGCCGCCACCTGCCTGCCAGCTCACCTGTTCCCCATCACCTCGTCTGCTCTGCCCTATTTATGCCCTGCCTGTTCCTGTCTCGTTGCTAGTTCGTAGCAGTGTTATTCCTGGCCTGTTTCGTCCCCGCGTTTTGTTTCCGGATTTGCTTTCTGTACCTTTCGATCTCGCTTGTGCCCCGACCTGGTTTTTTGCCTGCCGTTTTTGCCCTGTCTGCTTGTTCGTCTGCCTGCCCCGTGCCTGACTCGACTTCGCTCCTGGAATTGCCCTCGGACTGTCTCCTGGTTCCTGACTCTGCCTGTTCCTGACTTCGCCCTGGTTTTTCCCACGGACTGCTTACCCGTTGCTGACCCTGCCTGTTCCCGGCTCTCGAACTCTGCCTGCCGGTTCAAATAAAGACGCACTTTACCGTGCCGTAACAAAACCTGCCTAAATGTAATGGATGCATTGCCAAAATACTTCTAATAATCCATGATGAAACAGAATCTTTTCACAATGACTCCTTTTTCTATTATTTCCTTCTCTCCTCTGTACCTGGATCAGGTGAACTAATCTCCTTTAGCCCCAGTGCTTGGCATCACAATTAAGACTAAGGTGAAGATGAGAGACACCATTTCCATTCCATTACACAGGAGACATTCCAGAGTGTCTTCATATGGGTAAGTTCTCACACTTCTTTCCATGAAGAAAGAGATCATAAACCAACTGACTATGATTCAATTTAACCACAAAATTTAGAACACTAGACTTTTTTCATTCTGTTATGGAAACTCTTAAAGGACATCTGTGACATTCATGTGCCCCTTCTATCTTTTTATTCCATGCGCTCCCGTTACCATCAACAGGTTGACAGGTGGCAAAGCTATCGTTCGCTTCCCCAGGCGTGTTTCCCTGTGTTGCCAAATTTTGAAGCATCTCTTTTCACAAATATGGTATAAATAAATTAAAACTCTTCAATTTATCCCACAATTTCTAAATATCTCTCCCCAGAAAATGTGTAATGCCCCATGTGTCATTGATTCCCATAGCTTTTGCTTGGTAGAATTTCATCCTCTCCTATATTTGGAAAGATTAATTATGGAGCATTATGGGAAGCCGTCCCTTGCCCATTGACAGGGTACTCAAGTGTGAGGTTCCATCCATGGGGGTTTAGGGCGGGTGACTATGTGAGGGGTGCACAGCGCGACGATGCATAAGTGTCTAAGTTTAGTAGTCATGTTCAAAACGATTCTTTTTAGTGATTCGGTGCCTTTCGTTCAGTACAATAAAATGATTCGAATCTTTGACTCACTGATTCGTTCATTTCCATGTCCGGTCGGGCAGCATACACAAATCTGTAAATAGTTTTATTGCATTTTAAAAATTACCCTACATTGTTCCAAACATCATGTCCATTATTAGCCTGCTCTGTGACAAAACAGCACATGTGAAACCAAATATCAATGAAATTAATTAAATCATAATATCCATTACGTGAAACTGCACCATGCTATTCAAACAATCACGCAGCCGCAAAGTATACTTCCTCTTTAGGAAGGTAATAGAACCCCACATTTTAACATGTATAATAAGTAGACTACATATCATTTGCTAAAACTAAAAAAATGCATTGAGGAAAAAAGAGCCACGCTTATATCCGAAGCGAAAAACTTTGTTTTATGAGTTTTGAACTAACCAAGCCCAAGCATTTTAACATACTTGTAGCCACCACTCAAATCATAATGTAACAGTGAAGGCATGTCACTGCCCCAGCAGTGTCACACATACAGTAGTTCGTTAAACGCACCGAACAAACACATGGGGTCTCCCACACACACACACACACACACACACACAACCTAACATAACTGTGTAACAAAGTATAGCCTATATAACAAAGTCTTAAAGGAAGAACATTAATCATAAAGAAAAGCTAACAACAAAAACAAAAAGAATCATGGGAACACACACTTCCTTAGCAGCAGTGGCTGACTATCAGCTGTACATTAGGCTATATTATGTAGTCTAAGCATCATACTTAAAATAATCCACAAAACCAGTGCATTTTACTGAGCTATTCAACAGTGATTTAGGTCAGTAGAGGCAGTGGCGGAACTAGAGTTTTATACTGGGGTGGCCAGGGGGTGGCCAAGGCTACTTCAGGGGATCCATAGACCATGACAGAAAATTAGTGTGTAACCCTGACCTGGCATCTAAGGAGCATGAATGAATCCTAAGATTGCTGATTAGAGGTAGAAGTGACATAGAAGTCACATAATTCTCTACCTTGGAACTGCAGCTCAATTTCTTTCTCGCTCTCTCTCTCTCACTCACACACACACACACACACACACACAGATACTGTACTCACATACTGGAGAGACTTGGGTCACTGTTTTCATGAATATATAATCTGGGTCTATAAGTGTTGAACATCCAAAACATTTTCAGAAAATAAAGCTCAAGCACCAAGGAGATAAGATAGCATTTGTGTGTGACATAATTTGCATAGTTTATTTATAGAAGTAAATTTCAAAAAAAAAAAAAAAAAAAAAAACAAATTTGACATACCAGATATGACCAACTTGTACAGACCTCTCTGATCCACCCAAGTCAAACATGTTTTTTTTCTGTCTGACTGAAAATACAAGATATGCACTGTAATGAAAGAGACAGAAGGCCCAAGTGCAGAGCTCTGGTGCTTTAATTTAGAAGGTCAAATCCAAGTCGTATCCTTTGGAAAGTCAAATATCACAACCCAGGGTCAAAAAAGCCAGGAGAGCAAAACAGGAATCAGAGCTAACAGTCCAAATCATGAGACAAAAGGGCAAGGTCAAAAAGACAGGCAAACAGGTCAAAAATCACAGGAGTAGAGAAACCAAACAAACTAGGATACTGCAGGGTAGAGCAGGCTCAATACCTCACAAAGAGGTGCCTGAACTGCAGTCCTTAAATCCCCCAGTGGTGATTACGTGAATTTGCTGCAGGTGTGCTTAATATTCAGAGCGTGGGTGTGGCTGAACAGGGAGTTGGCTGGAGGCGGGTCTGACATGCACAAAATATTATCAAGCACAAATGGACTGAAAATGAAAAATAATGTTGGTGCCCACCAATATTACAAACTTAAACAATGTTCCCTGCAATTATTGCATGGTTGTGTTTATTCAAAAACATATAATTTCTCATCAACAACCCCTATTTAACATATAGTAAGTGCATTTTTGTTTGTTACTCAAGCTTACATATATTTTACAGGCTTTGTTGTGATGTAACTTATTTGTTGTCCTGTTAGTTACATATGCAACTAAATGGTAATGTTACTTTAACCCCCATTACTTTTCAACCTCTATTTCTCAGCCACTTTACACTGAATTGCAAAAATAAGACAGTCTATGGTTACATCTAAGCACCCAATTACCCACATTGTAGTCCAATCTCAATCTTAATTACAAATCCCCATCATAACTGTACCTTAAAATCAACTACCAGCCTAAGTTACTAGTTAGATCATGTCTAGTCCTAGTCTGCAGTAAGTAGCTATAATTTCTTAAATCTTTGCGATAGCAAACAGGCTGTCTGCAAATTGTGGTAATCTTTTGAGAAACATTAACAGATTGATAATAACAATTGTTCGTTTTGAGTTCACGTACGAAAATCTAATTAGTTAATGGATTTCAAATAGCTAAATGTTAACTTGCTGAACGTACACTGACAGCTGTACTAGTTACCCCACATTAGCTAAACACTCGTATACTGTAACTTACGACACTGCACTGTATATGCGTGGCGTGTATTACTAGCACAGATGTAAACATAATGTTAGGCTAAATTGGGAACCGATCTCTCGATCTGATGTCTGTTAACTGTCTGTTATGGAGCCAAATTGCCAATATGCATCTACGCAGCGACTCAACTTTCGTACAAGTTGTTCAAGAAACCAAACCCGATGCTAAACCTTAAAACTTACTTCAAAATAGTGCTTTCGCCGCAGGTCTGACTGTCACCCAAAAATTTAATTCGCTGTGACTGGCAGTTTGATGCTGATTGACATCTCATTTCACCTCTTGTTGAAAGAAGCGTTTATTTTGACATCAGCCGGCGCCTTTTTCAAATCGAGGACGAGGAAGAGAGAATATTTCCACAGCTCACGGGCCCAGGCCGGCCCGAGGCATAAGTGAACTAAGCGCCTGCTTAGGGCCCCCGTGGCCACCAGAGGGCCCCCAAGAGCGCTTGAAATGTCGCACAAGAGAGCTTGAAATGTTTTTTGTGATAATTTATAGGGCTGGGCGGTATATCGACTTTTTAAGGTATATCGATATATTTTCAAACGAGATATAGGACAATACCGCTTATATCGATATAGTTTGATGTTGCGTTACATAACCCGTTTCTTACATAAAGCCATGCCAGTGTTTGCATCTCTCCTCTCTCACACTCTCTGCGCAACCCCGCCCCCACTCTCCTTCTGCGTCTGCGCGTAAACCCGGCACCACTCGCTCGCAAGTTCTCCTGCATCGGAGTGTTGGTCGCACTGTTGATATATATTGTGCAGCTGTCAGGGATGCACCAATTGTGAAATTCTGGGCCGATTACCGATGTTTGAAATAACAATTTGGCCGATAGCCGATGTTTTTTTGTTTTTGTTGTTATTTATTCCCCCTTTTGTGCCAGGGAAACAAAGAAAACAAAACAGTAGCTGGTTTTAAGGTTATATTCACTAAGTTTAAAGAAACACCTGGCGCACTAACTAGCTGGCTAAAACACTCACTACAGACTACCTAGCTAGATAGCTAACTATAATGTGTCTGAGGTAAAATTAACTATTTGGTCAGAAGAGACATGATGAGGCTTTATTATTTTGATAGCTAGCTAGCTCTTTGTGATATGACAGCCGAGCAAACTGCGTGAAAGCCAAATTAGCTAACAAGCTATCTAGCTTTCTACGTTGTTTTTATTGTAGCTAGTTCCTTGGATGTTTGGTTCAGTAACCAAACATCCAAGGAAAAAACCTATCTGTGCATTTTTGTAGGCTGTTTGAATCATTTTTTAAATGATTTAATATTGTGAATGTCATGTTTTTATTTGTTGTTAATGTAGACATAGTCCGCTACAAAAGTGATGCATAGGCTTATGCATCACATTTCTGTTTTGTAGCCTACTATGTTGATTTGTCAGTATTTATTAATAAGGACTCTCCAACCCAAAGTGTTTATCCTGGGGTTGTACCCAATCAGTCCTTATCTAAAGAACAAAGTACAACCACTTATAGATATGTGCTTGTTGCAAGCAAAAGGCCTGATTGCTCTTGCCTGGAAAAGTGAACAGGCCTAGTATTGCCTAGTACAGGCTTAGGGAAATGTCGTCTTGCCTACGGTGTAAAAAATAACATATGTGGTTAAGGGTAAACAAGACACTTTTGAAAAGGTTTGGGGTCCATTTTTGGACTTTGTTGAGCAGAATGATGTGGGTGAAATATTGGCTAATGAAGGGAACTCTGGGTAGTGTACTACACTTTGTGAGCATGTGGGGTGGTGGTGAGTGTTATTTGATTGGCTTAGGGCACTGTGGTTTATCTGAATTATGTCCCAAATGCGTTCTGTTATACTGGATCAGACCACTGTAATATGTAATTTTGTTTATTTTATGCTTTTGTAACACTTCTGTTTTGTCTAAGATGCTTCTTAATTTTTTTTTCCTTTTTCTTTGTGTTGTTGCTGTTAACTTTTGTTGTGGTTATTGCTGTTTGTTTGACTGTTGCTGTTGTTTTTCAGGTTATATTTCTGCTTATACATGTCTTGTTAAAGAAGAAAAAAGCAATAAACATATTGTTTAAAAAAAATGAGGCCTTTATTCACGTTAGGCTAAAAGGAAATGTGATGTCAACATTAAATAAATCGTACATCAAATTGCAGTTGTGATAAACAAGAACTGCAATACATTGTGCGCACCTAAAATATGCTACTGTTAAAAACGTAAATATAAAATAATATTCCAGGTAGATGAGTAAAATACATCATCACAGTGTGCTGTGTTCAATTAACGAGGAGACCGACGTTAGGTTTGGGCGAGTGCCGTGTTTACTTTTTGTTTTCATTCCCCTTCCTTCCGCCTCCCATATCCCTACGGTGGCCCTCTAGCTCAGAAAACGTGACATAAAAACAGTGGCATATAAGGCACAAACAACTGAGTAACGCAGTGATAATTAACTGAGAAGGGGTCTCAGTGAACACAACATTCCAACACCCCCCCAGCGTTCAAGTGTGGAAGGTGGTATCAAAGTCTTTGAAGCGCCCAGGGCGTGTGCGGGCCTGGGCAGGCCAAGGTTCAGCAGCCAGAGGGGCAGGGGGTGGAACAGGGTCCTGAGCCAGGGCCTGCGCAAGAGGTGTAGGTGGAGCAGGGTCCTGAGCTGGGGCCTGCGCAACAGGTGTAGCCTGGGCAAGAGGTGCCACCCAAGCCAGAGGCACAGCAACTGGAACGCGTCGCTCAACAAGCAGCGTGGCCAGTGGCCCAACCGCTGGAGTGTCCCCTGGCCCTGTGGTTAGGCGAGGCAGGTGAGGAGGGGTGGGCACCTTATGTAGGCAGCTGGCGTGCCAACGGGATCTGTCAGTTAGCTGGAATGTAGCTGGGCCTAGCTGGCAACTGACTTGGTATGCGGCAGACCAGAATGTAGCCAGCTTGTTGGCTCGGTGGGGTTGACGAGCCCTGACCCAGTTGGACACTCTGATGCTAGGTGGCTTAGCCCTGTGTTTTTTTATCAAACCTTTGTTTCATGGCACGCTGACATCTGTCGATGCCAAATCTGACTTGTGGGTGTGGCTGAGGACCTTGGGCCGCTGGTGGGCTGAGTCTTGACAGGGTACGCACAAATTCTCTACCCAGCATGAACGAGGCAGGAGAGACCCCTGTAGTGGAGAGGCTGGTTGCACGGTAGTGGAGGATGGTCTGTGACAGAGAGGCCACCAGTGAGTATCCCTCAGACATGTGAGCACGCAGCCCATTTTTCAGAGTCTGATTAAGTTGTTCCACCCCCCCATTGTCCTGGGGATGAAAGACTGAAGTCCGAATGTGGGTAACGCCGTTGGTAGCAAGATAGGAGGTGAACTCGGCAGACAGGAACTGGGGACCGTTGTCTGTAGTGATGGCCCGGGGCAGGCCCCAGTGGGCAAATGGCTGGTCGAGAAAGTTGATCACAGCAGCAGAGGTGACCGTGCCCATGGGGGCGACTTCAGGCCACTTGGAATGTAGGTTGTAGACTACGACAAGAAATCTCTGGTGATGTGGCACATTGTATAACTCACCGCAGATATCAAGCTGTAAATGCTCCCACAGTGTAGACGGCCAGTCCAGGGGCTGGAGTGGGGGCAAAGCGTGTAACCCAGTTTTCCCACTAGTGAGGCACGCCTCGCACAACCTGACAAGCTCCTCTAGGTCGCGGCCTATGCCCAGCCACCACACCAAGTCACGGCACCGTTGCTTTATTTTGACAATGCCATGGTGACCCTCATGTGCCATCTGCAACTTGCGTCCTCAGAGGGCCACCGGTATCAGCGCACAATGGCCACGTGCAATGCAGGCGTTGCCCCAGCATGTCAGTTCACGCGAGAGAAAGGTTCCAGTTCAGGTATGATGCGAGGAGGCCATCCATGCCTGATGTAGTCACGGATGCTGAGGCGGACTCCAGGTCTTGGACAGACACTGTGTTCTTCAGCAGTGAGTGAACCAGGTGTACCAAATCGTCTTCATCCTCTGAAGGGTTAGCTGAACACTGGGTGGTGGTGGGGCGGGACAGGAAATCTGCCACACTGTTATCTCTGCCCGGGGTGAAGTGCAGCTGAAAGTCATACTGTTGCAGGCAGTCTGACCACCTGTGGAGGCGAAGGGGTCTGTGTCCCCTGCCAGAGGTGGACATCAGGGCTGTCAGGGCCGGGTAATCCATCCTTAGTGTAAACAAGCAGCCATAGAGATAGAGATGCCATCGCTCGCATGCCCAGATGCATGCAAGTGCCTCCTGCTCGCCCACGGACTACTTGTGTTCTGTGGGGCTGAGAGCCTGAGAGGCGAAAGCTACAGGCTTCGCAGTACCATCATGAAGCTGTGACAAGATGGCGCCCAGAGCTACTGCAGATGCATCACAGGTCACGAGCGTGGGATGGTCAAGCTCGAAGTGTGCCAAGGTCGGTGACGTGGGGAGGAGACACTTCAGCTCCTCAAAGGCTGCCTAGCAGGCAGGGGTCCAGGTCCAAGGAGCATCCTTTTTGAGCAGCAGCCTCAGTGGAGCAGTGGCAGAGGAGTACTGAGGTAGGAATTGCATGTAGTATGCTGTCATTTCCAAGAACGATGCCAGTTGTGAGGCTGTCGTGGGAGCGGGCACCTGGATGATGGCATCCACATTCACCCGAAGAGGGGAGATGCCATTGGCGGACACAGAACCCCACAAAGTCGATGGCTGGCGTGGAGAACACACACTTCTCTGCGCGTTCAGGGTGGCATGGTGGCAGCTGAGGGTGGTGGTGAAGACCTGCTGTAGGCGGGCGTCATGGGTGATCGTGTCAGGCCCATGTACCACAATATCATCCAGATACACCACTGTGCCAGGACAGCTGGTGAGCATAAGTGTCCATGATTTTTTGAAAACAGCCGAACTGAGTCCAAAAGCCATTTTTGTGTAGCGGTTGATAGGTTCCCAGTTTTATTTAGCACTACATATATATATATATATATATATATATATATATATATATATATATATATATATATAATATGAAGTGTATTGTGTCTCCCTTTTCTACCATTACTATGTAATTTGTATGTCTCTGCATAACACCTCTGTAGTTTCTGCAGCAAGGATGTCACACATCCTTGCTGAATGGCTCTGCCAGGGTTCCCATGGCACAAGACCATTTGTCTCCGGCCCGCCACTTAACTCAATCCTTTGATATGTATGACCATAGCCTGTATATCAACACACCACACAACTTGATTCTTTAGATTCTCTCGGCACAGACAGCCCGAATGTCCTGAGTTTGTCTCTCCCTTGCGCATTGAAATAAACATCAATTCTCTTCAGAGAAGTCGTCAGCGTGTTCTTCATCGTCCTACATTTGGTTCCACGTAGAAGGGCAAAACATCCTAACACGGTATAGCCCAGTGTGGGTGATGAAAGCTGTCAGGTTCCTGCTCTCTGGGTGCAGCGGGACCTGTAGATAGTCCTGACGTAGGTCAAGTTAAGAGAAAACAGAGGAACCATCGAAGAGAGTCGTGAGCTCCTCTGTTGTGGGTAAAAGGTATTTTTCCGGCACCACTGCCTTGTTCACCACGTGGAGATCAATGCAGACTCTGAGCCCGCCAGACTTCTTCTTGGCAATAGCCAGGAGGCGCTGGAGCTCATCTATAATGCTGTCCCGCAGAGCCAGGGGCACATGGTGCAGGGGCTGGGCTACAGGCGAGCCCGCTGGGTCCAGGAGTGGTTTGTGAACGAATGAGGTGAGGCAGCCCAGGCCTTTGAAAAGATCAGGCCACTGGTGCTGCCATGGGGAAGCTACGTGGAGGATCTTGGTTCCGCTAGCGTCATGCAGGGTAAAACCAAGGCGAACAAAGAGGTTGAGGCCCATGATGTTTGCACCTCAGCATGTGACATTAGGTCTTAGAGCCGTAGTGCACAGGGAGTTGAAGGAAGCCGATGACGTCAATTTTGCTCTGGCCGTAGCCGCAAAGAGCAGTGGACGGAGGCAGTAGCCGTTGATGTGGAAAGAACAGGTTGCGGGTTTCAACATTCAGCAAAAACACCTGGGCCTCAGGATCAAGGATCAGAGGGACACAGCAGTCTTTCAAATAAACGAGGCACCTAGAAAAGGCCACTGAGTGGGGCCCTACAGTGCGAATAACTGCCTGTGTGTCATGTGACTGCCCAGGGGAGTCAGCAGGGGAGGAGCTGCACCACTTCGCAAAGTGATTAGGTTTGTGGCAGCGCCTGCATGTTTGGCCCTTAGTGGGGCAGTCTTGGGCCCTTGTGGCATGACGAGAGGAGCCACAATTCCCACAGCACCTCTGCTGGCGCGTTTGGTGGGGCCGCACAACCTGCATCACAGCATTAGTGTCGATTATGTGGTCAGAGCTCACTAACTGTTGAACTGGCTGTTCTCTAACAGCTGTGTAAGCTGGTTGTGACTTGATTTCAGCTAGCTTAGCAGCGCATTCAGTGGCTGTTTTGACTTGTAAAGCAATGGTAAGTTCATCAGCAAGGGTCAGAGTAGCATCCTGAAGCAGTAGTTTTTCTTGGACTTTGGGATTAGACACTCGTTCAATGAGCTGCTCTCGTATCAGTTCATCTGTGAGAGTTCCAAAATCACAGCGCAGTGACAGGGCTTTCAGATCAGCTACGAATTGGTTAGCAGACTCACCAGGGTGCTGACATCTTTGCCTGAACAGCAGCCGCCGGAGCAGTACGTCTTGGGATTTCACGAAATGTCTGCCCAAAGCCGTTATTGCTGCGTCGTAAGTGTCCGCGGCTCCCAGTAAGTGCAGAAGGCTAGCTTGCTTCCTTGCGCTAGCAACACCGTCCATTCCGATGGCTAGGAGGTACACTTCAAATGATGTTTTCCATTGATCCCAAGGGACAACAGGATCACCAGGAAGAGGCAGGAACGGATCAGGAGGTGGCAGGGACAAGCTAGGTACTGAATCAGCCATCTTCGTTGCCAATTGCTGTGAACAGTGAACGAGGAGACTGACGTTAGGTTTAGGCAAGTGCTGTGTTTACTTTTTGTTTTCATTCCCCCTCCTTCCACCTCCCACATCCCTATGGTGGCCCTCTAGCTCAAAAAAGGAAACATAAAAACAGTGGTATATAAGGCACAAACAACTGATAATTAACTGAGAAGGGGTCTCAGTGAACACAACACAGTGAATGGTGGATGTAGCCCAAGCCTGCTGTACTGAGAACTAGCAATTCTGGCAACACGTAGTCACCAGATCTTCAGTCAGTGACTCTTTTGAGGGGAACGGAACCAATATACTGGGAACTTGTGAGCAGTTCCTTGAGTCAGTAGGGGGAGTTTTGCATTGCCCCACATTGTCAGCATCAGCATAGTCAGTGAATCTTTGGAGTCTGAAGGAACTGTTGTCTTTTCCTTATAATGGGCATCAGTGGAGAGGAAAATGCTTAACGTGAGATAACGACCATACTCCTAGGATTTCAGTTTTGATTTTTTGACAGGTGGAAGTGTTTATGACAAGACATGTCAGAGAGAAATTTGGTGATCATTGGACGCTATTTTGGAACATTAAGCCACATTAAGCCTTTTTCACTTTAAGCGTTTTAGAATGCCCTTTCGAGTCTGAAGGAACCGTTGTACTGAGACCTTGACAACAGTGCATCAGGTCATTCAGTACACATTTCACAGTGGGGTCGTTTTGAGTCTTCCAGAGTCAGTCACGTGCTGTAGTCACCATGGTCAGCATAGTCACTGAGCTGCTGTGCCGAGATGGCCAGTGGGAGGTGCTTCGAGTGTTTTAGCATTTCAGCCATTGGCTAGTTGTCGTCATGAACATTCTGCTGATACAGTTTTGTGATAGGCTGCTTCATGGACAGACCGCATAGCTAATATCAACTGGAGGGAGAGTTATAGCTGCTATGCCAGCTAATCAGCATGCATGTTTGCAAAGAGGAAGGAATGAATTTTTTAGACTAGCAATTCAGATGCCTACACTCAGTACACCTCAAAGATTCATTTGTTCACGTAAAGTTTAGTGCTGTGCTGGCAGAGATTAATTTTGTTTTTTGTGTTCATTTCTTGTGTGTTACAATAGCCAATAGGAACAACTTAGGTTAACCAGGAAGCAGGAAGTAAGTCTCACATGTTCAGTTATAGCTGACAGAGACAGAAGTTATATTTGTTATGATTGAACCTGCATCCATCCATCTTTGTTTTATGGAAAGTGTTGCCTGTATTTTCAATCATTACCATGTCTTAAAAGCATTACTGATGACTATTTTGGCATTGCAAGTGTTTTAGTGGATTGCAATTAATGATGTTTATGCTAGTAGCATAGCTGCATGGTGGCTATATGTAACCTTAGAATTTACATCATCTTTGTTTGCTTCTTACATAGTGATTATGATAAATGTGCAGCTATGTTCTGTTTATGCAAATTACCCAAACATCTTTCGTAGCGTTTATTACGCAGCACTTATCCATATACCTAACGTTTGTGTCGGGAGTGGACATAATGCCCAGCTCCGCCCCAACCAGTTTCGTTCCCTCCTAGGGATCCTCCCGCCACAAGGACACCAGGACAAGGTGAGTAGGAACACAACTCTTTATTTTTCAAATAAACAAAAGATACACCCAAAATTCAAAACACAGAGATGCTAATACGCGTTCCCACCCACAGCTGTTCTTCCCCCGCCCTGCTATCCACTCCTGTCCTCCCCTTCCCAACCCCCACACACCACAACCCACACACCACACAATAGCCTTCCACACACATGCCCCACTGCAGGACACTCCGTGATCTGGTGCCCCCGCCACCCAGGCATGGAGAGAGAGAGAACCGCTCACTTCCACGCTAGGGGGAAGTCCTACCGCTGCGGGGGAGGCTCCACACACACACGCATGCACACCACGCAAGACACACAGAACACAAGAAAATATAAGGGGGGACGTAGCTCGGCCCGCGCCACCATGCCGGGCCTCGCCTACGTCCCAAAAAAAAAAAAACCAAGCCCTCCATATCGCTCCTGCGGACGGCTGGTGGCTCTGGTGGTGACACACGTCATCTTCTCGCTAGCAGCTTGTGCCCGGCTCCGTGGGGTCTCCAAAAGAAAAAAGGAAAAAGAAATGAACTAAACCAAAATAACTCCAAAATCCGCCCAGGTCACGACTCCAGGGGCTCAAACCAAATGCAAAATGAAAACAAAACAACCAAACCGAAAATAACCAACTTAAATCTGCCATGCCGGCTTGTCTAACGAAAAATAACCAAATAATAATTCCCTCTGTAAAACCCTGTGTACTGGACCTCCGTCAGCGTCTCTGGCACGCTGCTCCCACTCACCTGCCTAAATAGTCCTGGCGTCCCCTTAACCAGATAGGCAGCAGGTGCGGAGCGCACACCAGGCAGCAAATCCCATCAAAAGCCCAATAATTAAATGATTGAATTACACCCGCGCCCCCTCGTTCTCCCAGGGAGTGCAGCACATCAATTACCTCTGTCAGGTAGCTCCTGAGAAGCTCCTGACATTTGTATAGGCTGCATGCATTTTGCAATTCTCCTTTTGCATATATTTTGTAATTCAAATATGTACATTACATTTACATTTTACATTTAGGTCATTTGGCAGACGCTTTTATCCAAAGCGACTTACAAGTGAAGAACAGCAAGCAAGCTACAGTAGTGTAGAAGACCTTAGCGTAAGCTTTAAGTGCAACCTAAAACAACTAAACTCAACTAAGTAAGTCAAGGAAAGTAGAAAACAAAGGTAAACAAGGTGAAAGGTGAAAACAAACAAATAGTCACAGAGGAAAAAGTGCGAGGCAAAAAGTGCGCGGAGATGGAATTGTGTTGGAGTTGTAAGAAGTGTTTAGGAGAGGAGGTGCTCTTGGAAGAGCTGGGTCTTCAAGAGGTTCTTGAAGATAGAGAGGGACGCCCCTGCTCTTATGGCATAAGGTAGCTTGTTCCACCAGCGGGGAACTACATGTGAGAATAGTCTGGACTGAGATTGCCTTGTGTGTAGGGATGGCAATGCTAGCCGACGTTCCTGGGAGGAACGTAGCGGCCGAGAAGGAGCGTAAGCCTGTATGATTGAGCTCAGGTATGTCGGAGCAGACCCAGAGGTCACTGTGTAGGCAAGCATGAGAGACTTGAATTTGATACGGGCAGCCACGGGTAGCCAGTGGAGCTCAATGAGCAATGGATGAATGGATGACATTTCTATGTGAAATATGAAATATGTTCACATAGAAATGTCTGCTGCCTGCTGGATGGCGGCGCTGGAGGACAGCGGACACGTCTCTACGAGCTCTGCGCAGTTTGTTTGTTTTTTAGGTCTTTTTGTGTCTATTTTATGTACTTGTAAGTTGGCTTATTTATTACCATGTGCGTGAATGTTGTTATCACATACAATTGCCAAACACTCTTGGATTTACGGAACATTTCAGCGGATTTCTACGCAACAGGGAATTTAACAAAGGACTTACCTGTGGAGGTACGGAGAGACAATGGAATGCAGCCTGAGCAGGGGTGCCCATCCCCTGATCAGAGCCAGCAGGCTCCGGGGAAGAGGTGCAAACAACCCCGCAGGTGGGGGTCGCGAGGAGGCCTACTAGTTAGATCACGCCGGCGGGGATGGAAACCAGCCCTACCTAGCATTCTCCTGGCCAACGTTCAATCTCTGGCGAACAAGACCAACAAGCTGAACTGTTGTATCGTCTCACAAAGGGACATTAGGGAGTGTTGTGCCATGATTCTAACAGAGACGTGGCTAACCTGCATGATACCTGACGGGGCAGTGCAACCACAGGGATTTTCTTTGTTCCGGACTGACATAACAGCCGAGTCCACAGGGAAGAACAAAGGTGGGGGCGTCTGCTGCTTGGTCAATAACAACTGGTGTATGGACGTTCAGGTCCTTTCACAACACTGCTCACCTAGCCTGGAATTACTCACAATCAAGTGTCGCCCTTTTTACCTTCCAAGGGAAATCGCTGCTATTCTGATGGCAGCGGCTTACATTCAGCCATGAGCCGACGCTAACACTGCATTGAACGAACTCTACAGTGAAATTAGTAAACTCCAGAATCACTATCCCGAGGCAGTCCCCATCATTGTGGGTGACTTCAACCACTGCAACTTAAAAAAGGTAATGCCAAAATATCACCAACATGTCTCCTGCTCGACAAGAAACGGAAAGACTCTTGACCACTGCTACACTACAATACAGCATGCCTACCGTGCTATCGCAGGACTGGCTTTCGGCAGCTCAGACCACAACTCCGTGCTCATACTTCCTGTTTACAAACAGAAGTTGAAAACCATGCCCACAACAGTGAAAACCGTGCGACTGTGGACAGGTGGCTCCATACTACAGCTGCAGGGTGGGCTGGAAATCATGGACTGGAGTGTATTCAAAACCACAGACCTGGATGTGTATGCAGATCATGTCACTGGATACATTAACAGGCTGGTGGAGGAATGCATTCCCACCAAGACTGTTTATTCATTTCCGAACCACAAACCATGGATGAACTCAGACATCCGTAATAAACTAAGGGAACGAAGTACTGCTTTCAAATCAGGGGACTCTAATCTCTACAAAAAGGCCAGGTACGACCTCAGAAAGGCCATCAAAGCTGCAAAAGTGGATTACAAAAACAAACTGGAAACACAGCACGGGGGCTCAGACACCAGACGAATGTGGCAAGGACTGAGGGCCATCACTGACTACAAGGGGAGCTCAGGAGGAGTCAGCAACACCGACCCCGCCCTACCAGATGAGCTGAACCTGTTCTATACTCGCTTTGAGGGGGAGAACTCTGAGCCAACCATCAAAATGGCCATCCATCCAGAGGACTACGTACTGCAACTGTCTGAGTCTGAGGTCCGTAGTACCTTCAGGAGGGTGAAAGAGGGGAAGGCAGCAGGCCCAGATGGAATTCCCCCCCGTGTCTTCAAGACCTGCGTGGACCAGCTGGCTCCTGTGTTCACGGACATCTTTAACATATCACTGCAGCAGTCTGTCGTTCCAGTGTGCTTCAAAGAGACAACCATTGTGCCGTTACCCAAGAAGACCAAGGTAACAGGCCTCAATGACTATCGTCCAGTGGCTTTAACACCCATAGCCATGAAGTGCCTGGAGAAGTTTGTCATGACACACATAAACAATATAATCCCCGACTCCTTGGACCTACTACAGTTCGCATACAAACCAAACAGGTCTGTGGACGATGCCATCTCCCTGACACTACACACTGCCCTGGAACACTTAAAAAGGAGGGACACCTATGTCAGGCTGTTGTTCATTGACTACAGCTCCGCGTTCACCACCATCATTCCCTCCAAGCTGGTCCTGAAACTGAGGGACCTGGGCCTGGGCACCCCCATCTGCAATTGGATTATGGACTTCCTGACAGGCAGGCCTCAAGTGGTAAAGATTGGTAACAACACCTCATCCACTCTGGTCCTCAACACCAGAGTGCTGCAAGGCTGTACTCTCTGTTCACACATGACTGCACAGCCATACACAGTAACAACCGAATCATCAAGTTTGCAGACAACACCACAGTTATTGGCAACAATGACGAGACGGAGTACAGAGATGAGGTAGCCCAGCTGACACGGTGGTACAAGGACAACAGCCTTGCACTGAATGTCAGCAAGACTAAGGAGCTCATCATGGACTTCAGGAACCACCGAGGGACCCACTCCCCCATCAGCCTAGACGGGACACCGGTGGAAATCGTCAGTTGCTTCCGTTTCCTGGGCCTACAGGTCTCCAATGACTTAGCGTGGACCCACAACACGGAGGTCATGCTCAAGAAGGCACACCAACCCCTCTACCCCCTACGGTGCCTCAGGAAATGTGGCATAAGCACACGATGGCTTGCGAACTTTTACCGTGGCACCATAGAGAGCGTTCTGACGGGTGGCATCACTGTGTGGTATGGTAATACCACTGTACAGGACAGGAAAGCCATCCAGAGGGTCGTGAGGATGGCGGAAAAGATCATCGGGTGTGCACTTCCATCCATTGAGGAGATCTTTTGGACCAGGTGTCAGAACAAGGCCGGCTCCATCATACAGGACCACAATCACCCTGGGCACCAACTGCTCTCTCCCCTGCGGTCCGGTCGCTAGTACCGCAGCATTCGTGCCAGGACAAGCAGGTTCATGAACAGTTTTTACCCACAGGCAGTGCACCTACTGAACTGTTAATCACTCAATTCTGGACTCATAATTACACTGGGAACTCGGCTACACAGCATGCAGGCACTCTCACAATACTGTACTGCTCTGGCCACTTACCATTATCATGTATCATTATACTGCACTGTACCGCACTGTTCACTCTATCATTATCATTATCATTATCCCTTTTCATTATCACATTTTTTTGTAAATATTTATTATGCCATTACCACCCTATTGTTAATATTTTTTATGCTGTTATTATCTGCATTTGGTCACTTTACCACATTTTAGAATTTAGAAATTATGTTACAATTTATGTTTAGAAGTTTAAAATGTATGTTAAGAGTGTTACTGCAGGAGTGAGTGGGGAGTAAGAAGTCCATTGTACTTGTTACACATGGCAATAAAGAATCTTGAATCTTGAATCTTGAATGTCATATTCATATGTGGTACACCACAGCCAAGTGCCTGAAAAATATGCATTGTTATTTTCTTCCAGTTTCACTGTGTAGACATTTTGAAGGGAAACGTCTCAATAAAGAAGACAATACACCTGTCACTTGTCGAGGCGTTTACCTGTCTGCTTAGCTGTGCTCAGGTCGAACAGTGAGGGCAGAACAAGTGCAGTCCAACACATTGCAGGTGCTAGGACTACACCACACATATCGGTCAGGACTTGCAAGTGATGGCTAAAATTAGAGCCCTCTTATATTGAAACAGCCACCAGTTTGGCATATCCAGGAACGGGAAATTTTGGAGAGCACATTATTGTTCACTGGCGGAGGTGAAACACCAGGCTGTCTGATGCTGCAGCCATTGTCTGTGTGATAAGGGGACCTTGCAAAACAAGGATTGAAGAAAAATAAGCACTTCAGTGGGCTGCAAAGGTTTTAACGGCATCATTGTCCCAATGTTGCCTTGTGTAATATACCTCCTTTCCAGGGCCGTGCAGAGACCTTTAGAGGGGCAGGTGCTCAAATTTAAAAAGGGGCACATGGATCAAGATGTTAGAACACCAACTACAGCGTAACCTGCCGAACTATAGCAAGTAATATTGAAAGAGAATATAAAATGGAATCTTATAACAAACCGGACATGATCAGCAGGTGTACCTGGACATTGCTGTTTCTTGTCAGTGTCTGCTGGGGCTATAAGCAGACAAGAATATATACCAGAAAGCACTGTTGTGCACAGAGCAGTCCCAGATAAGTTAGGTAAGGCTGGGAATGTGTAAAGCTAAAGTTATGAATCTGTACTGTATATGTAATATATAATGAAGCAAATACAAAACAATAATATATTTTATCTGTAGTTTATTATTGAAATAGACAAAAAATAACAAAATAAATAATAATACTGTAGCGACCCTCACATACACATACACACGTACACCCACACATGCATTCACCTCATACATTTCACTTAGGTTAATGGGGGGAGAGGTGCTGTAGTTGGTTGGTTAGTTAGGAGGGGGGCAGGACACTGAGGAAAAAGGAGTGGAACAAGGGATTTTGGGAGGCAGAGAGAGAAAGAGTTTTTCCCCCTTAGGTCGTTCATTTTTGTTTAGGCACCTCTTCCAACCCGGGGATTTTTTGTGAGCCAGCTATTGATTAAATAAAGAGTTCAGAGCGTTATCAAGTGTTCCCTGTCGTCCATCAGTAAAAAGACTGAGATATAAGAGTTGGACTACAATGCTACAATACTAATAACAAATAAAATCTTTGGTGCCCACTCAAAACAGCAACACATGCAATGTTACTGTGTGTTACCGTATGATGTTCAATAGACGCATAACAGAGCACACACACACACACACACACAAAAAAGATGACAGATATTGCAACAACAAAGTTATGGAACGCATTTCATCACTAAACACATGCTGTTCAAACTAGCAAAACGATCAGAGAACTAACTAGCCTAAAATGTGACCTTCAGAATCAGACCCACTATATTGCTGGCTGGCTACTATGCTACTGCACAATTTCCTGATGAAGTGTAGTACTACAGGCCTAAACGTGACAACAAGCAAACAGGTGAGAGACAACCTGACTGCTTTGAAACACAAATTAAACTCGCCATCCCTCAACTTCACGGAGTAGCCGTCTCTGTATGAAGTGCGGAAATAGCTCACTTGTTGTCACATCAGATATTATAACGGTTCAGATTTTAATTTTAACTGGCAATTATGGAGAACAAGAAATTACTGACCTTCCTAATTGCCAGTGTCACTGACTGCTGCTTCTTCAAATTCACGGGCACGCACGAGCTGGTGGTTGTGCGCTTAATTTCTATTGGCTAATGGGCCCTTCATTCAAAGAGGGAGGGGAACGCGCAAACAGATAACGTAACAAACCCACGGCTACTGGCAACTTCACCCTTCAGCTTATGGATGGCAGCCAGACGGGCATTTTTAACTTATAGTTTAAACATTATTAGTTGTTAAAATTCTTCTTGATAAGGGCCATGGGCAGGCAAAAAAAAATGCCTTGCCAAAAATGGCACCATAGTGCATGCTCCTTTCCAGCATCCAGGTAAGAAACCATTATTTTTGATTGCATCAGCTAGCAACCACAAGCTCTGCTACAACCCCTTCTTCGCTGCATCCTGGCATGAGTAGTTTGTGTCTGGGGATTCGCAGCTGGTGGTTAAAAGGGGGGTGCGGTTAATTATTAAGCAAATAACCGATAAGCAAACTAGATAAACTGAGAACAGTTTGCAGATACGTTGCATCTGTTCTTTGTTCTCGTAAGATGCAATGCTGGAAGTAACAATCTATTGCACACTGTGCAAGTTCTGTTTATTTCATTTTGCCTCAGGCAAGATAGGTCATTCGGCTGTTTACTGTATGCCTGTTTCGTGTGAGTAGGCCATGTGTTAATTTTAGTACAAATGTTACGAATAACTATGTGGACACTGAAGAATAACTCATTCAAACATGCACAAATTATTATTTCGTGCATTCTTGAAACGAATTGGGTGCAGTCTGGGTCGAACTTTCTCAAAGCGAGTTACAGTTGTAATTCAGTGTCCGAGTCTCCTGGATAGACTTCTCAGTGGCAACATCCTACAATAGCCCCAAGTATACACCTACAACTGCTGCTGTACAAAGCTCAAACATTAAAGAATCCCCCTTGGAAATCGTTTTGATGTAGATGCTTACAAGAAAATCATTTAACCCCCCACCCAGGCGCGGAGCCAATGGTTCATTGCAGAGGGGGCGAGGGCCTGTAGTGGGCCCTTATACAGCCTATTATAGGCTGTATGGAGATGCAAGGCAGATCCAAGGGGAAACTTACGGAGACAGAAGGGCGGAACGGAGAGAAATGCGGATTACAATGAGGTGTGCTATTTCAGCACACCTCATTGCGTGAGACCATTTTTAAATACCACGGCTCCGTCAGCAGTGACGGCGATGGGAAATAAGACAGCCAGCGATCACCTAGTTCCTACTTTGGGACTCGAACAGAGGGTGTAATTTTTCTGTTTGTACACTTACACAAGGATACTGGACGGCGAATAAAGTTTTCTGTAACTGTTACGGGTGTGCACGGGAGGCAAGCCAGGGGGCAAACAGTGCTAGAAGCACTCGTTGTCTAGGGGGTAAAGTCTCCTGGAAACCTCCCCTGCCACCCTAACATTCACTGCACACCTCCCTCAACTGCCCCACAGTTGAATTATCCTGGGCTTGAAATGGCAGCCAATAAAGGTAAAGGTGCTTACCGGGTCAGGACACCTCACTACCCACCATACGATCTCTCTCGCGCCCCCGGCCAGCTCCAGCATGCAGTCTTCCACTTCAACCGGGCCAGCTCAGTCTGTGTTTCCTCTGTCTGTTCAGGGTTTGAGGTTGTTTTCTCAAAGTTAGCTGCGATCCTCCTCCCGTTAGGGCACGCACCGTCAATGCCCCTCGTGGTAGGTCTCCAGGTCGCGGTCGGTCCCCGGCTCATGAGTTTCAGAGCTTTGCGTGCTCAGGGGAGACGCTCTGGCAGCGCTGGCAACTCGCAGGCCCCCGAGGCGGCCATGACCAACCATTTTCAAGCCTCCCGGCATTTACTCACTCCGCCCCGCTTCCCATGAGACCCAACCAAACACTTAAAGGGACAGGTGCACCTTTACAATGGCTTCATCTCAGGCCCAAGGATAATTACTGTTAGGAGGATCTCTTCCTGCACCTAACCACTAAATATTCATGGATCTATATGATCTTTATTAACAAATTTCATCCTAGACTTAAGGATGTGATCCTGAATGTGCACACAGGATCCCGGCGACGACTGTGGCCGTAACAGTAACTACTGTGTCTCTGCTCATTCAAAATAAATATTGCAGCAAGAAACTATAGGGGTCGGTTGAAACCATTACGCCCTCAGTCTGACATTTTATTTTTTTGCCGCAATCAAGACACACAAACAAACTTTATTTTACAAACTTTTATTAACAACAAAAATCAATGTTCAGTCAGGTGGATTGGGCCATTGTAACTGGAAGGACCGTGGCCTGGGGCAGCCGCATCCTATGAACCCCCGACTCCGCTACAGCCCCCACCAAATCTGGTTTGAGAGATAATTAGTAAATGAATTTCTTTCAACATATCTTGAAGATCACTGTTTTTGTTCATCATTAGAACGCTTTTCATGAGCCATCATATTCAGTGGAATCGTTCAGTTGCACAAATTCTTTGAATAAACTTAGAATTTTGTATACTGCATCTTGGTCAAAGGTCCTTCAAGGACAAGTTGATGACTCGGAAACAATGGCATCCATCACCCATTCAATTTTCGGCTGATGTGCTTGGACCTTGTAATCGCCACTTGTGGCTATATTTACTAGCTATGTTTGCTTGGCAAGCACATTAGAAATGAAAAATAAGGGGGTGCCTATTTTACTCATAAGCAACACTAGGGCTATTTTCCAAACCTGTATATATGCAAATGAGTAATTCTAAGGGAATCATTCACCAAGTGGCTGATTTATATGGTTACATGGGTCAGGGGATCCTAATGAATGATTCTGGAATCCATGTCCTTGTCTCCAAGTACAACAGTGACAGTGTCCTTTGCAGGCTAATAAAATCCAGAATGAAGTCTCTTAATCCCAAAAATCCTTTTCTCTTTTCCTGTGTCAGAGCCAATCAGCAGCCTCAGTCTCTGTGATGCAGGACATCTCTCCCGGACTTCGGAGGCCCTATCATAATTCACTCGCCCTGCCAGAAGCAATTTATATATAAGTGATAAAATTTAGAGAGATAAATCTTCAGGACCAGGGTAGGGTACAGTGCTAGTTTAAACCAGGGTCACCATTGACCACACAGCATGGGAGTGGAAGAGGGAGCTCCCAGTAGATGCTCCATCAGAAGATTTGGGCATTTAGAAGAGGTGGGTGTGCAGTCAGCTTGGAAATGGCAGGTAGAATGATCTTCTCTTTCATCAGATGGGCTTCCTACAGTGTGAAGGCAATGGACAGCGTGGCTCAGGGCATAGATGCTGGGCATTGTGGCTCAGGATGTAGACACTGGTCAATGTGGGTCAGGATGTGTATGGTAGTTCGTCGTCTTACTCAGGGTGGCGGTGACCAGTGTGCTCACAGCAATGTGGGAAACAGTTTTGTTACGGCCAGTCGTCGCCGGGATCCTGTGTGCACATTCAGGATCACATCCTTAAGTCTAGGATGAAATTTGTGTAAAAGAAAATTAATAAAGATCATAAAGATCCATAAATATCTATTTAGTGGTGAGCTGCAGAAAGAGATCCTCATAACAGTAATTATCCTTGGGCTTGAGATAAAGTCATTGTAAAGGTGCACCTGCCCCTTTAATTGTTTGGTTGGGTCTCGTGGGAAGTGGTCGGAGTGAGTGAATGCCGGGAAGCTTAAAGATGGTTGGTCATGGCCACCTCTGGGGTCTGAGAGTTGCCAGCACTGCTTGAGTGTTTCACATGAGCACAAGACTCTGAAAGCCACGAGCCGGGGACTCATCGCAACCTGGAGATCGACCATGAGGGGCGTTGATGGTGCATGCCCTAAAGGAAGGAGGACCGTAGCTAACTTTTAGGAAATCACCTCAAACACTGAACAAACAGAGGAAACACAGACTGAGCTGGCCCGGTCGACGTTGAAGACTGCACGCTGGAGCTGGCCGGGGACGCAAGAGAGATCGTATCATGGGCAGTGAGATGTCTTGACCCGGTAAGCACCTTTATCTTTACTGGCTGCCATTTCAAGCCCAGGATAATCCAACTGTGGGGCAGGTGAGGGAGGCGTACAGGGAATGTTTGGGTGTGGCATGGGAGGTTTCCAGGAGACATTTCTTTACCCCCTAGACAACGAATGCTTCTAGCACTGTTTGCCTCCTGGCTTACCTCTTGTGCACGCCCGTAACAGTTTTATCTCCATACCTCTAATGATTTATTTGTTCTAGCACTCTTTTTCTTTATTTTTTCTTTTTCTTACTTTGTCATATTACAGAGCTGCAGTGCTTCCCCATTAGTCATAATGGTCATTACTACTATCACTTGTTTTAATGACTACCTCAGGCTTGAGGCTTTTGAAGGCAGGGCTATCTGGGCTGGTCTTTAACTCTGCCAGTAATGCCATTGATACTGCAAACGCTGTCCCTCCATCTGTTAGCACTGAGAAATACAAATACTTCACAAGAAGGTCATTTTCTAAGCCCCAAAGTTATCTGTTAATCACAAAGTGCTATGGGGCTCCACAGGGGCCTAGAGTTCTATATAAGTCCAAGTTTGGAATTAATGAAATGTTAAAATCTGTGTGACTAATGGATTATTTATTTTATATGGCACTCTTAACAAAAGAATACAAACAATTGCAAGAATTCATGAAGTAACTGAGAACAGATTTTGCAGAGGGAAGCACTAAGCATACATGCCCATAGGCATTAGGGAACTGTCTTCTGAGATATTCCCTGTCTGGGGCTTTGCAATCTGCTGAAGGCAAATACATCATTATTTTCAGTATGGACACAGAGCTAACTGCCCAACAGGCATCTATCAGAGCAGTCTAATCCCTGTGGCGATGATCTAATTACTGCCAGCGCCATCTGTCTCACAGCAGACATAACCATTACATTACATTACATCATTTAGCAGACACTCTTACTCAAAGCGACTTCAAAATAAGTGCATCGCTATGCTAAGAGTAGTTATCGCAAAGTGTTACAAGAGATCAGTAAGATACTGAGTTAAGTGCTAAACTAGTGTAGAGTGCTTTTTTGAGTATGGGGATAGATAGGATATACAATGCCTATAAAAAGTATTCACCCCCCTTGGATGTTTCACCCTTTTATTGCTTTTATAAATTAAATCATGGTCAATATAATTTGGCTTTTTTGACAAGAATTTGCAAAAAAAATCTTTAATATAAAAGTGAAAATGTTTTTTTTAACTAATGTCAATTAATTTAAAATATATAGTGGAAAATAAGTGTTTGCATAAATATTCACCCCCTTCAGGTCAGTATTTAGTAGATCCACCTTTGGCTGCAATCACAGCACTGAGTCTGTGTGGATACGTCTCAATCAGGCTGGCACATCTGGACACTGCAATTTTTCTCCATTCTTCCTTGCAAAACAGCTCAAGCTCTGACAGGTTGCTCGGAGAATGGGCGTGAACAGCTCTTTTCAAGTCCAGCCACAGATTCTCAATTGGATTGAGATCTGGGCTTTGACTTGGCCACTCCAGAACATTCACCTTGTTGTCTCTGAACCATTTCTGTGTAGCTTTTGCTGTATGCTTGGGGTCGTTGTCTTGCTGGAAAAGAAATCTTCTCCCAAGTCGTAGTTCTTTTGCAGACTGAGTCAGATAATCCTCCAGGATTTGGCGATATTTTTCTGCATTCATGTTACCCTCTACCTTTACAAGCCTTCCAGGGCCTGCTGCTGAGAAGCATCCCCAGAGCATGATGCTGCCACCACCATGCTTCACGATGGAGATGGTGTGTTTGTTGTGATGTGCAGTGTTTGGTTTTCGCCAAACATAGCGTCTAGTCTGATGGCCAAAAAGCTCAATTTTTGTCTCATCAGACCAAAGAACCTTCTTCCAATTGACCTTGGAGTCTCCCACATGCCTTTGGGTGAATTCCAAGCGAGCCTTCATATGAGCTTTTTTCAAAGGTGGCTTTCTCTTTGCCACACTCCCATACAGCTTTGACTGGTGAAGAACCCAGGCAACAGTTGTTGTATGTACAGTCTCTCCCATCTGAGCCACTGTAGCTTTTAACTCCTTCAGAGTGGTCGTAGGTGTCTTGGTTGCCTCCCTCACCAGTCTTCTTCTTGCCCGGTCACTCAGTTTGGGAGGACGGCCGGCTCTAGGCAGATTTAGACATGTGCCATATTCCTTCCATTTCTTAATGATGGATTTAACTGAACTCTGTGGGATGTCCAGTGAGTTGGAAATCTTTTTGTAGCCATCTCCTGACTTACACTTTTCAATGATCTTCTCCCTGAGTTGCTTGGAGTGTTCTTTTGTCTTCATGTTGCACTTGTAGCATAAATACTGATGAACCAGAGACTGGACCTCCAAGACACAGGTGTTTTTATTCTACAATCACTTGACACACATCAACTTCACTCAGGTGATCTCCATTTAACTCATTGTGACACTGCTGGCATCAATTAGCTGGACCTCTGTTGAATTAGGTCAGTCTCTTTAAAGGAGGTGAATATTTATGCAAACACTTATTTTCCACTATATATTTTTAATTAATTGACATTAGTTTGACAAAAAATGGTTTTCACTTTTATATTAAAGATTTTTTTTGCAAATTCTTGTCAAAAAAGCCAAATTATATTGACCATGATTTCATTTATAAAAGCAATAAAAGGGTGAAACATGCAAGGGGGGTGAATACTTTTTATAGGCTTTTTATACTTTTTATATATATACAGATAGATAGAGAGCAAGGTAGACTAGAGATACAGCTTGAAAAGATGAGTTTTCAGCTTTCTCTTGCAGGCACCCAGGGAGTCTATTCAAATCTCGGCAGGAAGCTCATCCCACCAGTTTTAGAGCCAGTACTGAGAAGAGGCGGGTTCAAGAGATGATGCCCTTGTATTTCAGGACACAGAGGTGACCCAAGGTAGCAGAGTGCAGCACTCTTGCTGGCTTGTAGGCCTTGGTCATGTCCTGTATGTATTGGGGGGCTGATCCATTAAGTCCCTTAAAGTGGACATGAAACACTCGATGTAGTTAGCATAATTTACAAGATGGATTCCCACTCTAAAAATCCTTATAGGTTTAACATTGTCAGTGAAACTGGATTAAAAATAATAAGTAATCTGTGTTTGACTTTTCCCCTTATAAGGTTGGGTGTACAGACCTTCCAACCCAGTCTAATAGCAGTAGCTGTGTGCTGTAAGGAAAGGGCCCAACGGCACGCCATCTGGCAGAGAAGAGAGAGGTATGACCAGGGATATGTTACGTTTTTTCTCGTCAAGCACATATACAGGAATGTTAGTCTTCCTCAGAGAGGGCACCAATTATGTTGGTGATAATTAAACACATGGAGGCGCCATACAGAATATGGCATCTACCATCGTGGTTAAAATAAAAGATCAGTCTGTAACGGGACGGCGGGCGGCAAACAGGTGACGACCACAGAGATTGGGGTGAACGAAGACAAGACGTTTAATTGTGCTATATAACGCCAAACAAACAAAAAAACAAAAAACCTATTTACAAGAATAAACAAATAACACTGGGCAATTATTCCCAGGTGCCTCCTTCTTCACTGGCTCAGAGCCTATGCTCTCTTACAGCCTTCTCCTCCAAATGACAGAACTTGGGTGCATAAATAGTCTGAGCCCCGCCCTGGACTAACCCATTACCTGGGTCAAAATATTAAATTAGATTTACAAGAACAAAGTGACAACAATTATAACAACAATTCATCCCACAATGAAATACAAACATTACATTGACAAACCCACATGTTTTGGTTCCAAATAAACATATTGCTGCATAAATTCACATTGGCAGCGCAATCTCCCCCTTTCATGTTTCACCCGATGGGAACTACGCTACCCGTAATACTATATAATTTCCATGATTAGAGTATGCACTCCTTTTGCCTGTTCCCGGCGGCAGCTCTAAACCACAGGTGAGTCCTTTAAACTTAATTGCAATTATTCAATTTTGTTTTAAAGTAACAAATCATAATTGTTTAGTTGTTATATTAGCAAACGCGATTGCTTTTTCCGTGTGCACCCGAAACAAACGCTCGTGTTCGCTACCTTAAGTTTAGCAAATCCAAACAAACAATTCAAACATACATTGTTGTACCAATCCTATATACAGCTATAACCATATTCTTTCCTTTTGCAGGACTGAACACAATATTTCTAGCCCACGGAATAAACGGATACAAATTATACCGAGTCCGTGTATTATTTAAACATTGCGCAAAACACATGTATTGCCGCAGTCCCCCGCTTCCTCATAGCGAGGCGGATGCGCCCGTTTGTGCGGAGAATCCTTTCTCCGTCACACAGTCTCAATTTTGTTTCGTATATCAATCTCATAAAATGTACTAAACTATTAATTTGGAACTTCAATTAATAATTAAATTAATAACCATAATCGAAATTACCACATCAATAGTTAATCAAGTCACAATATTATCTATTTAGCCAACTAAACAAATAACACTGATGATTCAACTAAGAGGTGAAGGTATTTAGAATTCTGATCAGGAGAGGTTGGCGATATTCATTCCACATGTAAGATTACAACAGACAATCTTGGAAAAATAATGCATTTATTGAAATATAAAATCAAAGTAGTAATGCACGAATCAATACATTCATGTACAATAAGTGAAGCACGTGTATGTATTTACACTTATATGTAGGTTTGAGCAAATGTCTTGCGCAGGTGTGTGTTCCTTTGATCTGAGTCATGAGTGTGTTGCGCGTGCACATCTGTGCGCGTGCTCACTGAACACACATGTTCAAAGAGAACAAAGGAACATGCCTGTGGCGGTGAGTTTGAGTTGCCTATGTGCATGTGTTAGCGAACATAACGTCTGTTTGGTACAGGATATGTTTGGACGATTGATAACCGCAGGGTTATTCTGTGCGGATTAAAAGAAGATGCCGGGGGTTAGCAAGAGGATACGCATGCAAAGACCCTATGTCTCTGTGTGGTATCTTAACTAATGCTGCGCGGTGAATAGTGTGTGACAAATCAGCTAGGATCAACGAAGCATAGCTAGTTACATTTCTCGTAATGATCTGAAACACACGGATAACATTCATAAATGTAGCTAACAGTCAGTTGTTTGGCTATGCAATGTCCTATGCCCAGAGTTAACAGCCTACTGTAGCTCATGAAATGAGGTCCAAATCTTTTGGTTCTGTGGGTGGTTTCACTGGCGGTTCCGTCGTCGGGGAGCCAGGGCTGGTCTGGTTCAGTCGGTTCAGTTCAGGCACTGATGAGGGTTTCTTTCTGGGAGACACGTTGAGGTGGATCCGGTCGTACCGTTGTCTCCAGTTGGTAACAAGTTCGCGCTGCTCTGATTGCTGGCACTGAAACTCGGCTCTTGTTTTATTGATCTCTGCTAGCAATTTGTCGCTAGCTTGGAGAATCAAAGCCAGGACAGGGCCTTTGGCTTAGCTGTCCGTGTCCCGTCCATGTGGTGCAGCCTTCGGGAATGAGAGAGGGATATGTGCGTCTTCTTCGGACGTGTGGAGCAATAAAGATATACGTCTGTCTTCTTTACGTAGGGATCAAGAGAGATAGCAAAGGAATGCACCTGGTTTTTATTAGCATCGCTGGGGGGGGGGATTCCTGTTTACTATAGCTGTCCTTGGTTGGGTGAGAGGTTGTGAAACTGCAACATCACTTCCTGTGACACTGTTTCACATTAAAAGTGATTTATGCATTACTTTCTGTAAAAGTTGAACAAATAAAATGAACGAATCTATCTGTGGATGGCACCGTACCTACACATAGCCATCTAGTTTACAAGATAATGACTAGATAATATGTAAGGGATAATGTACAGCAAGCTGGTCATTATTGCGAAATAAACCCCAACAGGGTGATGCAGGACCCCGACATGAAGTGGAGGCTCGCTGTAAATTATCCCGCTTATTACACGATGCATCACGTCTTGCTTTGCAGAGGCCGCACAGCTCTTTGGACTAGAAGTCAGTCTGAAGAAGACCGAGGTGCTTCACCAGCCCGCACCCCATGAAGAGTACCGCCCTCCCCACATCTACATTGACGAGACAGAACTGAAAGCAGTCCACCAGTTTACTTATCTGGGGTGTATCATTTCCTCAGACGCCAAACTCGATAAAGAGATCGACAGCAAACTGGCCAAAGCAAACAGTACCTTCGGCAGACTGTACAAGCAAGTGTGGAACAACAAGCACTTCAAGAAAGGCACCAAGATCAGTGTGTATAAAGCTGTCGTGCTGACTACCCTCCTGTACGGCTCCGAGTCATGGGTCACTTACCGACACCACCTGCGACTCCTCGAACGCTTCCATCAGCGCTGCCTCTGTTCCATCCTCGACATCCACTGGAGCAACTTTGTTACCAATGTCAAGGTCCTTGTGCTGGAGGTCACCAGCATCGAGGCCATGCTGTTGAAGACCCAACTACGTTGGGCAGGACACGTGTCTAGAATGGAAGACCACCGCCTGCCTAAGATTATTCTGTATGGCGAGCTGTCCATTGGACACCGCAACAGAGGGGCGCCCAAGAAGAGGTTCAAAGACAGCTTCAAGTCTTCCCTCGATGCCTGCCACATCAACCCCCATCATTGGTCTACTCTGGCTGTTGACCGCAAGGACTGGAGACACACCATTCACCAGGCTGTCTCCTCCTTCGAAGACACTTGCAGAGCCAGACTGCAAGAGAAAAGGAGCAGGCGGAATCAGCACTGCCCCCATCACCTCCGAACAGCGAGATGTTTCGCTGTGTGGAAGCCTAGCGTTAGAGTGCTGCCATCCTCATGTAACTTTTGGCTTGGTCTGTAGCCTTGTCTACACGTATCCGGATATTTTCAAAAACTTACTTTTGAAAAAAATCAGTTTTGAAAAGGATCACATCCACAGTACACACGTTTTTTTTTTTTTTTTAAATCTCTCGACACGTGAACGAGAAAACGATTCTAAATGCCCAGACCTCAGCAAAGAGCATACACATAACATTTAGCAAGCAAATCATGTCATTGTAACCTTCTGGTCGACTGACCAATCAAATCAATCGAGAGGAACTGAGGAGAAGCGGTTTGTGAGTTTGGTGTTGAAAACTAGTGAGCAACTGCAACTGTCAACAAATAATGACGAAACGTAACATGGATGCTACATAGCATAAAATAAGTTACGCTCGAAAGGGTTAATTATAATGCGTAACAAAACTCATGTAAAATGCTTTTAAATGTGTGTAATAACTATTTCTTTAGTTTTAAGTTAATCAACCAAATATTTAGTATTTTGTATGGTGTTTGAATTGCACGCCATGAATAAACTAGTACAGTAAGCCTAGGCGATGGCCTAGAACTCAATCGATAGATTTTTGTCTTAATAAAACAGTAGAAATGATGTTTGCGATGTTAAGGGTCAAGTAATGTCAAATGAATGAATAATTAAACACAGGGGGGTTTGGTTGCGGTATTACCGCAAACCGCAAGGTGGCATTCTTCGAATGCTGTGGTACGGAAATTTCTATAGCCTACCGCTGCAGCCCTACTCTGACCCTCCTCACAAGTGAGAACCTCCTTGGGTTTTCTGTCTGTTACATGTTGCTTCGCATTGCAAGCAGACTATTGTTATTCTTTAGTTTTCTTCTTCTTCTTCTTCTTCTTCTTCTTCTTCTTCTTCTTCTTCTTCTTATTCCACCAAATTTGGGGACGCTTCTCCTCCCACAGTTTTCAAGATATCCACCCCAAACCAACTGTAACCCGTCCGGTCTGACCCCGATCGGGTTGCTTGTATACAGCTAAGCCGTACCCGCACTCGTTCTCTGGTTTTTGTCGTTTTTTTCATCCCTTTTTCCCATAGACTCCCATTCATTTTCAAAATCACCCCCCTCACCCTTCATGGCCTTCCCACTCGCTCACTTTTCACCCCAGAGCCACCATACCTCACATGTTGCCTCGGGACAAATCACCCAACACTCATTCGAGACCGTTTTGACCCGCGCTCGTCTTTTTGTCATTTTTTTAATCGTTTTTTTTACTTGTTTATTCATCCCTCCATCCTCCCATTGACTTAAATTCATTTTGGGTCATTTCATGTGACCCAACACTCACCAAAGGTGGGTGTGTCCCTAGCAACCATATTGTTTACCCTAGCAATCGCATAGCAACCACTTAGTAACAACCTAGCAACCGCCTAGCAACACCCTAGCAACCACCTAGCAGCCACTTAGCAACACTTTGGAAACCACCCAGCAATGCCATAGCAGCGCCCAGCGACCATATTGTTTACCTTAGCAACCACTTAGCAACACCTTGGCAACCACCCAGCAACGCTCTAGCAATGCCCCAGCGACCATATTGTTTACCCTAGCAACCCCCTAGCAACCACTTAGCAACACCCTAGCAACCACCCAACAACGCACTAGCAACCAAATCATATACCTTAGTAACCATCTAGCAACGCCCTAGTAACCACCTAGCAACGCACTAGCAACCACCTTATATACCTTAGTAACCACCTAGCAACAGCATATAATGAAGTCTGTTGACAAGAAAAACTTTCTTTGAATAAAAAGAAACTTGTTTCTGAAAAAACATGAGAAGAATCACATATGAGAAAAAGAGTTGAAGCAGGCTTTATATATGGATATCAAACATGTAAATGTAACATTATTTCCAATGCGTGTAGCATGATTGTGATTTAAACTAGCAGGGTTCTATCAGAGCATCAGCATGAATGTGATCAAAATCAGCAGGATTCTTTCAGAGGATCAGTGTGATTGTTAAACAAAATCAGCAGGTTTCTTTCAGAGGATCAGCATGATTGTGATTAAAATCAGCAGGACCAGTAGTGAGCCCTTATACAGCCTATTATAGGCTGTATGGAGATGCAAGACATATCCAAGGGGAAACTTGCGGAGACGGAAGGGAAGATAGAAGATGGAAGCTAGCTGTGTGCTCATTGCTAACATTTTCATTTGCTTGGCAAATAGTGGAGCTAGCAGCAGGACACTTGCCAGGCATGGAGTGTTGAGTTGAGAAGAAGTTTGTGAGTGGAACACGTAAGGCCACAAGATTCTTCCTCTGCTCTTGCTCCTTACGCTTTACTGTGCCCAACTTGTACTTTTTCCCCATTTTAGCCAACACAGACAGAATAGCTAGCTTACACACTACACAAGTCAAAGAGACAACAAGCATGCACCTGTGCTTCAAAGTCAGAGGTCACGTTCTATCAAATGATGCACGTACACACACTTGCACTGTAACTGTTGCCATTATATTGTTTACATAATTTATATAATTTGTTTAATTTTATATAATTTGTTTACTTTTTCAAAGACCAATTTCATAATTGAGAATTATTTCATTTAATACAAATAATAGTACTATTATTTTGAAGGCTCAACTCAAAGTTACATGCAAATCCTGTTGGGCTGTTCTCGCGTGAGTAAGTCTCTTAGGCAACACCGGCAAGCAAGCAGCAAGCATGGACGTCGTATATGCGCTGGTGAAAAGTTTATGGTGGTCACAACAGACTTCAATAAGATGTGAACAGTTATAAGGAAGACTCACAGACTATTCCCTTTCTGTAGCATGCAGCCAACGAGGTATTTTGTTTTGTCTGTCTGTATTTTACTTTGGTAAAATGTTATTCCACATGCTGTGCATGCTATTGTTTTATGTTAAGCTAACATGTTCTCTATATTTTCTCGTCAATACTGTGTGTTTAGTTTTCATAGTGGACTTGGAGAGAAGCCTTCAGATAAACCAATAGCAAGAAAGCCACTTGTGTCTGCCTGTGCTTCGAGGGAATTATATGCACAGAGAGAGAGAGAGATTGACATTGGTAATGATGATGTCACATCACATCTTGAATTTAAACTGATTTCAGAAACGCTCTGATCTGGACTTTTTTTTACACTTTTATTGTTACGAAAAACAGTGAGGGAAACGGAAATACAGAAGACAGGCTGGCACGACACCAGCAGCCAAATTGACTCAGAGCAGCGGGTACTAAGGGGGTGGAATCAACGACAATACAAACAGGCCACAGGGCCCGGCTGGTGCTGTTTGCTGCATAAGACGAGAACCCCTTGGCAGTGGTGGGGGCTTGTCTCTGCAGAAGACACAGACATGGTCTGAGTCTGACTTCTTATTTTTGCCGCAATCAAGACACACAGACAAACTTTATTCAAAATATTTAACTAAACAACAAAAATGCATGTTCAGTCAGGCAGATCGGGCCCAAGGTGGACCATGGCCCCGGGGCAGCCGCACCCACTGTCCCCCCGCTCACTCCACTACAGGTGTTTATCCATGACTATCAGCGCTCCCCTGAGACAGGCATGGTCTTCGATATGAAAACTGCAGAGAACACAGTTTTTACCAGGGTGAACATTAGTTACTGGAGGGGGCGCTACAGAGGTCTGTGCTGTATAAAGGTATGTGTTTCTGGCTGGAATGGGGAGTTCAGCCTACTTGTTTGTTTCTTCTTTCCATCAGCATGAAAACACTTGATACATTTCTCACTGGTAACATTAGTTACCTGGAGGGGGTGCTATAGAGTTACATGCGGCATAAAGGTAGGTGTTTCTGGCTGGGGTGGGGAGTTTGGCCAACTTGTCTGTTTCTTCTTTTCATAAGCAAAAAAACACTTGATATGTTCCTCACTGACAAATGGAAGAAGTAGGGTGACAATTTGTTTTACAATTAATATTATAACTTAGATTTTTAAATTTCTTCTACTTACCTTTAGCAATTAGTCTTTGGACTTGTGTGGGTTTTTTGGCACCAAAGAAAGGCCAGGCCATAATGTGATTTGCACGCATTATGTCGAAGCCAGAATATTGAATATTGTATCAGCTAGCCTGTTTTGTGCTTTCAGTTTCAGGACTTAGAGATTGCCAATTGGTAGGTGTGATAGTATTTGCCATTTAGGAAAAGATCAACAGAGGAAACTAAGGTCATTTCTATGTCATTGAGTCTAAGTTGGGTAAATGAATAAAAAACTCATGTCATTGTCATTTGTGTCTTTATATCATCACTGGCCTCTGTTCAATGCATTTTGTCCTTAACTTTGAGTAACTGCTTTCAGCAAGTATTTGTTTCTTGAATATATTTTCTGTCGACATTGGGAGCCACTGAAATAAAACATTGTGCTTTTTTAAATGTATTACTGAAATGTGCAGACAGTTTGCTTGCTGTAATGTGATTGTGATAGACCCCACTCCTGGCCTCTCCCACAGATTTCTCCCAAGGAAAGGCCGTCTTTAAGCACTGGCTTCCAGGGACCTCCTACAGTAACATCACCTTCCAGCTTCTGTCTGAGGCAATAGTGGACCACCACTCACTGGCTCTGCAGAGTGGTATGGCCATGAGCCCAGACAGCATCACACAGGTATCTCACACACCATCTCACATTAACACAGAAGTACTGGAATAGATCTCCCTTGAAAATGGCTGTGGTTACATGCATGCAAGCTGGCAGGCCAGAGTGGAATGTCTTGTAAAACAAGGTCTTGTTGTATTGGAGGTTCACAAACTAACTCCATGGGGCAGGTTAGTCTTAATAGATGCATTGCTGTGTAGTAAGTCTGATGCTTTGTTGTGCTGAGCAGAGATGGTCTTTACATGGTTATGGACTATGTTAGTATATGAGTGAGGAATATTGGATATTGGTTTGAGCAGCCAACCACAGGCAGGTAGCATGAGACTGCTGGACTCTAGCACAGCAGCTGTGTCCTGGGCCCATTGAGAGGCACAGGGGCTCTGTGGTGTCTGTACTGTCCCTCACCTGCCTCAAACCCAGCCTCAGCCAGAGGATGGAGAGCACCTACTGCAGTGAGGTGAGAACTGAACATGTTCCTGAAAATACTGCTCAATGGACACACTACAGAACACACTGACTAAGAGGCACACTAGTGTTCATGTACCTCATGGAACATTCTACTGCTCTGACGTACCACTGAACAAATTATTGTACAAGCATACTACATGATACTAATAATAATATAGTACAAGAGACTAATAATACTGCGAAAAGACCTGACTACCCCTGCAGTAAACCCACTATAATCTGTTCACCTATATTAAAAATGGTATGATACAACACTATTCTCTATGACAATTTTCCATCTGAGGTGACTAGAATTCTTTTGGGGAAATGTGCTTTACCATGACATTTCCCACAGGAGAATTCCACTGGTGACATCATCACAAATTTGACCCCTGCGGCCCCGTACAGGGTGCTGGTCTATCATACCGGTGGGCCCCTTGTCAGCTTTCCATCAGATCCTGTCTTCATCGTGATATGTGCGTAATTTGCTTCTGTGGCCAGAGCTCAATCAACCAGACTGAAAATACCATGCTGAAATCATCACAAAAATGATATTTGCTGACCACTACTATCTTGAGTTTTCTTAGAGATATGTATTTGTCAGTACTCCGGCCCCCTAGCTGTTGTTTTTTGTTTTCTCCCCAGGTGTCATTTTGGTCCATGTGCTTTTGTTTGTTGTTTTTCCTTGTGTTCCAGCCCTCCCCCACTCTCCGCCCTGTCTCCGCCCACCTGATCACCTCCACCTGCCCGCCTGCACACCTGCTTCCCATCCCCTCATCAGCCCAGCCCTATATCTACCTTGCTTGTGTCTGTCTTGTTTGTTAGTTTGTTGCAGTGTCTTGTGCCTGTTTTGTCCCTGCTGTGTTTTCTGCCTGTGAGTACTACTGGTTATGATCCTGCCTATGAGCCCTGACATGCACCCCTATTGAAAGATTTTGAGCTTGAAATACATAATCAAATTTTACTAAGGGTCTATCTTAGATGCTGACAATGAAGGTTTCTTTTCCACTATGAATCTTACTGCCCAATCCTGTCAAAACATGTTGGATCATCAGAAGGGTAAAACCAAATTGTGCTACCCTCAAGATGCATTATGCTCTGTTGTCCTTATAAAACACCTTGAGTTGTTCTCTGATACAGTAAAACAAAAGGAATGTGTTTAGAGTTATGTGGCACTTTTTCTGGAACCCTTGGAATTTATTTCAGAACCCCCTTAAAATATGTGAAATGGCCTGTAGGGGCAGTATACTAAATTAAATTGGATTGATTGCTTTGATTGGCACCTGCCTCATACTCATTAGAGCCGACAGGGGTGCGGGACCTGGCAGTGTATCTGCCCCACAGAGGTTATCCTCAGCTGGAAGAGGCTGTACCATGTGGCCTTCTGCAAATACATCCCGGAGACATTCTTCTTCAACGCCACCACTCTCACCTCCAAGTGGGCTACCTACTATGAGATAGCTGCCAGTGCCTCTGTCACCACCTCTGTGGTAACATTGTCATTCTCTACTTCAAAACCTTCATGTTTGTTTAGTGATCTACAGCAGCTCAGGACTGTATTTTACTGAAATTTGCTTCAGTACTACAGTGGACTGAATGCTGCTTCAGTAGTTTACTGTCTTTAGTGCTGCTTCAGGAGTGTACTGTAGTGAGTACTGCTTCAGTGGTTTACTCTGCCAAGTGCTGCTTCAGTATTGCACTGTGCTGAGTACTGCTTCAGTATTGGAGTTTACTGTGTGCTGCTTCAGTAATGTACTGTACTCAGTGCTACTCAGTGGTATACTGGAATGACTGGATTTATGACTCTGTCCCTCTTGCAGAGGTTAACTGATCTGCTGTTGGCCTGGCACTACAACTTCTGTGTCACCATGGTAACCTTGGGCAATCCAGCACTCAGCTGCTGTGACAGCTCCACTGTGAGCTTCATTACAGGTACTAGAGGGTTATTACAGCCTTGTTGTAATGCTAGACTAGCGCTGTCCCTCATGTTTGTGTTTTGAAACTATCTTTCAGATCCCTGTCTGCAAGTAATATCTACAGCTAGAAATAACCTGACACCACACACCAATTTAACACCAACCTGTCTCCAACAACTAGTTATATAGCACAGTTAAAGGTAATTAAATATCAAAAGAATAGTACCTTTGGTTAAAAAAATGTGTTATACTTTGGCTGCTGTTATGTGATGGCCACTGAGCTGATGGTGATTGAACATTTCAAATAGTTTGATAGAACAGTGTTAGAAAAGGTCCAGTCTTCATTCCAGGCTGTCCAGAGTAAGCACACTCCTCCAGAGAGAGAGAGCACATGTGATGATGGTGATGATCATTAATATTATTATTAGTAGTATTAGAATACATGGCACTTTTGCTATTCTGTTCCAGAAGTTTACATTAACATTTTGTTGTTTAGTAGCTGCTCTTATCCAGAATGATATACAAGATGAGTACATATAATATTACATTTATAATGTTGACATCATGTAGACACTCTTCTCCAGATTGACCCCAGAAGTCAAGCACAGCATCCAGGAAATGTTACACAGACACTTAACAGTTGGAAATCAAGTGCGCAACAGCACAAATAGTGAATTACCCAGTTTTGTTCACATAGCCTCTCCAGTGCTGCTATGCACGTGTACCGTGTACCAGATAGATCTTTCTTAGGCAAAATGTCCTTGATAACACTCTGAACTGCAAACAAAGTGGGTTCTTTCTTTGATATTTGCTGTGTCCCAATACAAAGTCAGCTGCCTGCTGCCTACATCCCTTAGAAGGGAGCTCCCTCCTTACACAGTGTCCTAATGGAAAAAGATCGTGGTAAGGAAGTGAATTTGGGACGCATTAGAAGGCAGGATGATGTCACAGAGTACCTGTTATCATATTAAGTGTTTTGGAGCTGTAAAATAGTCGTTCGCTGATTAACAAAACTAACAGTAGCTATGTTAGCCTATTCTATTTGAAAGTAATGTGCTTACTAGCAAGTTGGCTGGCTAGTTCATGGAAAGCTCACCAAGGCTTAAAAACACTAGACACATTATTCCAGTGTATTAAATTATTAAAATGTATTTTTCCAAACATAACTACAACAAATCATTGAGTTCATTGTATACTTACACTTGAAAACGAGCGCCTCTGCTGCCACCACAACTTCTTTGGGGTTTTCAGTCGTCATTAATTTACCGGAAGCTGAGAAGCCTGAGACAAACACAAAGACTTATGGGATACCCTACCTGGCGAAGTATACATTGGATGCTGCCTTCAAATTTAACCGAAATAAGGCACATTAGAAGGACGCATTTTATGATGACTTCGGTTTGGGACATGCCTACGAAGGGCAAGTGTGCAAAATTGTGAAAATAGTGAAAATGCTCCTTTCAAATGCTGCCTTCTAAGGCAGCTGACTTCATATTGGTCCACAGCCATTGTCTAAGAAGTATAATAATGTTAGATGACAAGACTGTGTACCTATGTAGGCCTGTGCTTGCCTATTGCATACAGGGTGTTTTGTTCTTTGTCAGGCTAAGTCTTCTTCACTTCCATTTGGAGTGCTGGTAATCTGTTCCATGGTTTACTTTAGTGAGTGAAAAAAAATTAACTCTCAGTATGCAGTTTGTCTTACACCTATGCCCTTTTATTCTGCTGACACCACTTAGCCAGAAATAACTTCTCCATTGCTATGTTAGGGTGCAAGATCACATTTATGAAGGCACCCTAACTGTGGACCTGGAATTATAGGGGACCCATGCAGACAGGGTGTTTGGTGTAAAAGTAAGCCTTTTGGTCACCCTGCAGCTCCAGAGGCCCCGCACATTTCCTCGGTGGACTACTCCAATGGCCTGCTCCAAGTGAGGTGGACATATGGGGACATCTTTATTGACCTCCCCCACTCCCAACTGCTGCACTGGCGGGTGGTGGCAGAGCGGAAGAAGATCTCCAAGAATGAATAAACCTTAGAAGGTATTTGAGGGTGGAATCTAAAGCATACCATTCTTGCAAAGTCGTGTAACATGTCTGCGGTGCCACCACTGCATCATGCTGATGTGAAATGCTGAAATATATATGGAGTTCTAAAATAGATATGAAGTACTGAAACCCCCATGGGCTCTGATATGAAGTTCTGTAAGCCCTATAGGGTCGGGTGGAAGGGCTAAAACCTCTATAGGCTCTGCTGTGAAGTGCTGAAACCCCCATATGCTCTGATATGAAGTGCTGCAACCCCCATAGGCTTGGATAGAAGTGCTGCAACCCACATAGGCTCTGATATGAAATGCAGAACAGTATGAGTGTCTGACTGGTAGCCCCCACCCTCTCCCCACAGGTGACATGCACACTCACACTCATGAAAGCAGTTCTGGCCCCCTGGGGACATTTACAACCTGACCACCACAGCATGCACTAAGCACAGACACCTCCAGGCCTCACATCATCAAACTGGGTCAGTACTGAGGAGAGCAACACCCTCACACCCCACATCATCCAACTGAGCCAGTACTGACACCCTCATACCCGCATCATCAGTTTGGTCAGTACTGAGGAGGGAAACGCCTTCACAGCCCCACAGAGTGGGGTTACGGGACAGATCCCACCACTCTGTCTTGCTGTGCATAGGTTGTTATTTGAGATTGTAAAATTGTGATATTATATTCATTAACACACAACACAGGCAGAAGTCATGGAAATGCATGCTTAAAGCAATTCTTATCACAAGGTGCAAATGGTTTTAAATCTTTAAATACTTACAATGAACAGTTAAGACTATTTCCGCTGTGTAGAAATGTATTTGTCTACCACAATAGCTGTCCCCTGTTCCCCTGTAAATCCAGCAGGTCTGTTTTTTTCTGTGTTGCTCCTCAAAGACATCTTAAAGGGTCAAAAATCAAGTTAACCAATAAATGTCTCAAAACTATTGCAGCTAAATTCTCTTTAAAGGCATGTAATATTTCAGGTGAATATGTCTGACCTGGTTCAGATCAAATGGTCTGCAGGTTTAACTGGTTTCAAATGCGTATATGTACTCATGTACTCCAATGTGGAGGTATTGATCTGTCCATTGCAAATAGTTTAAGAGTCTGAGTCACACACATATAACTCTTTCATATAGAAATATTTTAAAAATGGCAGCACTGTCTTAAGTTTAATCTTATTTTTGTTACATTATATTATTTTACATTATTGTCATTTCGTAGGTGCTCTGATCCACAGAGACTTACATAGATAACTTTTTTACATGTTATGCATTTATATGCCTGTTATGTTATGGATAGTAAAGATAACATTGCTAATTTCTGTTGTTTAAAGAGGTCCTATCTGGACTCAGTGCAGGCTTGTGAGTGATACTCAAGGACTCAGGCTTTGTCAGAAAGTGTGTTGTGATTTGTGATTTTCAGACAGACCCTGCCCCACCAAAGTCACTTTACACCTCCGTCACTCTGCTCTGGATTGAGAAGGGAGTGGTGGACTTTCACAAGGTCCTCTACAAGCAAGCTGGTCCTGGCAAGGATCGGAAAGTAAGACATGCTAATGTAGTGGCATCAAAATTAAGGAAGAGTGCAGTTAATGAGCCCACCTGCTAACAAAGGGCTGCAGGAAACCAAAATGTGTCTTCCGCTTTTCCCTTTAAATCCCCTGTGAAAACTAAATCTTTTTTTAGCATAGCCTTGTTCTGCTCTTTATAAGTTAATGATCTGACAACATAAGTGCAACAGAGCATCATGGGAAAGAAAGAAGAATGTTCACATTGTCCTTAGTATGGAGGTGGTGTTACTTACTGTCTTTACAATGTAGTATCTGCAGGTTTTTATGGTGCTTGTAATCTGGATATCAAGATATGGAGCTTCATTAAGTTTGTTAGGATCTATATTGTATTTATCTAGTTGTCCACAGAACTGTCCCAGGGCAAAGTGTCACTACAGGGCAAAATGTCACTACCATACCAAGGCTCACAAAATTGTCTGCGGGAACTGGCAAAGTGTCACCACCATATCGGGACAGATAACACCAAATTGTCTACGGGAACTGTCCTAGAACAAAGGGTCATCACCACATCAGTGCCTGTAATCCACTGCCTCTGTCTAAACCCAATCAACAACTGTTGAGGCGTGGCCTAATCACACCTAGGTATTTCTGTGAGTGCTCATCTGAGACTAGGCAGTCTTAGGTCGGGCGCTGTTTGCATGTGTAACTTTGGCTCCTGGGGAATAAACCTTGTCTCTGCAAAACCAGTCTCATCTCATTCATCACACTGTCCGTTCCACAAAGTAGAAATGAACATTTACTTCTACCTTATTTTAAAGTGGATCAATTGGGGCCTTTGCTGAGGTTTTGCCTTCGTATCTGTGCCATCAGAATTCGTATCTGTAGAGTTCCTTACCCTTGTTTATAGATAATCCATATCCTCTATCATGTGTAGAATGATGCCATTAACAGTCATAGAGAAATATTGTGTGTTTTACTGATTTATGCATTTAGATATGATTCTACTTTACCAGACCCCAAGTGTCACTCGTTTCCTTTAGAACAGCAAATTCAAAAAATCTTGTTTTGTTGAATGTGTAATCCACAGTTTCAGTTAATTGGTAAAAATTTGTTTTTATTTCTACCAAATCATTTGATTTTGAAGGAAATATTTAAGATTTCTGGTGAATATCTCAAATGCTTGATGGTCCAGAATTGTTTTTGGTCAGACTCAGGTTTCCCAACATCCTCTGAAATCAAGTGGGCTTGCTTGGGCTCAGTGTAGCCACAGCATTCTGCTGTGTTTCTGACACAATGTAGTGTCTGCTTGGGGTGCCCAGATGGCTTCTGTAGGTATGTCACACACAGGGCCTGAAGTCTTAGTGCATGATGGGGATTTTTATAACCCATGTACATGTGCCTGAGGTAGTCTGGTGGCAAGCACAGCCAATACCACCCTGGTTTATAAACCAAGCATTAGTTGTTTTACTAAAGATGTGACTAATTACCAGTGGAGCATATATCCATATGAATTATTGAGTTCCAAAGGGCGAGAGAACTGAGCTGCAGGTAATACATTTCAGTTAAACATGGTGCTTACTTTACAGATAAAAATGAATGTGTTCTGCTATTATCATTTCCTTATTGTAAAAGGAATATATTTTTCATTCAGATTTTTCAATATTTTTCTTTTGAAAACATTACATTACTGGCATGTAACAGATGCTCTTAGGCAGAGCGACTTACATCAGTTACAATGTTATCCATTTATACAGCTGGATATTTATTGAGGGGTATTTATTGTACCTTGCCCAAGGGTACCCCAGAGGGGAATCAAACAGGCAAACTTTTGGTCACAAGTCCTGCTCCATAACCACTATGCTACATTGCCACCCATTATGTTAAATTGTACATATTCTTCAAATAACATGGAAGAAATCTTTTGTGGGAGAAAGGTGTAGCAAGGATTCTTAGAGTAATACATTCAGAAATCTAATGTTCTAAATTTATGTTACAGAAGGTACAGCTTTAAAGAACAAAAATAAAGAGTCCAGGGTAACTGGCCCCTGAGTGCTCAACTACAGACAGTCTTATATGAACATTCTAGAATGTTCTGGGGAACTCCCTTACTCACACTAGAAGTTCTCGTACTGATGGTACTGACGTTGTAGAGTTCAGCACTTAGCTCAAGATATTGCCCTTCCCTAGCGTTTTTGCACAAGTTATTTTACCCTTTAGATTTGAGAATGACAGGAAACAGGAACAGTTAGGGTTTGATGTGAGCAGTTCTTCTGTGGTGCCATGCCAGTTGTCCTGCACCCACCACCCACTACAACTGCACCGTGACCAGCCACATCTGTAGCTTCTCCAGTGAGCCCGCCAGTATCACTGTCTCCACTCCTGGTAGGCCATTCTCCAGCCCAAATAAGCTGGCTAGATGCAGGCTTTGTGTGTGCCAGAACAGGGGGGTGAGGGGGAAAGCTGGGATAGTCCCCCCTCTCCAGCCCCAGGCCTGATGTGTGCGCTTAGCGCTTGCGATCCTGAGGGTCCTGCTGTTCAGCCTCCTCCTCCTCCTTGTCTTCGCGCTCCACAGGATGCACCTGCAGATGGCCAGATGAGTGCAGGCAACATTCTCACCCCGCTGCTTAAATGCCATGGCAGCACACTGAAACCTCTGCAGCATCATGTGTCAGCTCCCTACTCCATATCTAACTGGGGGAGGGGATGGCCTAAATGAGTGCATTGCAGGGGAGGCTGGTCAACAGTGGGCTCTAGTCCCAGGGCATTTCCCCACCAAAGTGTAGCTGTGTGATGTGTGGCAGCTCTTTTGCAGCAGAGTGCTCAGTGCACTGGGTAGTTTATGTATCCAGTGACTGCAAACTGGCCAAACTGGGAGAGCCAGACTGGGAAATTAGTCAGAGTGACAGGAACCTTCCGTTTGGTGTGATAAGTCTCATGTGTCGTAAGTGTGCTTTTTAGTGTACTGTTTCATTTGACGCTTTGCCGAAGTGGAAATTCGAATTTGTTCATTATCATGAAAAAGAAAATTACATTAAAAACATTACATTACATTACAGTCATTCAGCAGATGCTCTTATCCAGAGCACCATACACAAGTTACAGTTTTCATGTTATACATTTATACAGCTGGGTATTTACTAAATGTAACCAACAGGCAGTCATGAACAGGGTCTTCTTCAAGACTAAGCAAGATATTGTGCTTGAGATGAAACTAAGTCTTCTTTGTTAAAAGTAACATTTGCATGTTAAATATAATTTCCTGTAATGTATGGAAGTCAGGAATTGTGGGGACCCTTTGTCTATTTTTCCTCATTTGAGACAGACGGCAAGCTTCCATACAACTGGTACTGTTTCCTTTGTCTTCTTAAAGAATTGTGTTTTTGTTAAGAATTCTTTCACCATTAATTAACACTGTGTGAAATTGCCTATTTAGCCTACCTGTACCACCAGTTCCCCAGGATTCCCTTGGCTTTTTAGTTATGTTGGGGTCATATACTGGTTTGTCTCCTGACTGAATTTTTATGAACTTCAAGAATAACAAATTGATTGTAATTCAGAGTAAGTTAATGCTTAATTAAGCACTAATTGGTGTTTGTTTAGCACTGTGTGCATATGGTGCAAGTGCTAACTGGGTTGTTTGTCTCCACTTTGACTTTCTTTGCTCTTTCCCTGTCCTGGAACCTGTTAACATATATAAAATAAGTGTGCTCTCAACTGTAAAAGTAAATCTTTATTTTTGTATTGTCACACAGGCAAACAATGAGTAAATGCAGGTACTGTATGATGGACAAATGATAACAGCCAATGAGTTGCGCTGAGTTTAACATGTGACCTGTGTATATATAACAGTTTGCATGTGTTAATAAAGCTTCTCTTGTTCTGCGTTGATTCTACTCGGAGCGATGCTGGTGTGTGTTTGTTCTTTCGTGAATCCAGCATTGGTTTAGGTCTGGCGCTGGGTAAGCACGGCAGGGTCGCTGAGCAGTTCAACTCTGACAACAGGTTATGGGCCCAGAGTTACCCAGAGATAGTTATCCAGCAAGCGATTCACCACCGAGAGAAATATCGCAACGTACCGCATGTGTCCGGTGAGAGCTAGTAGGCCTGTGCTAGCACCATGAGTAGAAGGGTCGCTGAGTCAAATAACAGGGGCGAAAGACCCAGTATGGAAAGGTCGACTAGCCGTTGGTCTCGACTAGTCTTTGACAGCGATGAAAAGAACTATGAACTGTGGGAGATGAAATTTTTGGGCCATCTTCGGTTGCAAGGGCTAAAGGACACTATTTTAAATGAGCCTACCGACGATAATGAACGGGCAGTAGATGGGGCGAGAAATGCCGAGCCATATGCAGAAATAATCCAGTTTCTGGATGATAAAAGCTTGTCACTGGTAATGCGAGAAGCGGCAGACAATGGGCGGAAAGCGCTCAAGATTCTGAGAGAATATTATGCAGGTAAAGGGAAGCCACGTATAATTAGCCTGTATACAGAACTGATCTCGCTGCAAAAGATGAGCAGTGAGAGTGTGACTGAATACGTTATACGCGCAGACAGCCATCACAGCGTTGAGAAATGCTGGTGAGACATTGAGTGATGGGCTGTTAGTAGCAATGGTTTTGAAGGGGCTGCCAGAATCATTCAAACCGTTCGCTATCCATGTCATGCAAAATGATGAGACAATCCCTTTTGCCGAATTCAAAACAAAATTACGGAACTACGAGGACACTGAGAAGATGCGCGCAACAGCATCCGACGACAACGTTATGAAGGCGCGAGTGCAGTCGAGTGCAAGACCTGCTGAGGCAAGTGCAAGTGATCGGGGAGCCGAGAGTGCAGACATAGTGTGCTTCAGATGTGGCCTGAAAGGACACAAAGCCAGAGCATGTCAACGCAAACAGTGGTGTAGTCAATGTAAAAGCACCACACATCGGGACGCAACCTGCAGACGGAGATAGCGGCGGGACGACGCGCAACAAGTTTCCGAGGAGGCGAGCAACAAGGCGTATGCATTCCTGATGAGCGACGGGGACGCGGAGATCCAGCCAGGGCGCGGTATCAAGATGAAAGGTCTGATGGTGGATACGGGGGCAACTTCGCATATCATCACGGATATAGCAATATGTAGTTAGCAATATATATAGCAATATATAGTTCGACGACATGTTCCAGGCCGGGACTCACTGCGTGGAGTTGGCTGATGGCTCAAGAAGCAACGGGACTGCGAAGCGCAGAGGAGACGCGGAGGTGTGCTTGATCGACAGCAAAGGGCGACGCCACAACACGACGCTGAGACAGGCGTTGTACATCCCCTCATACCCGCAAGACATCTTTTCTGTGAAAGCAGCTACTGCCAGCGGAGCGACCGTAATCTTCAAGGAAGGGAGAGACGTCCTACAAGACAGAAACGGTACCCAATGCCACATTCATGAGCATAATAGGCTATACTACTTGCACACTGTAAATGATGAATGTGATGACCAGTGTAAGGGGTGTTATGATATACAGACATGGCATAAGATTCTACGGCATTGTAATTATGATGATGTTCAGAAATTACAGAATGTTGTTGATGGTATGACAATCAAGGGTAAAGTAGACAAGCCCACCGTACAATGTGAAGTGCGCACTCAGGGAAAGTTTGTACAAACTAGGAACAGGGAGCCTGATGTGAGAGCCAAAGCAACTCTATAGTTGGTACACACAGATCTAGCAGGGCTAACAGACCCGGAGTCCAGAGACGGGTATAGGTTTGTGTTACCATTCACTGATGATTATTCCAGCGCAGTGTTTGTATACTTTCTAAAAAAATAAGAGTGACACAGTGCAAGCAACCGAGAAGTTTCTTGCTGACACGGCCCCATATGGGAGGATTAAATGTATCATGTCTGACAATGGTAGTGAATTCATGGGAAAGAATTACCAGGCACTACTCAGCAGAAATGGAATTAGACATGAGACCTCAGCACCATACTCACCACACCAGAATGGTACTGCTGAGCGGAATTGGCAAACCTTGTTTGACATGGCTAGGTTTATGCTAATAGAAAGCAAGCTGCCAAAAGCGTTATGGACCTATGCAGTGCAGACAGCAGCTGTAGTGAGGAACAGATGTTTTAACAACCGCACAAAACAGACGCCTTACTTAATGTTGACAGGAAGATGGCCTAATATTTCTAGGATGCAAAAGTTTGGGTCAGTGTGTTATGCCTATAAACAAGACAAAAGAAAGCTAGACTCAAGGTGTGAGAAAGGAATCTTTGTCGGTTATGACAAAAATAGCCCAGCCTACATGATCTACTATCCTGACAATGGGAAAGTGCAGAAGCACAGACTGGTGAAATTTGTGTCTAAAACAACGGTAGAGCGGTAGACACAGACTGACATGACGCCTGATGACGATGACTTTGAGGTGCAGAATAGGGCTAATAGGACCAGGCAAGATACTGATGAGAGTCCAGGACACACTCAGGGCCAAGTTCCAGTAACTAGGCCTGAGGTGAACAGCCAAGCACAGATGGGCGAGACCAACCATGAGCCTACGCGATACCCTTCTAGAGTGAGGAAGAAACCGGGTTATTTAAGTAAATATATATCTGGTGAGGAGAGTGATGATCAGGTACTGACTAACGTAGACTACTGTTACAGATTGATGTGTAATGTACCCTTAACATTCAGAGAAGCTGTAACCTCAACTAACTCGAAGGAATGGATTAATGTGATGGATGACAAAATGCAATCGTTAAGAGAAAATGACACGTTTACCCTGACCAACTTACCTGAGGGTAAAAATGCAGTGGGGGGTAGATGGGTGTATGCAATTAAGAACAATGTTGATGGATCTGACAAATACAAGGCACGGTATGTAGCTAAAGGATACAGTCAAAAGATGGGTGTAGACTATGAGGAAACATTTTCTCCTACTGCTAACTTGACCAGTATCAGAGTGTTGATGGCAAAAGCAGCACAGGAAAACCTGATTTTACATCAGATGGATGTCAAAAGTTCCTACCTACATGCACCAATGTTTTATGATTGACTGCAATATTGTTTGTCCTTTGAGAAAGCTTGACCTCTCTAAGGGGAAAGAGCTGGAAGTGAAGGATTGTGGGAAAATCATAATGGGTTCAATAGAGCTGTACAGCATTCTGTCTCCTCTGTGCCCACAGCCCTGTTCAACTGGATGACTTCGAGGGCTACCTCAAAGACATGAGCAAAGACTCGGCCTACAAGTTCTCCCTGCAGTTTGAAGTATGAGAAGTTTCTTAAGGGACACTCATTAAGAAAAGATGCTGATGTGGTATTGGTCTAGTGGTGTTTTACTGGGAAGACTTCATCTCGCTGGAGGATGACAATGAATATATAGGGATTGTGTACACAGGGCCATGGGAAGTAGGGGTGCTGCAGGTGCTGCACCCCTTGTTGGAAAAGGCAGACATCACAACACTCTCTGCCAGATGCAAAAAAATAAACATATTAAAACGTTTAAAATAATTCTCCTGTAGTTATTTACCTCAAGAAGCTTGAGGAAGTTTTGAGAAATAATTAGCAATACTGAAAAATAATTAATTACTAAAATAATACCAAGCATCATGGTCAACGGACGTCACGTAGCCTAGTCATCTAGTAGCTAGTAATGTTGCATCATTCAAGGTAGCTAGCTATCACAATGGCACAGAAAGGAATTTCGGATTTCTTTGGTAAACCACCAGCTTCTAAAAAGAGCACAACGAAAGATCAGCAGATCCAGAAAAGCATCCTGACGCCATTAATTACATTAAATGCTCATGACACATCACAGCTTTTGTGAGGTCTGTGTTCTAAACGTTATTGTTCATTGCACTCAACCTAAACTAAAAGTTTATTCTCAGTAATTTAAATTGATTTAACTAAATTTATCTCTAACACAAATTTCTGTAACACAAGAAAGCTATAATGTGAAATATTTAAGAGAAAGCTTTGGGATTACTTGCCACTTATTAAAATTGCCATCCTTGTTAATTAAACAATCTCATGCTGTAGCTTTCACAATAGCACACAAATTTCAGACAATCTGTGGTGTTTCACAAGCATAATCATTTATTCTAATTACGTGATTGGTGTCGATTATTCTGTGAATTATTTGTTTTATTGTTAATCAAGGAGGATAAAGGGGAACAGAAAGTAATGATAGATTTAAAGGTAGTGTTCGGGCTTCCCCTGTTTCCAGCTCACCAGCCGCCACTGGTAATGTGATGTATTTGTGCTGTTAAAATATTGTGCGTATAATTCTTGTTTGTCTGCTGTGCGTGACAGCCTTTTGGACCTGTTTAACTATGTCTTGGCTATTTGTATGTTCTTGTCTGCTGTGTGCAACAGGGTCTGGTAGTTGCAAGACTGGCATACGTTTGATTCATATTATAGTAGCGTATGTTATATTAGAATGTGACATTATAAATGGAATTTTCACCAAAAAAGCTTTCACTCAAACTTGTTAAATAAAAATCTTAACCCCCCCCCCAGGCTGGACACGCAAAAAATGCACCTCCCACTACAGCACCCCCAACTTAAAGCCTCTTCCCACGGCCCTGTGTGTACATACTTATTTGTGTGTGCTATGGAATATACAGTGCTTGACTGTATGTGCGTATATATACCATATGTCCACAGGAAAGCAACATATAAGAAAATTGGAACTTTATTGTGTAATTTCTTAGGATTTCACTTGTTTCAGTTGAACTACATACATAAGTTCTTTTAATATATTAATGGGCATACCAACATATGATTCATTTTTACATGTTTACATTCAGTCATTTGGCAAATGCTGTTCCCGACCAACTTACAAAAGTGCTTTATCTGTAAGGTGCACCAGCCCTTGCTCTGAAAATCTGTAGGTTTTCTTTTTACTGCTCCAGGAGCTGAAGAGTGTTGGCTTGGACCTGTCCCATGATGTTGCTGACCTGCACGTCAACCGGGCTAAGAACCACTACACCAACATCCTGCCCTGTGAGAAACACACACACACACACACACACACACACACACACACACACAGCCAACCCAAGAACCACTACACCAACATTCTGCCCTGTGATACACAGTGAAGAACCACTTCAAGGAAATAGGAATTGAACTACTGAGCTTTGTGGTTATGGAGCAGACAGGTGTGCATAAGGAACACAATGACTGATCTAACTCTTGTTGGATTTTCTTATAATTTTAAAAGTAAACAAACCAGACCAAAAGCGCGTTTGGAGAAAAGCTTTATTTGGTGGCAATGGAATCCAGCAGCATTTCTGCCTGCGAAGCTTTAACTCAGAGAACTGTTACCAACTGTCACAGCTAGAGCCTCCAACCTGTCCTCGGTCCTAATCCTCCTCGACGTCTCCGCTGCATTTGACACCATCAATCACCAGCTGCTCATCGCCAAGCTCTCGGAGATTGGCATCTCTGGGACCACCCTTTCTTGGTTCAGGTCCTACCTGACTGGTAGATCTTCCCAGGTCTACTGAAAAGGGTCCACCTCCACACCCACTCCCCTCACTATAGGCGTCCCCCAGGGCTCTGTATTGGGACCCCTCCTTTTAAGAATAAGAATAAGAAATGCTTTATTAATCCCGAGGGAAATTTGGGTGTCACAACAGCACCGTCCAGCACAAATCGAAAACAATAGAATAAAATAAAATAAAATAAATAGAAAGGTATAAAATAAAATAAATAGAAAGAAAGGTGTTTGTGCAATTCTGCGCTGTGCAGTAATTATCTAAGTATCATATAATGATGTAGAAAAGAATAGTGAGGTAGAGAAGTTATTGTCCACTGTGCAATGAACATATAGATAGTATATAATAAATAGACAAGAGTAAGGATATTACTATTTACAGTGCACAATCTGCAATAAAAAAAAAACAAACATTGTTATTGTAATCCAATGTGCATGACAATAACTGTATAGTGCAAAACTTGACCAGAGAAGGAGTGAGATAGCTAGAAAATAGTTACTGTCCATTGTACAAAGATTAAGTGTGAGGGGGAACAGCACAGGGCATCAGGCATCACTCAATCCCATGTTGCGGCAGAGAGGGGAAGAGTTGTAGAGTTTGATGGCCACCGGCAGAAACGACCTCCTGTGTCTCTCGGTGGAACATCTGGGGGGGATCAGCCTGCCACCGAAGGTGCTCTTCAACTTCACAAGCCTGTCATGGAGGGGATGGGAGGTGTTGTTCAGAATGCTCACCAGTTTGTTAAGCATCCTCCTCTCTGCCATCGCCCCTAGTAATTCCAGCTCAATTCCACCTCCTATGACAGAGCTGGCTTTCCTGATGAGCTTGTTCAGTCTGGTAGCATCCGCAGCTTTCAGACCACACCCCCAGCACACCACTGCGTAAAAAATGGCACTGGAAACCACAGACTGATAGAACATCTGCAGCATTTTGTTGCAGACGTTGAAGGATCGCAGTCTCCGCAGGAAGTAGAGCCGACTCTGGCCCTTCTTGTGAAGGGCCTCTGTGTTCTTAGTCCACTCCATCCTGTCGTCTAGGTGCACTCCAAGGTATTTATAGGAGTGGACTACCTCGACATCTTCGCCATGGATGGAGACAGGGATCAGAGTAGGCTTATGCCTGCGGAAGTCCACGACCAGCTCCTTCGTCTTGCTAACGTTTAGCTGCAGATGGTTCCGGCTGCACCATTCCACGAAGCGGTCCACCACTCCCCTGTATTCTGCCTCCTGTTGCCTGTTGATACACCCCACAATGGCGGAGTCATCAGAGAACTTTTGAAGGTGACATGACTCTGAATTGTACCTGAAGTTGGAGGTGTACAGGGTGAACAGGAAGGGAGAGAGGACAGTCCCCTGGGGGGCCCCTGTGCTGCTCAGCACCGTCTCTGACACACTCCTCCCCAGTCTCACGTACTGTGGTCTGTTGGTCAGGTAGTCAGTTATCCAGTTCACAAGCGGAGCGTCCAAATGCATGCATCTGAGCTTGTCTCCCAGCAGTAAAGGCTATATGGTGTTGAAGGCACTGGAGAAGTCAAAGAACATGACTCTCACAGTGGCCCCAGCCTCGTCAAGATGGGAGTAGGCCCGGTGCTGCAGGTATATGATGGCATCCTCCACTCCGATGCATTCCTGGTAAGCAAACTGCAGGGGGTCCAAAGCTGGTCTGACCAGGGGTCTGAGGTGGGAGAGGACCAGCCTCTCCAGCGTCTTCATCACATGTGATGTTAACGCCACTGGCCTGTAGTCATTTAAAACCTTGGGGGGCCCCCTCTTAGGCACAGGGACCAGGCATGACATTTTCCAGAGTGTGGGGACCCTTCCAAGTCTAAGGCTCAGATTGAAGATGTTTTGGAAGACTCCACAAAGCTATTCGGCACACCCCTTAAGCACCCCCGTTGTCACGCCGTCAGGGCCTGCCGCTTTGCCTGAGTGGAGTCTTTCCAGTTGCATTCTTACCTGGTCAGCTGTGATGGTTGGGGGGAGTGGCAAGGGGGGAGGGGCAGTTCCAGATACAGGGACCTGAGAAGGGCTGGAGGGGGGCTGTATGGTGATTTGGGAGGTATGAATGGTCGAGGGGCTGGGGGTGGGTGGACAAGGGCTCCAGTGTCAAACCTATTGAAAAACAGGTTTAACTCATTGGCCCTGGCCACGCTGTTCTCTCTCACACAACTGCTGGTCTGATTGTAGCCGGTGATTCTCCTCATGCCGTTCCACACTTCCCTAGTGTTGTTCTGTTGCAGCCTGTTCTCCATCCTCCTCCTATAGGTGTCCTTGCTCTCCTTGATCTTAATATTCAGTGTCTTCTGAACCCTTTTAATCTCCTCCTTGTCCCCAGCTCTGAAGGCCCTCTTTTTGTCGTTAAGGAGGGCCTTTATGTCTCTAGTAATCCATGGTCTGTTATTCGGAAAACACTGTACTGAGCGGGTAGGGATGACATTGTCCACACAGAAGTTAATGTAACCCGTGATGCACTGTGTCAGCCCACCTATGTCCTCACCATGTGGCTCGGTCAGAACCTCCCAGTCAGTAGCCTCGAAACAGCCCCTCAGAGCCTCAATTGCATCATGTGACCACCTCCTGAATGTCTTGGTGGTTGCAGGTTGCCGCTGGACTAGAGGCTTATACTGGGGTGAGAGGTGGACCAGGTTGTGATCCGATCTGCCAAGTGGGGGGAGGGCTGTGGAGCTGTATGCGTCCTTAATGTTGGCATACAGTAAATCCAGGGTTTTATTGTCTCTGGTTGGACGGTCAACAAACTGGGTGAAGTTTGTCATGTTGGAAGAGAGAGTCACGTGGTTGAAGTCTCCGGATATCGCGATAAAAGCGCTGGGGTGCTGTGACAGGAGCTCCGCGTCAGCCGATGGCGTAACATAAACAGCAATCATTATCACATGTGAGAATTCCCTCGGCAAATAATAGGGACGTAGACCGACCGCTAAAAGTTCAATGTCCGGGCTGCAGACCCTATCCTTGACAGTAATATGCCTTGGATTGCACCATCTGTTGTTAATGAGAACGACAAGCCCCCCTCCTTTCTTCTTACCGCTCTTCCTTCGGTCTCTGTCTGCCCGTATTGTCTCGAAGCCAGTGACGGTGGAGTTGTAGTCCAGGATATCTTCATGGAGCCAAGTCTCTGTAAAGCACATGATACTGCACTCCCGAAATTCCCTCTGACTCCTCACCAGTGCCGTTAGTTCGTCTGTCTTATTCGCCAGCGACCTCACATTTCCCATAATGATGGAAGGGAGATACGGCTTGTATCACCTCTTTTTCATTCGCCGTTTAATCCCAGCTCTGCAGCCATGGTATTTCCACCTTATTTCACCCGGATGGTGTTGTTGGTATTCCCCGGGGGCAGCCGCGGATCGCCATGATAGGAGTTCTTCCCGAGTGTAAACAAAGGGAGCCTGCTCCCCTCGGCATGCGCTCCCATATCGTTTGGGTGAAAAAAGTGTACCGATGAGCAGGAACGTAAGAAAAACTTCAATAAAGTGTGTAGAGTGCATTCTTAAAAAGATTAAAATAAGAAAAATGCTAAAAATATGCTAAAAGCTAAAGTAGATAGACCAAACAATACAAATAGGTCGGAGCGGTTGCAACGGGCAGCCACCTGTAGCAGCGCCGGAACTAGACTGTATGACTGTAGACTGTATTTTCTCAATCTATATCAACTCGCTTGGTTCAGTTATTAACTCACATAGTTTCTCCTACCACTGCTATGCCGATGACATACAACTAATCTTCTCTTTTCCTCCCTCCACCCCCCAGATCAACGAAAAGATCTCTGCATGCCTGGCCAACATCTCCAAATGGATGGCCTCCAACCACATAAAACTGAACCTGGACAAGACCGATCTTCTGTTTATCCCGGCCAAGCTCTCTCCTCAAGAGCTTTCAGTTACTGTTGACGGCACCACAGTAACTTCCTCTACATCTGTGAAGAGCCTGGGTGTCACCCTCGACAACAGGCTGGACTTCAACGACTAAATCTTGCAGACAACACACTCCTGTTGATTCCTTCTCTTCAACATCAGGAGGATTTGCCCTTTCCTGACCACCTACTCCACCCAGCTGCTTGTCCAGGCCATCGTGTTCTCCCGCCTGGACTACTGCAGCGCCCTCCCTGCTGGCCTCCCAGCCTGCACCATTCAGCTGCTGCAGCTCATCCAAAACGCAGCTGCTAGGCTGATCTACAACCTCCCAAAGTTCTCCCGTGTCACCCCTTTACTGAGATCCCTCCACTGGCTCCCAGTTGCAGCCAGGATCCGCTTCAAAACCCTGTCCCTCACTTTTTCTGCTGCAAAAAAGTCTACCTACCTATCTCCAGGACCTCATCCTACCCTACACACCTGCTCGACAACTTTGCTCTGCTACAGCTGGACGCCTCACTCCTCCCACCAACAGAACAAAAGGCCCACGCTCCTCTCATCGTCGTTTTTTCCATCATCACCCCCCAGTGGTGGAATGAACTTCCCACCCCCCTGAGAACAACTCCTTCAATCCAAACTTTCAGACGTACGCTGAAGACACATCTCTTCAGACTATACCTGGGCTGACACCATTGCTATTGGATCTTGTGAACTCTAAGATTCTGTTGGCTTGTGTTGTTTTTTGTAGCATGTTGTATTTTGCAGCATGTTGTATTTGTAGGCATCAGACAATAGATTTACAATGTTGCAGCATCAACCTATGCTCCCAATGCAAATCAGAATCTTTTGATGCTAAAGGCCCCTTTGTCTGGTGGTGGTTGCCAGCTGCCCACTCCTGGTTGTGTTCTGCAATTGATGGCTGTTGCTTGCCTTAATCAATTGCTCTCGGCTCCAGCTGTAACATGGCGCCAAAGGTGTGGAGCTTTCTTTGTAACTATGATAATAAGGCCATCAGGATCAACAGTCCTCTTATTCTGAACCATGTCTGGTCAGAAGTTACTATGATTTCTTACATTAATTTCTTTCAGTCGAGTGAAGCTTATCTGTATGTTGAACAACTACATACCCGTAAGTCCCATGGCTCTCCCCTAAGTCCTTCCGTGATCTCGGATCCCACCCCTAATGCTATTGGTCCTAAATCCATGTCTGATTGCTTCACACAAGCAATATTCAGTTTACTATTGTAGTCTTTGTGCAAGTTATAGAATTGTCATTTCTACAAAAACTGATCTCTAATGAAATTTTAAAATGGAGTATAATCCCTTTGTTCTTATTACACTGATGATTTCATGTGAAATACACAAAGGGGTACTACCATGTTAGATGTAATCACATTAAAAGTAAGTGAAAGCATGATTCTTGTTTCAGAGGAAACACTTTTTAAATGCACAGAACTGTACAGAACAGGTTTAGGACATTTAGCCATGAATGTACGCTCTGTTGTCTGCCAGCTCTGTCATTCTGTCTGTCCACTCTGTCGTCCTGTCTGTCCCCTTTGTCATCATGTCTGTCAACTCTGTCGTCCTGTCTGTCCATTCTGGCGTCCTGTCTGTCCGCTCTGTGGTCCTGTCTGTCCACTCTGTCAGCCTGTCCTTCCACTCTGTTAGCCTGTCTGTTCACTTTATCATCTGGCTCTCTCTCCACAGGGCTACAGGGGATCCCAGGAGTACATCGCCACTCAGGGCCTGCTCCCCGAGACATGAAATGACTTCTGGAAGAAGGTGCTAAAGCAGAAATGCCACAGCATTGTCTTGCTGACAGCGTAACAAGAGACGCAGGGTGTGTCTGTCAATCAGTCAACCAACTAGACACAGTGGAACAGATTATGCAGGGTTGGTCTGTTAATCAATCAAACAATCTGAAACAGTGTAACAAGAGACACAAGGTATGTCTGTCAAACATTATATCAGTCTGACCTGGTGTAATGACCAGACATGGGTGGGTCTGTTAACCCGTCAGTCCATTTATCATTCAGTATATCACTTTAGTCGGTAATTACTTCATTGCAATTACAGTTTATTACTCATTCAGTACCTTGTCCAATATGTCAGTCAGTCACTCAACTAGTCAGGCTGATGTACATTGGTAACAAATTAAATAATTATTACAATTAAGTGCTCACAAATACACTCAAATTATTTTCATGTATTGTCATTTAGCAGTTAGCTCATCTAGCATTACACAGTAGCTATGGTGGAAGATTATATACATCATTTGTTGCAGAGAGCACAGTGTGTTGCCCTTAAGGCATTTATTTATTTTCTTTGCTTCAAATTTCTACTAAAAAAAAAAAAAAAAGTATAATAATAAGTTGTTGGTAATTATTTCTTATGGAATATAAGAAGTTGATAATGATGACGCCACTTGCTGTTCGGTAGCTTGCAGTTAAACTGTTTCTGGTTTGGCAGAATATGTGAGATACGTGAGGCATAATTGAAACATAAACTACTGTGAAGCATCTTAAAGGCCTTTTCATCGTATGCCGCATGTATGAGGAAATGTCAAGTAAATGATCAATCTTACTTCGACTCTCTCTTCACTGGCAACGGTTTAACTCGGTGTTTAGTCAGAGTTTCAACACACTGCACGAGAACACAGCATGGATGTTTTTGGTGCTCTTCTAATGCACTCACACACTGAATGCATCAGGGCCATAAGTTCCAAAGGACTGCTGTGCTTTCACTGCTTTCACACTGCAAGTGGTATAGAAGAGCAATATGGCAAGTTTAAGCAATTTAGCCCTGTATCTGAACCCTAAAGCAAGGTAATTTCCCAGGGTTATTGGTAGTACTTTCACTCATCCTGTACAATGTGCCTTATTGATGAGTATAATATAAAATGTGAACAATTCAAAGTGTTCCTGAAGCATTTAACTCACAAGATTACTCTACAGTGATTAAATAAAAGACACATCAAATCCACAGGGTGTGTAATGGGTATGTTATGGTTGTAATCAGTACACATAAATATGTACAAATATTAATAGCTTTAATAACCACATAAATGGCTATACATAAACAGGAACACACAGTTGATAGCGGAGAGTAAATAATTAAATCTTTTATAGACATTTAAACAGTATTGTATAAATGAGTTTCAGTGTTATGGTATGGGGGGATGTGACGGTCGAGGTGCGACCGCACATATCTAGTGTCTTGTCTGCATAAAGTGACGAACTTTTACACGCACAAACCCAAACACGGACTTTTATGCGGACACGCGTACATAAGAAAATGCATACGGACTAGCACACAAACACTAATATGCACTTTTGAAATAAAGACGTAAAAGATTATTTTGTTATGCTTTAAACATTTATTTTGTACTTGAGTTGGCGCGCAAGCTTGGGTCTAAAGTGATGTTTATATAGCATAAAATGTTACTTGCAGTTTGCATGAAGTTTTCGTTGTGCTCCCGTGGCTGGTGTGAGTCAGTCCGGCAGCAAAAGGGTGCCGCCGGCGAATAAAGGAATGTTTATTTGGTTCCGGCCGGAATTGGCCAGGTACATTCCTGTAGTGGCAGTGGGGATGGCAGAGATGGCCTTGATCAAGCTGTTTCTGTGTTTTGTATCTTTTCACATGCCTAGGAAATGTATGATTTTGATTGCTTTTCTTAAATCTGCTGTTTTGCATATTTAGGAACATTATGCTTTTGTCTCAGAGTCTGTCTTGTGATGTACATGTTAATTGATTGTTATGTGTTTACCTATGTTTGTGAATGGTGCTGGTCACCTGAGTATATGTACACCTGTCTTGTCTTGTGTCTGCAGTCTTTTGTCAGATAGTGTGTGTATGGTGACTCTGTGCTTTGTACTGTAGCTTTGCTGGGTATTGTCCTCTGCTATTTGAGGCTTAGCAGATTTTTGAGAGAGTTTACATTTTGTCTTGTTGGTGTTTTGATAGTATATTTGAACTTTTTTTTTCCCCATACTGAATCACCTCTGCACGGGGATTTTTGTATGCTTGGTCTTTGTAAGCCTTATTAAATTATTTTTGTACTGTAACTCTGCCTCTGCCTCTGAATTTTTGGCCATACCCACTCACAGATGGTAATTTTCGCTCGGTTCCATCACAGGGGATGTACTGCACATAAAAACAGCAGGGATTAAGGGGGGAAAAAAAAACATTATTTTAAAACTCAACAGAACAGGAAGCAACATTAGCACAGCCACAGTCATGCAGCTAACTGCTCACAGCAGCCAGACAACTGTATTTAAACCAATAAATTTGGTGCGGCTCGCAGTAAAATGACCACAGACCTGTGCAGTGTAAAGTTCTGTCAGTACTCCAGCCCCCTAGCTGTTGTGTTTATGTTCCCCCCATCTGTCATTGTGTCCATGTGCTTTTGTTTTTCCTTGTGTTCCAGCCCTGCCCCGCTCTCCGACCTGTCTCCGCCCACCTGATCATTTCCACCTGCCTGCCTGCACGCCTGCTTCCCATCACCTCATCAGCCCAGCCCTATATCTGCTCGTGTCTGTCCTGTTTGCCAGATCGTTGCAGTGTTTATCTCCTGTTTCATTCCCGCCATGTTTTTTGCCTGTAAGTCTTGCTGTTGTTGTTCCTGCCTGTACCTCGACCTTGATTCTGCCCGTGGTCTTGCTCTGTCTGCCTGCCTGGTTACCAACTCTGCCTGTTCCTGTTTTGACCCTGTTTTGCCCACGGACTGCCTGCCTGTTACCAACACTGCCTGTTCTGGTTTTGCTTCTTCGCCTGACGTCTGTATTAAAGCTCTTTGGAACCTGAAGCTGTCTGCGCTTGAGTCCTTGCCTGAGCCCTGACAAGTTCACAGTAAAAGCAATACAGACTTGCACAGTATAGAGCTTACAGTAAAATGAGCACAGATTTGTTCAGTGTTGAACTCACAGTAAAATTGCACTGTGTTCCCAGGGCGGGTGTCGGGCATACAGGGATGTTCTTTGTGCTGGACCGCCTGATGCATCATATCCAAGAGCACAACGTCACTGACATCCTGGGGCTGGTGGTAGAAATGTGCTCTCACAGTCTCTCAATGGTCCAGACAGAGGTGAGTGAAGCACACTTCTCATGATGCACTTGTATCGCAATCCTGCCTCTGTACTTCCCTGTGTGCTGGGGAGCCACTTCCTAACTTACCTTTGTATCCTCTCGTTAAAAAAATTTATCTTGAAATGACTGCCATGGTCCACCATATTAATGTCCTCTGTAATATCAGATACATCAATTAACCTTCCTCACAAACACACATTAGCACCCATACACACACATACATAGCTCCCTCAGACTCCTTTTAATGAAATCAGGTAAGGGCATTAAGTGTATCTTCTATCTTAAGCCATCTGTCTGAAGTTGGTCTTGTTTCTCTTCTCTGTACTTTTTTTCATTATATTTTATAACATGCTGACAGAATCAGATTAAAGTGATCTGAATGTAGTCTAATGCGCTATGTAGTAGTCATAGTTAAGGGTGTAATGATACACTCAGCTTACATTTCGGTTTGATCTGTGACACTAGATTCACGTCTCGATACTGTTCAAATTTTGTTCAAAATATTTTAAGGGGAACAAATTATGACTGAGCAAGATTCCTTGTTCAATCCTGAGGTATCAAATGTGCAAAGGAAATGTTTTAAAAACAATTGTATGTTGAATTTACACAAATGTATTAAGTGCAAACAATGGAACTGCTTGTTATAAAGATTTCTCAAATAAATGATAAATCTCAGCTTTTAAAAGCAGATGCCCATATTCAGACTCAAGTTTGAATTGTTTGCATTGTTTGAAAAGCTGAGGAGAAATTTTACAAAGCATTTGTGGGTCGCCCAGGTAAGAGGTCGCTACTTCTCTTTCATCACAGAAAAGGTAAAGCTTTTGTATGTGACAAACAGCCCACAGAGAGATACATTTTAAGGGTAGCACTGTGTGGCTACAAAGGTATAAAACCCACCACCATTATAGAGAAATTTAGCTATTTACATTTTTGGCGAGGATATGGGCGACACTTTTGGTTTGTGCGGTAAATTTACATTGAACGAATCAGTACCATGTTTGCGAGTTGGGTTGTCAAAGCCTATTTTTCATGCTTTTAACGGTCTGCCAAATTTAAAATGTTATTTTATGCAATTATTTTAGGCCATTGAAACTACTGAATGTTCTGTTTTAATGTAACTTCTTTACAATACATGGAATATGTTGCCAGGTCATGTAGTTGACGCAGAGTCCCTTGCTGTGTTCAAGTCCAGACTTGATGCAGTTTTGGACTCTCTTTAATTGTAATGGCAAGCTTAGTTGGGCCGAGTGGCCTGTTCTCGTCATAATATAATAATAATAACAAGTTGGCTGCTTTGCAAACTCATTGTTGAACATGTATGAGATTGCAGATTGCAGCTGATGCCGCAAACAATTTTTCAGCTCTATGCTGCATATCACCACATTTTTATATTGCGATATATTATTTCATGATAGTTCTTTACACCCCCTAGTTAAATAGTAGTAGTTAAATCTACTTTTATTTGCTTGTCGTGTTTTTTTTTATATATATGTAGTACATTGAGTAATATATGGTACTTATGTGTTGGGGTCATAATAACAGACATAAGTAGAAGGCGCTGTGAATATTTTCCATGCACGGCTATTGTTCTGAGGAAGTTACCGGTATTTGGGAAGCGGCGGCAGAGTACTTTTCCCTCATGCTGTCCTTAACTAAGAGTTGAGCAAAGTAAAGAAAACCCCTTTGAAGTTCATCCGGCCTGATGTTTCCACCTCAAGTTACCACAATATATAACCTTAATTTCTAGTTCCTAAAATGTAATGTCTAAAAACAGCAGATATTAGCACTTACTCTTGGGGAATCTCCATCACCTTGACGTCCTGTTCAGATGTAATTCGTTTTATTTTTAGTGAGGTGCAGTGTGAATCTGATATCTTTAATTTCAATTTACTTTGTTTCAATAATGAGTCAGTCAGGGTCACTTTTTTAAAGGCATTTGTAAGCCGCTCTGGATAAGAGTTTCTGCTAAATGACAGTAATGTAATGTAATGCATAACACAATAGATTCAGAGAAACCACCTGGCCCTGCTTCTCAGCAGCCAAAAATCAGCCGGTAAAACTGAAAAAAAAAGAAACCAGGAGCCATAAGAAATGTATCAGTATCACAGATAAATCAGACAAAAAAAGTTCCATCTGAGAAATGCATTCAAGTATACTCATGAGTAAACAGTAGGGGAGGAAAACTGTCTCCAGTTTGCTCCATTCCAACATCTCAACACTTCATTTAATAACTTAGTTAGGATTTATTAATATAAAAAGGAGGAAAAATAAGAATTTTTTTTGAGGCTCTTGGCCAAGAAGAGATAAGGCACTGAATTATTGGAATGTGTCAAGCTTCTCCAAGATCACAGAACATTGGTTGGGGATAACGAAGTGTCTTTTTGCTTCCCCTGCCTTAAGGTCACAATGCCCTGTCCACCTTCAATGAGTCATTTCTTCATGGAGATCAAAAACCCAACAACACAAGAGCAAAGGCAGAAGGAAACCCCTAATGATTGGTGGAGGCATGGGACCATTCCGTGTCTTACAGCTTTCACTATGTGACTTTATCCTGTGAGTGCAGGCCTTTTCTTGCTTGTGCCAGCAGAGGACAAGGCGGCCACTCACCATGTCAATCGAAGCAAGGGAGACTCACAGGCATGGAACCAACACTATTTCCCCACTAACAGGAAGGGCAGAAAACTAAAGCAATGTCTACATTGGAAGAGGTCCCTCTATCGGGCGATTATGGAACTGAATACTCATACAATATGATAGTTTTGTGTTTATCTCAGGATTAGCTGACAGTTAAGCTAAGTAAGCTAATTTTTTCACCGTTCTTGACATCTTTGCCATAATCATCTTGCTGTGCCACAAATCTACACATCTAAAAATCTGAGAGGACATGTTGGTCAAGAGTTATTCCTTTGTTTGCATTGGTCCTTTGAGTTGGGCTTTTTTTCATGCATTATAACTTGCCACATGTCCATTGTAACTGCATCTCCAGCTGTTTTGAAAGTTGCAATAGGTAGGCCTACTTATTAGAAGTACTTAAGGTATTATAAGTACTTGAGGTGTGGTACTTATAATACCACACTGTTTTCAGCTCGTCAGAATCGGAATCAGAATCAGACTTTATTGGCCAAGTATGCTTTTACACATACAAGGAATTTGACTCTGGTTCCAATGTCTCTTGTTGTGCTTTTATACAATGTCAAGGTGACAACAACAAATACCAAACAACAGTAGTGATACAACAAACACCAGTAGTGCAGGGCACATACATGGAATAAGGATGGAATGAATGAGGTACATAAAAAATAAATATGAAGAGCTACTGTACAGTAAGTTAAGTGTACATGAGTGCAGGCTGTGGGTCTGTACAACTATTAGTTATAGATGAATGGATTTTGAACTTACCGCTAGCTAGCTTAGCTTCCCGTGCGTAGTCAGCTCTTATAACAGCTTCTAACAACTTGAATTCGATATGGTGGACATAGACTGGACATCCTCACAGAGTACACCCCACCGGAAACACCAGTCATCTTGCCAAGGAAAGATGAAGCCATTGTTAAAAGCAGGGTGTATGAGAGTTGACAGGTTTCTGAGTTGATGCAGGCTGCAATGTGACCACTCCATGGCGGCACAACACTAGAGATAAACAAACAAGATGGCAGCGCCCATTATGGAAATGTGGATGAGAAAGGTGTCGGAAACGGAGAGAAAACCAATGAATGGGGTGAGCGAAAAACTGATCCAGTCGCTGATATAGGAGAAACATTGTAAGAAACATAGTAAGAAACATTGAAGATGTGTTTGTGAAAAGGATGGAATTAGTGATGCAGCGCACGTTTGAGAAAATTATGAGAAGTGAAACTGTAACGACTGACTGGAACAGCAAAACCAGACACCGTGACGGCATTGATGCGGTAGAGATGGAGGGTGCTGCTGCCCCATTTCTACACCTAAACATGATATTCAGCTTAATTCCACCTACGTCAATACACAAAGAATGTCAATGACAATAACCAGCCTGTTTCAAATAGCTGTGGTGATAGTAATAGACAAATCTCAAGTAGCTTCAGTGTGAAATCCATGGGGGCTAGCCCCACATCAAACCAGCCTGAGCTAGTGAGTACACTCACTGCAGCCATCACTGCTTCCTTGGCTAATCAGCAACCACCGCCACAAGACGGTTTGAAAGGGAGGCACCTCAAAGTTGGTAGATAGGACAGCCTCACTCCCTGGGAAATGTATTGGGCTCAATTTGACATCATTGCTACAGCCAATAAGTGGTCACCTGCAGAGAGGGCTGTGTAGCTGGCCTCGGCACTGGAAGGCGATACTAGGAGTATACTGCGTGATGTCACTGTAGGTGAGCTGGATGACCCCAGTGCTTTAGCTTTAGCTCTGCAGAGGAGATTTGGAGACACCACACCAGCAGTAGTCATGCACCAGAAGTTCAACAGCAGAATATGTGCATCTGGGGAGAAGCTGGGGGTATTTGTACCGCCACTGTCACATACCTGACTCTGCCCTCCCTCCATCGGGAAACGCCCCCAGCCCAGTATAGAGGGGGTTACACTGGGCCAGAACTTCCCCACCCCTGTTTCACCCAATCTACCTCTTCCCAGTTTGCGGTCCTTGACAGCCTGCGCCTCGTTCTGCTCTGACTGTTGTGTTGTTCCAGTATTAGTTGAGGGCCATCCAGTCAGTGCACTGCTTGATACTGGCTCCACCATTATCCTTATCCATCCTGACCTCCTCCCACCTAATACACAACCCCAAAGAGCAGATGTTCCATTGATGACCATGACAGGGGAGACAGCCCCAATGCTAGGCACCTGTGAGGTGACACTACAGGTGGGTGATTACTCCACTCATCATCCAGTGTGGGTTGCCGTAGTAGGAGAACGCTGCCTGCTGGGCTTAGACTTCCTTAAAAAAGGGCAAGCGTGTTTGGACTTGCTGAGTGGAACCATGGTGCTTAAGGATGGCAAAGCCACTTCTCTCCTCTATGAAGGGACAATGGAAGCCACAGAGAAACACTGTGACCTAGCCGGCGTGTTTCCAGAGTGTGCAGAAACAGCAACGGTAAAGTCTGTGAAAACAACACAACATTGCCAGGAGGATTCAGAAGCCCGAGCTCTTACTGCCATTAAAACTGTCTTGGAGAACAGCCAGAAGGACCTTCAGCCAGAGCAGCAGAGGTGGCTATGGGATCTCCTATTCAAGTTCCGCCACAGCTTTGCTGCTATTCCAAGTGACGCAGGCAACACACACCTCGTGGAACACAAAATCCACACTGGAGATGCCCATCCCATCTGTCAATGACCGTGCTGCCTGCCACCAGTACGACAGGCAGCCACTGAACGTGCTTTGACAGAGATGCAAGCTGCTGGCATCATTGAGCCATCGGTTAGTCCATGGGCCTCTCCTGTCCTAATGGTGCCCAAGAAAGACGGGACTTGGAGGTTCTGTGTTGACTACCGGCGGCTAAATGATGTGACCACCAAGGACTCATACCCATTGCCCACAATAGATGAATCCTTGGACTTGGTGGCAGGGTCTACCTGGTTCTCCTCATTAGACCTGTGCTCTGGCTATTGGCAGGTGGCTGTGGCTCCTGAAGATAAGCCCAAGACAGCGTTTACCACTGGCAGAGGGTTGTGGCAATTCCAGACCATGCCGTTTGGGCTGTGTAATGCGCCGGCCACCTTCGAAAGATTGATGGAGAGGGTGCTGTCTGGGATGCATCCTGAATACTGTCTTGTTTACCTTGATGACCTGCTGGCACATGGACCGGATTTTGAGACAGCAATGTGAGTCCTAGAAGAGGTTTTGAAGAGGATCACAGATGCAGGCCTCAAGCTCCACCTGGAGAATGCAAGTTGCTACAACGAGAGGTATCCTTTCTTGGCTATAAATTAAGTAGTGAGGGCATAAGAACAGAAGATGAGAAGGTAGCCACTGTTCAGGATTGGCCACGCCCAGAAGACCTAAAGCAGCTGAGAGCATTCATAAGGTTGGCATCTTACTACCGCTGGTTTGTGGCCAATTTCACAACAGTGGCAGCCCCTTTACACTGGCTTATGAAGAAAGGGAATGTGTTTGAGTGGGGCAAGAACCAACAGCAGGCATTTGACTCCATCAAGAAGATCCTCTGTGAGGTGTCTGTGCTGGCCACCCCTGACCCACGGCAACCGTTCATCCTAGATACTGATGCCAGTGATGAGGGTCTTGGGGCTGTGTTGTCCCAGGATTCTCCAGATGGTGAATGAGTCATAGCTTACTATAGTTGAAGTTTAACCAAACCTGAAAGAAATTATTGCGTGACTTGTTGGGAGCTGCTAGCAGTTGTTGAAGCCACAAAGCACTTCTGCCACTACCTCTGTGGCCTTCCATTTACTATCTGCACGGACCATGCTGCTTTGAAGTGGCTTCTTTCTTTCTGGGAACTGGAGGGCCAAGTCGCCCGCTGGATTGAACAGCTACAAGCGTTCCAATACACTATACAACATCGGGAAGGGGGAAGCCATTCAAACGCAGATGGACTGTCCCGTCGTCCCTGTGCACCAACGTGCCTCCACTGTGAGCGCACCGAAGCCAGACAAGATAAGGATCGGACCCCAGATCTAGTCTGGTGTCGAGCCCTGTTACCTGTGGAGACTGCTCGATGGAGGCGATGTCAAGTGGCAGATCATGATCTCAAGACGACAGATTGGGTGGAAAAGGGAATTCGCCCACCTTGGAACGAGGTGGTCCGATACTCACCAACTGTCAGGGGCCTGTGGTCTCAATGGCCAGGAGTTGAGCTGAGAGATGGGCTGCTAAAGAGGTGTTGGGTGGAGCCGACTACTGGCGAGGCCCATTGGCAACTGGTGGTCCCTGAAATGAAGAGGGCTGAGGTGCTAAAGCTTCATCATGGGCCACGTGGCATGGACCACTTTGATGTGACAAAGACCCTTAAGCGCCTTAGGCAGACTTTCTATTGGAACCAGAGGCGGAGGGACGTGGAAGACTATTGCCACCATTGTGACAAGTGTACGGCCAGAAAAGGCCCCCAAGGCCGCTCCCACACTCCCCTACAGCAGCACCCAGTTGGTGCTCCCATGGATAGGGTAGCGGTCGATATCCTAGGCCCTCTACCTCGTACAGAGCGTGGTAACAGGTTTATTTTACAAAATGGCCTGAGGCCTATGCCCTGCCAGACCAGGAGGCAGAGACCATCGCCGACGCGCTGGTGGAGGACCTGTTCAGCCGGTTTGGTATTCCTTCTACCCTCCATTCCATGCTGGGGCGGGAACTAAGGACCCCACCGAAAATGGCTTACGGGTGGACCCCAGACAGTCCAGAGGCCCCTGCAGGCTCAGAGTACGCTCGCCAACAAGAAGACAGAATGGAGGTAGCTCACCAGTTCACCCGAAGGCAGGTGAAAGAGGCAAATGTCAGGCAGAAGAGGGCCTATGATGTTCATGTGAAAGGACGACACTTTACCACTGGAGACCTGGTGTGGGTCTACGGACCAAAGCGTGTAAAGGGACGTTGCCCAAAGCTAGATAACAACTGGGTTGGGCCATGTTATGTGCTTGACCATCTTGGTGAGGTGGATTACTGTGTGCGACTTGCCCCTCGCGGACACAAGGTGGTCATACACCGTGACCAGATGGTGCCTTATCGTGGAGTGGGACAACCTGCATTCCAAGTGGCTACCCTGTCTCCACAGCCATCACCCCACCGCTGCCATCGTCCTCCAGAGGACCCGACAGTGACCCCACTGGGACCAGTTGTGCCTCCTGTCTCGCCACATGTAACCTCTTCCAGCCCAGGGAACAATGAACACCTACTAGACACACCGATGATTACAAGCCCTGCCCCTGCTCCACCTCTGCCTCTGCCTCAAAGGACCCCTTCTCAACGGGCAAGAAGAATAAGGAGACTGCCGGGTTGCTTCGAAGACTTTGCCTTTCTGGGGGGGGCAGTGTAGTGACCCTCACATACACAGACACACGTACACCCAGACATGCATTAGCCTCATACATTTCACTTATTGGGGGGAGAGGTGCCTTTGTTGGTTGGTTAGTTGGGGGGGGGCGCAGAGTTATCAAGCGTTCCCTGTCATCCATCAGTAAAAAGACTGAGAGATAAGAGTTGGACTACAACATTACAGTATTTTGTCCTCATTTCAGGATTTTTAAATAAGATTTTTCATGAAAAATATCATTTGAAAACATGTTGGAGAACAGTGGGGGGTACACAGGTTGTGATAGAAAATGCTTCATAAAATAGTTCTTATCCTTAGTGGCAGATCATTTTGAAAAGAGAAAGAACTTTTTTGTTGTGTGTGATTCTTGCATTTAACTGACATTCTTGCATTTAATTGGCATGGTCCCCTTGAGTTGTTGTTACCAAGAGGAAAAATGCAATCCTTATTCAGGAGTTCGAGAAGTGTGAGTGTGAGAGGACTCTGGATCAGGTATATTCAGAACCTTGAGGGCAATGTATGTGCTGATGTTTGTTTACCCTATCTGTTGTGATTGTTGTGACTGAGTGATTGAATAATACACTTTTACATTTAATAATACACCTGTACATTTCCAAAAATACACTGCAGTAAAATTTCTTCAGGGCACAATAGCTAAGCTTTATCGCTCACAAAAATGTTTGAAACTGGACTCTCTAGGACTTAACCTCCACTCCCTCTGTTTGATTTACCTGCTATAGGACAAAGATCTCTCAGTGTGTGAAAGCTTGCTATTTGACATGCAGAGTAGGGGCCATCACAGACAGGTGATACACAGGGCAGGGGTGATGGCAGAAAAATGCCTCACACATAAGCATGTCTCAACATCAACTCACCGTTTCCACCATTATCACAAACCTAAGTTCAAATGGCATTGATACGAAGGGACAGGGCTACTAATTGTGCCATTTTACATACCATACAGCATTTTTATGTTTTCTGAAATTTGAACTCATTTAAGCAGATTGAAATATCAGTGTGAATTATGCACCATTATTTATGGCAATATTGGCGTGACTAGCACATTATTTGTTATGGCAATAGTTATGCGACTTATATTTAAGATCATACTGATGGGACTCATCCACTATTACTTATTGTTTTACTGATGTGACTTACACACCAGGCCAGGCACTAAAGGGGTGCTTAGGGGTGCACCCCCAGATGGACCCCCAAGTTGTCTCCTTATATATATCAATGTCTACATAGTATTTATGACTTTTTGTGCACCCCCCATGGATTGCAGTTGCACCCCTCTGTATTTTCTCCTGGCACGGAGCCTGTTACACGCCATCATTTATGGTAATACTATGTGACTATACACCATTATTTATGGTAATAACAGTATGACTTACCCATTAGTTCAGGATGAATTGTTCTCACTGATTTATTAATAACAGTATTCACACCCCCGTAGTTAGTGCTTTGTTAATCCTCTTGCATGGAATATACTGTAAAATGGCAAGCAGCAATCTTCACATTAACCAGCACAAATTTGGTAAACATGGTTAATACTGCAGAGCTGAGAACTGCATACTCTACAGAGAACAATTTGCAAAGCATCAAATGCAAATGTACATCTTAATACATAGAGCACTGAAGAGTCATAAAGTATTTAGAAAAGTGAACTCAATGAGCTTTGTGGGGGTGTACACTATTGTAAAATACAGAAGTACGTACAGCAATATGCAGCTGTCATTGGCTGTTCCACTGAAGGCTCTAGTGACCCTGGGAGGAATTCCAGAAAGCAGGATTAGCAAGTAATCAAGATCTGTTCAAATTGAATTTGAAGAAATCCTTATTCTGCAGTTCTGTAAAAAAAGAACAAAGTAAACCTATATCAGTAACTATGACAACTTGTCCTCCAAAGCTAACCTGCAAATCTAACGTGGGTTTTCACCCAATCACTCCCTTGGCCGTCATAGCCTGTCCTTTTTAAGAAAATCCCATTGATACAGGTGCTTGCTTTGTCTGAAAAGCTTTGGACTGTGAAATAATTGTTAGACCTCAAATAGGCGTTGTCTTATTCAGAACAATATCTTTATTAGGGGTGACCCCGACTATTCGACGATTCGATCTAAGGAGCCTGATTCAACTGCCAATCTCACAGTCAAATCGTCGCAAAATGTGGTTATGAAACAAGGATCATTCCATTCCGGTTATATGGGGGTGCTGAATGTTTGATTTTACATAGAATTGCTTGGTTTCTCCCAATAAATCATGATATATAGCCTATTTTGGTATAAATATCAGCCTATTCATAATACTGTAAATAAAAATTGGAAAATAACTCATGTGCGTTTAATCAATTTCCTTGGTGTGGGTGAATAAATCACCATGGTAGACTAAGTTGCACTATCCAATTTTGTGGGACCATCGGAGCAGCATCTTGGCTGGGCTTTAAATCTTTTTAGCTACCTAATAGCTCACAATGTCTGGGAAAAAAGCTTCAAAAGTGTGGGAGCATTTTGAACAAGTCAAAGATGATCCAAAAAAAGTCAAATGCAAGTTGCATCAACCAGTGGCGGCTGGTGAGCTGGAAACGGGAAGCCCGAACACTACCTTTAAATCTATCATTACTTTCAACCTGTTCCCCTTTATCCTCTTTGATTAACAATAAAACAAATAATTTACAGAATAATTGACACCAATCGCGTACATAGAGTAAATTATTATGCTCGCGAAACAGCGCAGATTGACTGTAGTTTGTGTGCTTGCGTGAGATTGTTTAATTCACAAGGATGGCATTTATCGATTTAAATTACATTAAATGCTCATGACACATCACAGCTTTTGTGAGGTCTGTGTTCTAAACGTTATCGTTCATTGCACTCAACCTAACCTAAAAGTTTATTCTCAGTAATTTAAATCCATTTAACTAAAATTAGCTCCGTTTTGTAATTTGAATTTTGTAACACAAGAAAGCTATATTGTGAAACATTTAAGAGAAAGCTTTGGGATTACTTGCCACTTAATTATTAAAATTGCCATCCTTGTTAATTAAACAATCTCATGCTGTAGCTTTCGCAAGCACACAAACATTAACGTTGACGCTGTTCTGCACTTCATGGCATTAAAATGTTCATTTTATGTTAATGTTAAGGAATCGTTTAACAAATAATGTTTCTTCCATATTGCCTTTATACAAGCTTCATAGCTTGTAGGGATTCACCTTAACTTAAAATTTTAAAAATCCAAGGCATGTGTTAGCCCCTTTGTTATTTAAACCTATATTTTGTCATGGTCATTTTTTATGTGCCACTTTGATGTCTGATATGCCGACACTTGACAGTGGCCTCATTTCAGTTTTGGTCGTTTCATTATCAGGTTGCCTCTGTGTGCGACAAATTGTTTAATTGGGCTTTTCAGGTCTTTTGTCTGGTGTGGAAAAAAATGGAAGCCAATGTTGCAAATGAGAATATGTATCAATGACAAAAAAAAAAACAAAAAAATATTCTTATACTTGACTTTAATTTTCATTTGCTGCCAAGTTCACTTGACACCCCCAGGGTTACAACTGAATAAACTGCACAATAATCACTCCATTTCAGTATGCTATAGAAAACACAAAGCATTATAAATGTAATGCGGAACGAGTTAAATTATATTCAGAAAACATTACTCATGTTTTAAAACATTCTCCAAAATCACCCACTGTTGATTTTAAGGGCTATTGAAATAATCATCTTGAAAAAGACATATTTTAGTTTAGTTTAGTTTCTGTATTCTTGTTGAAATTTCATGCTGGAATCCACAGTTAATCATTATAACCAATAGGTGATGGCTTACTAAATGCTGCGTGAACACACTGGTTTTCAGTTCAGCCTATCCAAGATTGACTTAAGTTCATTACTTAAATTGGAATCAGCCTTCATGGAACCAAGAAATCCTGAATTGTGACATCTCACTTAATCAAGTTTGAGTTCAGGCTACAGGTTTAGGATTTCGTAAACCACCTTTCTGGAATAACCGCTTGGGGTCTACCTAGTGTTTGGCATAAACACATTATGTGCTTTAGGCATGTGTTTCTTTCTACAGAGCTCTGTCTGTTCTATGTGTCCTACACTGGGCCCCCAAAACATTTTTGAAATAGTGATTTTAGAAATACTGTTGGCCATCCCACCATAAAGACATCTATTATACCAATGACAAAGATTAACCCAAAAGATCTGAAGAAAGATATAAGTGCGATAAATTACTGATGTCCAATGAAAACTGTGACCTTGATTCCATCTAACTGTGCTTTTGCTTTTTTGGTAATATAGCTGTGCGGAACCCTGGATAGCAATCACATTGTTTTATTCAGTGTTTATAGGGTGAACCAGATACTTTGAAAGAAAAGCAGGGCAAATCTCAGTCATTAAGAAACAATAACTAATACCACACCTCCCATGTTTTCACTTTAATGATGTTTATTTTGGCATCACACTCTAATTAAAAAGTACAACATACATAAATACTGTATTCGCTTTTCCAAATATTCCAGAAATTCATGTAATATTATTATGACTTCTTTCATAATTGATTCTATACAATCTCGGAAACTTAACTTCACATGAAAATTGGCTCCTGGTCTTGTGTGCCCTGAAGGTAGGCCTTTGTCCACAAGCACATTTGTTCTACATTTGCCTTTATTGTATCTTTCCTGTTCAGTGTTTTAAGTGTCAACATCTACAGACCAATGAAAGCAGTGTATACACTTACAAATATTCAGATCATTTCAGGATTCATTGGATGGTAGACTTTTCAGACTTTGTATAGATAATAATTGTCAATGAAACTGTAGCGCACTACACAAATTCCACAATGCAGAGCTTAGCAATGTTCCACACTGCACACCGCACAGTGTGGCCACAGTGTGGTTTAGTATTTCAGGAGCTGTACTCCCAGGTTAGCTTCGCAGGTGAGATGCTATGGCTGAACGAAAGACTAATAGAAGCCTGCTGTGCGAATGGGTGATAGGTTCAAATGAACTGTGTTAGTGAATGGCCCCAGCTCTGAGGCTCAGCTATCCTCCTCACAGGCTTCTGGCAAAGTGTTGTTGTCCTGGAAACGTACCGCGAATACCAGAGGTGGGGCGGGGCAGGCATTCAGTGTGCCTCGTCAAAGGACTCCACCCCTGAGTCGCTGGCTGCTGCACTCAGCTTCTCCTGCCACCTCCTCATCACCTGCTGCAGCTCAGAGCCAGAGTTCCTCTAGAAGAGAGGGGTGGGGTCAAGGGAGGGGCACCTCGACAGGGGGTCTCACTGGCTGCTCAAAAATGCCAATCAACCAGGAGAGCATCCCCATCAACTCTTTAAACACATTTGGTTAGACCAGGATAGTGACATTGTTTTATTACCCCTCAAAAAATGAAGCATTTCTAAAAATACATGAAAGACATTGCATCAGTCATGCGCCTCTTTTCTATGTTGCATCCTTGTGAATAAGTAATCTGCAGATGGGCTGACACATGAACCATCCATAACATTGACCTGATTGCAGAACACCTGTCTCAGTACTAGCCCAATCAGAAGGATGATTATTGATGCCATCACAATGGTAACTCCCTATACCATACTGCTGTTAAGGCATAGTTTACTGAGCACATGTACGTCCTCTGTGTAAAGGCAAGGTCTGGATATGTATGACCCCTGGACTTAAGTTAGTTTATAGATAAATAAAAGAGTTATGAAGAAAGCTGAGAACGCAATGAAACTCTGTCACAGCCATTCCCTGGCTAAAATATAAACAATGAATCTCCCTCAAAGTCAGAGTCAGAAGTTAGTGAAGATTTCACAACTGTGAAATCCAAACAGCACAACAAGCAGACTCCAGCTACTTTTATTTGACCTCCCAGCGCAAGCAGAGAAAAGAGACTGAGCAGCTAATCTCAGCCTTTTGGCTCCTCTGTAAGGGAAAGCATGCCAGCAGCAAGGTTTGGAAGGGTTTTAGAGCACAACAGCACTCCATGTACCTGGCCATGCTACATATATCTGCTACTATGCCTGCTGTACACCCACTAAACTAATAATCTAACATGCCAATAATAAATATGAATATGATCTCTGTTGGCCAAAGTCATCCAGTCAAGCAGATGCAGCAACAGAAAACCTTCTAACAATCTCAACATCTTTGTAAGACCCTTTAAAGGTCTTTTTCAGACAAAAAAGTGTTCCCTAGTTCATCCTATGCTAATATTTGTTACACATAATTATCTGTAGGGAACTTGAACTAACCCTTTGTGCTTCCAGTAGTAATATGTTATTAGTATTAGAAAGCACATCTTGGTATAGTATTTGGTTGGATGTACCAAGCAGCAGACAGTATTAAAGAGCTCTAAAATGAGTCATGTTTAATATCTCCAAATAAACATTTTCCAAGAAACCAATTGAGGGTGAAAAGCCTTGGAGGTGCCATATTGGGGATATATGGTGATAAAAAAATAATATAATACTAAAATTAATAGTAATATGGAGAATAATGATACTGAAAAATCACAACATTGTTATGAATGTTCCGTCAAGAGCGATGAAGAACTACTGCAAAACTTCAACGATCCATCATTAGTGCTAATACCTACATGCACACAAATTAAATAGGGTGAAATAGGTGTAATCAATCAATCAACTCATCAATGAATAAAAGAATTTCAGCTATATGCCTATCGCCATGAGGCACTGATCAAGTTACATTAAAAAGCTCTTCCCTAGCTGTTGACTGAATAATTAAGAGACAATGTTGGAATGTATCATATTACATATAATATAGTTCTGTCAACGTTTGCAATGTAGGACTTCAGTCACTGTGACGGAGTGCCGTCACTACGGTTGAGTATGCGCTCTGATGCCATACCAACGAGCCTGGCTCTTTGGTGTTGCGGTCAAGGTGCAGGTTTGGTACCCCGTAGACCCGGGTTCAAGGCTGGGTGGGGTGACTGCTCTCTGCCTTCACTACATATGGTGTGTGAAGTGGGATGGCTTGCTGCGAGGCCATTGGAGACGTGCCCAGTGTGTGAGCCGTATGAGGGACCCCCAGGTTAGGTTAACCCTGGTGTGAGGGACCCCAGAGGTGGGTGAAGCACAAATGAGTGGGGCACCCTGGGATGGGAGAAGTACAGTGGGGGAATGCGTGAGGTACGCCTCTGTGTGTGAAGCGCATGGGCGTGCTTCCCGAAGGGGAGGGCAGTGTGATGGAGTGCCGTCACTACGGTTGAGTATGCGCTCTGATTGCCATACCAACGAGCCTGGCTTGTTCAAGCTGCAGGTTTGGTACCCCGTAGACCCGGGTTTGAGGCTGGGTGGGGTAACTGCTCTCTCCCTTTGCTACAGTCACATAAAATAATGCTTGAGAAAGTATTTTGGGACCTCACTAAGATGGAGGATTACACCTAATCATAATGTTTCCATCATTATGTCATATTGACCCCACCACAACAGGTGTTTCCAGTATAGTATCTTGTCAAGCTGTCCCCATATTTTGTCCCCAGTTAATGATGACTTGAAATAATTATCAGTTATGTTTCAGACATGTTTCCAGTACTGACACACTGGGAAACGTAGCTGCTGACACATTTAAACATTGTTACTGGCATATTGGGAAACATATTTACTGACACATTTAAACATAGGTATTGACATGTTGGAAAATACCCCTTGTCGCAGTCTTGTTTGTCTAAGGGTATAATTTCGGTTACAAAAGAAGGCAGGTGGCCTGGAATGGTGAAACTGGAAGGAAAACTGGAGCTTTCCTTAACCAGGTCGCTTCATAAGTTCACCGGGCCAGCCCAAGCCAACTAATCACTTTGACCATGATGCAAATGTACGGGTAACTAGACATGTGGACCTGGAGTCATGCTTCATTGCCTAAAAAATAACTTAATGATAATGATTAGTCATTGTTACAATTGACTGAAAAACAGAATTATGTATAGCTCTATTGGCTGTTGTAGTAATGTCATATTACCTATTCAATGACTGATTGATTGATTGGATACTCCTGTGGGTGCCCTATTTAAATTTTGGCCAATGGAGACAGATGGCTCCCTTAATTGCACGATACCTTCACAAGTCTACAATCAGTCGAGGAAGTCAGATGGGGGGGCTGAACACCTACCAGTAGGAGACAGACACCACAGAAACCAGAAGCAACCTGGCTTTGAGTCAGGGACATTATGATAAATCCCTACACAGTGCTGCGAAGCCATACCATATGTACATCTCAGAGGTCTACATGGGTGTTACTGAACCATGGACCCCAGCAGACCTAATGGGGTGGGATCTAATGTATGAGCCAGTCAGATGTGCTGCAGGGAGCAAAAACAGCAACCATAACCACAGCATGTGTTTAGAAATGAGGTCAAAAGCTCATAGCAAGAGCAGCACAAAAAGGACAGAAGATGCTCTGCACAATTTGAAAATCTTCCACAGTTCAAGACACCCAAGACAAGAACATTGGTTTAGTCTGTGAGATAATGCTGTTTTCTATTTTAGCATAACTTATTTTGTTAGCATAACCAAATTTTGAGCAGGCTTTCACTTTTTAAATGTTTTCCACCTGTCTTGACAAGCATTTTTTGTACATTTTTATTTCAGAACTTATTCATCTAGCTAAAAGTTTACTGTTAATGTATTAATTTAATGTGCATATTGTCTATATAATGTTACCTAAATTTATTGTTAATATTTAATAAATATATCTTGCATTCAAATAATTCTTTTCATATACAGAAGCTCCTCTCTCAGAGATATTTGATCTATATTCAAAACGGTGTCACTGCTGCAGATCATTACCTAATGGGCTAATGTGTAAGGTATTGGGGTGGGAATACGGTTAAGGTTGGGATGAGTCAGTAGTGTTTAGGTCCAGTTTTGGTAAGATGTAGCCATGCGGATCTATACTACATAAATGTGCTGACATACAGACCTAGGCACAGCAGCTGTGCTCCAATCAGTTGGACAGGTTCTCAAAAGTTGACAAATAAGTTCCACTAGCATAGCTGTGTAGGATACAACTGAGACATGATCCTCTGCATTACCCATAATCCACCAGAGGTATCATTCAATCAGTGGACTGGAAAGCCATTTCAGTTCTGTGTAAGGCCTCAGAAGTACCCCATCTAGTTCTTCTGTAAAATGCAACTAAAATGTAAACTGTTCATCACATATTTAATTTGCAACATAATCTATTCCAAGAAAGTGTGAATAAAATACAATATGAAGATCAAAGACACTGTTTCCTAGCCAGCTTGTCTGAATCAGACTGCTAACTATTGCTCAGCTATTTGAAGTCACCGCATTAATGCATGGTGAGTGTGCTGCAGTCATATGACCTGAGTGGGGGGGGCACCTACCTCGAGGTTGGTCCTCTGCACAGTCACCTGACTGTATACCCTTGCCCCCTCCTCGGGGCACACGGTCTTCAGCTCTTCCTTACTGAGAGAGAAGAGCTGGACGCCTGTGAGTACACCCAGACTTTCAGTAGTGCTGCGGAGGGGGGAGCCAGAGGGAGGGGGTGAGTGAGGGGAAAGGAGATGAAAGATAGAAGGAGCGAGGGGTAGGGAGGGGAGTGAGAAAGAAAGAGAGAATGAAAGAGAGCAATGGAAAGAGTTGCTTTTGTTATCATCACTATTCCTTTTCTAGGGTGCCTGATGTGCATAATACAGGCAGGAATGTGTGTGTTTGTCTACGTGTAGGAAAGTATGTATGCCTACATTTAGAAGTGGTTGCAGCCGTACACATGTAAAATTGCATGCTTGTGTACATTTGTAGGACACCATGTGTGTATACATGTACATGCAGCATGTGTATGTGTGTGTATGTGTAGGACAGTGTGTGTGTAAAGTGTGTGCATGTAAAAAGTGTGTGTGTATATATGTGTAGGATAGAAGGCGTGTGTGTGTGTAAGACTGCAGGTATGTGTGTGTACGTGTGTAGGACAATAGGTGTGTGTGTATCTGTGTAGGACTGTGAGTGTGTGTACATGTGCAGGGAAGTGAGCGTATGTGTGTCGACGTCTGTAGGACAGTCCGTGTGTGTGTGTGCGCGTGTACATGTGTAGGACAGTGCATGTGTGCATGTATGTAGAACTGCAGGTATGTGTGTGTATGTGTGTAGGACAATAGGTGTGTGTGTATATGTGTAGGACTGTGTGTGTGTGTATGTGTGCAGGGAAGTGAGTGTATGTGTGTCGATGTCTGTCGGACAGTGTGTGTGTGTGTGTGCGCATGTACATGTGTAGGACAGTGCGTGTGTGTGTATGTAGGACTGCAGGTATGTGTATATGTGTATATGTGTGCGTGTACGTGTGCAAGGAAGTGAGCGTATGTGTGTCGACGTCTATAGGACAGGGTGTGTGTGTGTGTGTGTGTGTGTGTGCATGTACATGTGTAGGACAGTGCGTGTGTGCGTGTGTGCGTGTGTGCATTCGTGCGTGTGTGTATGTACGACTGCAGGTATGTGTTTGTACGTGTGTAGGACAGTGTGTGTGTGTGCTTTCCACTCACACAGAACTGAAGCCCTTGGCCTGCAGCCAGGCTTTGACCTTCTTGGGGGAGGAGTCGTAGTTGATGCCAAGGGCAGGCAGGTCGACACTCTGCTGTGGGATCTGCAGCTTCTTCTGTGCGCTGCGGCCCAGTGTGAGGGGCTGCTGGAGCTTGTCTTGCACCTCTTCCCTGCTGGACTTCCTGCCTGTAACACAGGGAGGGGCCTCCTCCACGCTAGACTTCCTGTCTGTAACACAAGGAGGGGCTTCCTCCACACTGGACTTACTGTCAGTAACACAGGGAAGGGCCTGCCTCACACTGGACTTGCTGTCTGTAACACAGGGAGGGGCCTCCTCCACACTGAACTTCCTGTCTGTAACACAGGGAGGGGCCTCCTCCACACTGAACTTCCTGTCTGTAACACAGGGAGGGGCCTCTTCCATACTGGACTTCCTGTCTGTAACACAGGGAGGGGCCTCCTTCACACTGAACTTCCTGTCTATAACACAGGGAGGGGCCACCTCCACACTGGATTTCCTACCTGTAACACAAGGAGGGGCCTCCTCCACGCTGGATTCCCTGTCTGTAAAACAGGGAGGGGCCTCCTCCACGCTGGATTTCTTACCTGTAAAAGAGGGAGGGGCCTCCTTCATGTTAGACTTCCTGTGTGTAACACAGGGAGGGACCTCCTCTATATTAACATAAATAGTGGTAGAATACATAGGCGTGGTGGGACTCACAACAGAGCAGACCTGGCTCCTCCCCCTGCTGTTGGTTTGCAGTATCACAGGCACTGCCAGTTAAGGTGGTGCTGTTCTGCTGGCTGCCACCAGAGGTGTTGCAGTTCAGCTGGCTGCCAATGGAGGTCGCTGTCTGCTTCTTCCCTGGTGGAGGTGTGGCTACGTGGGATGGGGGTGGGGTGTGGAGCTGGATGAGACTGGGACTGGATGGAGCTAGAGCAGGGGGCACTGTGGTTTTTATGGACTGGGGGACATGGCCTGGCCTCTGTAGACAAATGAGGAGGATGTTAGTCACCTACAGCAACATGACATTACATCAATCCTCAGTACAGCAACAACTGACATCTCAGCTGGCTGGGGATTGTGCAAGATGGCAACTTGTCCAGATGTATTTTTCTAAGCTTGGAGACAATTCATTGAGCACAAGATGTTTTAAATTGTGTACTCATCTTATGTGAGGAGTGACAAGTGGGAAGTGGTCTTTTTGTGGAGAAAGCAAATTAAAAGTGATTATGCTCATGATAAAGTAGATTTTGTAACTCAGTAAGCCTATCTTAGCTTGATTGTTAGGTGATTGAAAGTTTTGCTAGCAAAGACACTGAGACACGTAATGAAGAAGAGGGACGCAAAGACAGAGAAAAACTACTTATGGAAGGTCCTTTCACTGGTTTATGTATACCTCTACTGCAAACTCCTATCAAGAGTCCTAATCCAAAAAAGATATGCACTAATTAATGGTCCGGAAACGAGAGAAGCGGGCTCAGATGCCAACATCCTAAAAGTCATTAATGGGCTAAACGACCGCTTTACTAAATTTGAACTAATGGTCAGAAGAAATGCAGCCGAGATCGCCAAAGTTCAAGAAAATCTGAAAGAAATGGAAATACAATGGAAAGGGACAGATGATACAGTGAAAAATGTACACAGGAGAAACAAGAAGAGGCCAAGAGATACAGAGGGGGGTGGAATCTCTGTCTTTTGAATCTCTTGGAAAGCAGTAACAAGGATTTGAGAAAAGAAGTTATGGAGCTCATTGCACAAATTGTCAATGAAGAGAAGAGCAATTTCAGATTCATGGTCAACACTGTGAATAGAGTTGGGAGTAGAAAAGGACACATCTCATCATTATCCAGTTTACAATGTGCACCTTTAGATATAAGGTGTGGAGAGCTTTGCTTAAAACCGAGGTCATGAAGAAAAAAAATCTTCAGATGGGGAAGGATGTAACACATCTGGAGAGACAGTGTAGAAATAAACTTTGGCCTCTCATCAAACAAGCTCGCAGCAAAGGAAAGAAGACCAAATGGCTGGGTCCTGTTGCCATTATTGACGGTGTAAGATACACAGCTTGAGCCAATGCTTACTGCTTCATACTTGCCTATCATTCAGCTAAGGTTGCGTATGAAGCCTAATTTCTTGGAAGATTTGTTTTTATTATTTACTTAAGGCCTACCCTTTTATTATTGTAGGCTATATAATCGCTCCTTTAGTCATTAATTACATAAATAAATTTTATCCTACAATTTGGAATTTAGATACTCTCTGTTATTCAGTTTGTATCTTTTCTCTTCGACAGTATCCTACAGCTTTATCAAGTTATTTCTTCTCTTACCAGACATCCAGTTCTTTCTACTCTTACTTCTCATGGCAGACTTGCAATTTAGTTCTTTAAAAATAATATCCTTAAATGTCACAGGTATCCATGAAAGCACCAAAAGGAGATCATATTTTTTGTTTTGTAGATGAAAACTTGCTGACAAGAGACTCTTTTTACAAGAGACTCACTCATGTGATGGGGACACAGAGTTTTGGAAAAAGCAAGGGGGTGATCAAGATTATTTTTGTCATGCCACTCAACAGTCCACTGGTGTTGCTATCCTACTTAACAAATTTAAAGGCAACATTTTTGAGTCACTCACTTCAGAAGAGGGCTAGTGGATCTTCTTCGTTAGCAAAATGCAAACTCTGTTTTTCCTGTTTGCAATTTATATAGCTATAATAAAAAAATTAGAAACACTTAAGAACAAATGTAATAATGCACATTTGGTCATTGGAGGAAACTACAATGCTGCTCCAGATGATGTGCAAATGTGTCAAATGTGCATCCTTAATTTGTGAACAGCCTTCAGTTATAAATGTTTGGTGGTTCTTAATTCCTGAGGCAAAAGATTTTACCTTCTCCATGCTAATAGATCTTCAAGATCTAGAAGTGATTTATGGCTCATATCTCCCTCCTGTTTACAATTTGTTTCACAATCCTCACATAATCATGCTCCACTTTCTGATCATCATTTAATAACAACCCACCTAATTGGTGCTAAAAAACAGAAATGTTATTAATGAGGTTATTTGAAAATAAATAATTTATTAAAAGATGATATATTTTGTAAAAAGAACAACAAAAGAACAACAAACCATATATTTGGTGAAGAAGAAATGAATCACATACAGCAATGGGAATACTTTAAATTTAAAATTAGGAAGACAGCAATGAGATGTAGTATAGAAATTAAGGAAAATAATATAGCTAAAGGAATATTTATTATGATTTAACTTAATGATTAAAGATAAAAGTATAAAATTAAAAAGACAGAAGGAAGAAATTATATAGAAATGGCTAAATGCGCCTTTATTTGGTATTGAGCAAGATGGATGGAATTAGGGGAAAGAAACTCTAGCGATTTCTTTGCTTTAGATAAATGAAAATATGAGGAGGAATCATATTACAGCCCTTCAAATTAATAACAGTATAACTTTTAGAATTTCCCATTAGAAATGTTGGTTAATTTTATAGTAATACATATAAATTCAACTGTGAAGACAAGGAGTGTGATAGTTTATTGAGTCAATTAAAGAATTTACACCCCTTATCTCAGAAAATTTTAAAAATCAATTACAATGCTTGAAATTTGTGAAGCAATCACTTCAATGAAAAAGGGTAAATCATAGAGCAGTGATGGACTTTATGTTGAATTGTATGTTAATTTCTCGGATACCATTGAAACTCCCCTATTAGAAATGTTTAAAGATAGTATCAGCAGGAAAGAACTGTCCATGACTATGAAACTGGGTCTAATAACTCTAATACCAAAGCCAGATACAGATCATACATCGAGCATTGTTTCTTATTTACGTGTTTCAATTATTTGGTTTTGGTATTTTATTCCACATTATATTAAATATTAAACATATTTAAAGAAGTAATTTTTACTTGCATGTAATTATAGTGTAACAAGTTTAGCAGTTAAATTATCTTTATATTTACATAATTTCTCACCACACAGGTTTACAATGAATGCATTATTAAAAGGAAGTTAATTTATTTGCAAAAGTGGGTTGACTATAATATTACCTTTATAAATGATTTATTTGATTCTAGTGGACAACTGCTTAGCTATGAAATTTCCCTTACAAGAGCTTTGCCTATAAAATTCAAGAAAATTAATTGAGTTATTCAATCCATCCCCAATGGCATTCTTGAACTCATAAAAGGTTATCAAAAGCAACAAGAAGTCCCTAGAATTGAATTAACTCATTATATAAATGGCATTGATATTCTGAGTAATAAGTGCATTAATAAACATATTAGGAACTGCTTCTATAATATCATTTTATTCATATTAACTGGCACAAAGCCTAGCTTGTTCCATTAAAATTTTACATCATAAACAAAATAAGAGAAATCCATCTCAGAATTTTACATAATGTATACCTAACGAATGTACATTTTTCAAAGTTTTCAGATGTGGATAATAAATGTACTTTCTGTAAGTCTGGACCTGAATGTGTAACTCACCTTTTTTATGGCTGCCCACATAGCTTTGATTTTTGTAAAAACTTGTAAAAACATGCAATTGTTGTAGAAGAGAAAAATGTTATTGTTTACCTTGAACTTAAGGATAACAATCTATGTAGGCCTACAATTATTCATTTTTTTGTTTTCCAAGGAAAATTCCATATTGACAAAGCCAAATGTCCATCTTCCACCCCTTCCCTCAGTTTATTAGTGTGCTTGCAATGTGAAGCATTGCAAGCAGACTATTGTTATTCTTTAGTTTGATTCTTCTTCTTCTTATTCCACCAAATTTGGGGACGCTTCTCCTCCCACAGTTTTTGAGATATCCACCCCAAACCAACTGTAACCCGTCCGGTCTGACCCCGATCGGGTTGCTTGCGTACAGCTAAGCCGTACCCGCACTCGTTCTCCGGTTTTTGTCGTTTTTTCATCCCTTTTTTCCCATAGACTCCCATTCATTTTCAAAATCACCCCCCTCACCCTTCATGGCCTTCCCACTCGCTCACTTTTCACCCCAGAGCCACCATACCTCACATGTTGCCTTGGGACAAATCACCCAACACTCATCCGAGACCGTCTTGACCCGCACTCGTCTTTTTGTCCTTTTTTCAATCAGTTTTTTTACTCATTTATTCATCCCTCCATCCTGCCATTGACTTCAATTCATTTTTCAAAGTCTTGCCGCTCGGTCACCTTTCGACCTACGGTCACAGTACCTCACGTGCTGCCTCAGGTCATGCCACCCAACACTCATTGAAACACATACTGACCTGCACTCGTCTTTTACTCGTTTATTCATCCCTCCATCCTCCCATTGACTTCAATTCATTTTTCAAAGTCTTACCACTCAGTCACCTTTGGCCCGACAACCACCGTACCACATATGCTGGCTCAGATCATGCCACCCATCACTCATTGAAAGCCATACTGACCCACACTAGTCTTTTTGTCATTCACTCATCCCTCCATCCTCCCATTGACTTCAATTCATTTTTCAAAGTCTTACCGTTCAATCACCTTTCGGCCTACACTCACAGTACCTCACATGCTGGCTCAGGTCATGCCACCCAACACTTATTGAAAGCCATACTGACCCGCACTCGTCTTTTTGTCGTTCACTCATCCCTCCATCCTCCCTTTGACTTCAGTTAATTTTTCAATGTCTTACCATTCGGTCACCTTTCAGCCTACGGTCACAGTACATCACATGCTGGCTCAGGTCATGCCACCCAACACTCATTGAAAGCCATACTGACCCGCACTTGTCTTTTACTCGTTTATTCATCCCTCCATCCTCCCATTGACTTCAATTCATTTTTCACAGTCTTACTGTGCAATCACCATTCGGCCTACGATCACATTACCTCATTTGCTGGCTCAGGTCATGCCACCCAACACTCACTGAAACCCATACTGACCTGCACTCGTCTTTTACTCGTTTATTCATCCCTCCATCCTCCCATTGACTTCAATTCAGTTTACAAAGTCTTACCACTCGATCACCATTTGACCAATAGCCACGGGACCTGAAATGCTGCTTTGGGTCATGTGACCCAACACTCACCAAAGGTGGGTGTGTCCCTAGCAACCATATTGTTTACCCTAGCAACCACTTAGTAACACACTAGCAACACCCTAGCAACCAACTAGCAACCACTTAGCAACACTTTGGCAACCACCCAGCAACGCCCTAGCATTGCCCCAGTGACCATATTGTTTACCCTAGCAACCCCCTAGTAACCACTTAGCAACACCCTAGCAACCACCCAACAACGGACTAGCAACCAAATCATATACCTTAGTAACCATCTAGCAACGCCCTAGTAACCACCTAGCAACACCCTAGCAACCACCTTACATACCTTAGCAACCACCTAGCAACAGCCTAGCAACCACCTAGTAACGCCCTGGCAACCACCTAGCAACAGCCTAGCAACCACTTAGCCACATCCTGGCGATCGTCTCATATACATTATCATGTTTTCGCTGCCGGGTTGCAAACACACTCCGCATTTTCTTCAGGAAATGCACTTTTCTAGTTTCTAATTGAAATTGAAAGCTATTTCAAGTCTCTTAAATTGATTTTAAAATGTCAGTAAAATCTAGTTAAAATCTATTCAGAATTATTTTTGTTACAAAGGCTGTCACGATAATGATGACATTATAATGTACCTTTCATTTTGTTTTTTTAACTCGATTTCTTATTTTATTCCAGATATGTATTTGTTTGTGCTTACTTTATGATATGTCCTAATTTTCTATGCAATGGAGATGGAACTGGATTGTCTATTTTTTTACATTTGTATTTCAAATAAATAAATTAAAAAAAACATCTCAGCTGGCTTCTCATCCGCACCTTAAGTGGGCAAGGTATATATTAGGGGTGTCTGGGCTGAAGCAGCAGCCTCCTAGTTTGAAAACTCATACAAAGATAAGGGAGTGTTATCTGCAGGAGTCCACCAAAGACAGGTCCTGTGACATCACTATCTAATGTTAACATAATCAACTATCCTCCATACCTCCCCTCTCTATCTCCTCTTTTGTAAAGAGTTCAAACAGTAAACATTAGTAACGTAATTAGTAATATTTACGAAATAATGTTAACATTAGTAAAGAAGCACACTGTAAGTTGTTCTTGATAAGAATGTCACCTAAATGACAAAAATGTATTTTGTGCATGTATGTAATGTAATGTAACTGTGAATTTCATAAATCACCTGTGTATCACATTTTTGTGTGGGCACTATTTATACTTACATAAAATAGCTCATTAAAATATTAATTCATCTTAATACAGACAGATGTACTAACAGTGTCCAAGGGGCAGATATTAACAAGAATATGTTGAATAAACAATTTTAAACCGGACCCATTGCCCACTGAGCTGTGGAAAGAATACTTTCATCTGAGGACAGCTAAGTGATCTACTCCAGTCTAATCTAACCTTTTCCAAGGGTCCAAGCTGGCATGACACAAGCCTCCATTAATGTTCCTGAAAATCTGTGTCCCTACATAATGCAAAAGAGTGGCCTAGAATCAGCTGCGCCCTGCCCCTGGAGACTTGCACAGAGCTGAGGTCTATACAGACTGCTTTCAGCTAGCAGATTACTGGTATATGCAGCAACAGATGATTCAAGCTGCCATCCAATCAGTGGCACCAATGAAGCAATTAAAGCCTTATATTGCATTTTGTCATTTAGCAAGCACTCTCATGCAGAGCAACTTACAAAGAAAAAGAACAAACTGCATCTAAAAAAGCTGCAAGCCCTGAGTTTGAACAAAGACTGAGACCCTGAGACTACTATGAAGAGTAATTACCTCATTTTTCTCATCCAGTATTTGCTTGTAGGAGAAAATGAAGATTTAGTCAATAGAACAGTTTAGTCATGACATCAGCTTCCAGCACTACAAACACATTCAGGGCCACCACAGAAGCAGACAGGAAGGAGCATCTGAGTTTATTAGGATCAGGAGCACAGAAATGCAATGGACTACATTCTGTGCCACCACTTTGGCTCTGAAAAAAATCTGCCATTTTGGTATTGTGTGAAGGCATGCAAACAAGATCTGGAAGCACAGGCAGCCCTACCTTGAGCAGTTCAAATTCCTTCTTGGGCATCATGATCTTGTGAGCAAAAGTAAAAGGAACATCAGCATGGTTTTTAGAACTGACTTTCAGGAGCAGCTGCATGGATCATGAATACTAGTACACATAATGAGTTACAGAGTGTAAGTGTATAGAATATGTAGAGAAGAAGGAATACTGAAAGCACTTTGTGCACATTTGCATGTGAGAGGAAGGCCTGCAACTAAAAGCACCAGTGTTAGTACTGTAAGGCCCTTTCTGTTATACAGAAGTGGATCTGATATGTGATTCGGTCCATGTTAAATGCTGATTTAATGAGTTTCTGATGTATATAGTGATGACTCTAAAATGTGACCTGTAACAGGATGTACAGATTCCTTGATGATAAGGGATATGGTGCCGTAAAAAAAAGCTGGCTGTTCAATTGGGAACAGTGACCTTTGACCTACCTGGTAGGTGTGGGTGTTGACAGACTGACTCCGCCCCCCAGTGATGTCCATCACCTGGGTGATCTGCAGGATGTTGCTTGGCACAAACCCAAAATCCCCGGTGCCGTTCCTCACCTTCCACCACTGCTTCCTGTCATCTAGAACCTGGAGGCCACACCCCACAATACGTGTCAATCGGCTGCTCAGACCTATACATGAGGGATTGACAATGTCTGGCCTGGCCCAAAACACATTCACTGCACATTTTTTTTTGCTTAAACATTAGAAATTAAGGAGCACGTAATAAGCTTACTCTTGAAGGGGAATTCATAACAGCCTATTGGATACTAGTCCAAAAACATGAAACGTGTTAGGTGGAATCATATTAAATTATTAGCTGGCTAGCAGACCTGGGCAAAGCCACTGAACAAGTCTAGTCTAGCCATTCTAAAAATATTAGGGGTGTCCCCGACTAAGAATTTACATAGTCAAATCTGATTTGTTAAGTCTTGCCTATCGTCGACTGATCGTCGAATCATGTTTTTTGTTTTTTTTTGTCATTGATACATATTCTCATTTGCGACATTGGCTTCCATTTTTTTCCACACCAGACAAAAGACCTGAAAAGCCCAATTAAACAATTTGTCGCACACAGAGGCAACTTGATAATGAAACGACCAAAACTGAAATGAGGCCACTGTCAAGTGTTGGCATATCAAACATCAAACAAAGTGGCACATAAAAAATGACCATGACAAAATATAGGTTTAAATAACGAAGGGGGTAACACATGCCTTTGATTTTTAAATTTTTAAGTTAAGGTGAATCCCTACAAGCTATGAAGCTTGTATAAAGGCAATATGGAATAAACATTATTCGTTAAACAATTCCTTAACATTAACATAAAATGAACATTTTAATGCCATGAAGTTTCTCTTAAATGTTTCACAATATAGCTTTCTTGTGTTACAAAATTCAAATTACAAAACGGAGCTAATTTTAGTTAAATGGATTTAAATTACTGAGAATAAACTTTTAGGTTAGGTTGAGTGCAATGAACGATAACGTTTAGAACACAGACCTCACAAAAGCTGTGATGTGTCATGAGCATTTAACGTAATTTAAATCGATAAATGCCATCCTTGTGAATTAAACAATCTCACGCAAGCACACAAACTACAGTCAATCTGCGCTGTTTCGCGAGCATAATAATTTACTCTATGTACGCGATTGGTGTCAATTATTCTGTAAATTATTTGTTTTATTGTTAATCAAAGAGGATAAAGGGGAACAGGTTGAAAGTAATGACAGATTTAAAGGTAGTGTTCGGGCTTCCCGTTTCCAGCTCACCAGCCGCCACTGGTTGATGCAACTTGCATTTGACTTTTTTTGGATCATCTTTGACTTGTTCAAAATGCTCCCACACTTTTGAAGCTTTTTTCCCAGACATTGTGAGCTATTAGGTAGCTAAAAAGATTTAAAGCCCAGCCAAGATGCTGCTCCGATGGTCCCACAAAATTGGATAGTGCAACTTAGTCTACCATGTTGATTTATTCACGCACACCAAGGAAATTGATTAAAAGCACATGAGTTATTTTCCAATTTTTATTAACAGTATTATGAATAGGCTGATATTTATACCAAAATAGGCTATATATCATGATTTATTGGGAGAAACCAAGCAATTCTATGTAAAATCAGACATTCAGCACCCCCATATAGCCGGAATGGAATGATCCTTGTTTCATAACCACATTTTGCGACGATTTGACTGTGAGATTGGCAGTCGAATCAGGCTCCTTAGATCGAATCGTCAAATAGTCGACTATTCGAGGTCACCCCTTAAAAATATATTAGCAAAAATCAAATAATATAGACTGCAAATGGTAAACTAGGTAGTATACAGACTGAAGTAATTCAGTTCATTTAGTTACACCAGTAAATTAAATATAGTTAGTTGTATTCTATTGTAATGAACAGATTATCAATAATGTATATTCAGTAGATATTAATTGTAGCTCAATAAAGAATGTAAACATCACTGTTTATGAGGGTATGGGGTATTGATCTTTGCCTTGGAGTCTAATGAAGGGATTTGACCTGGCCGTGGGCTGAGGTTGCTGACCCCCCACATATGAAAATCATAAACAGGAATAGAAATAAAAAGAGGAGATGGGATAGAGGGGATGGGCAGCTGTGTAGCGCAGTGGTTAAGGAGCAGGTTCGATCCCCAATGGGACACTGCTGCTGTACTCTTGGGCAAGGTACTTAACCCACAATTGCCTCAGTAAAAATATCCAGTTGTATAAATGGATAACATTGTAAAAAACTGTAACCTATCTCACTTGTAAGTCGCTTTGGATAAAAGCATCTGCCAAATGAATAAATGTAAATGTAATAGAGGAGTGATAACTAACACCTGACACAAAGAAAAAGTGTTGAGGGAGATTTTGATATTTGTGGAAGGGACTGTGACAATTCTCCTCCTCAATATTCATTTGGGACTTTGGTAGTCACTGGTGCATGTCACAGGAATTAATAGCTTATTACACATAATATATATACAGCTGACAAATTATACATATTAAAAGTAGCTGGAGATTACATCAATACAATACTTTAGCTCACTGCTAGTATCTTTATTCAGCTTGTACAAGCTAGCATATACATATTGTTTTTATTGTTTTATTTATATAATTTTTTAACCTAATTTGCTAGCTATTTAAATAGTTACCACAATATCTACAATTCTATATCTACACTCTACCACAACAGCCAAAAAATAAATAATGGGTAGTTAGCTCACTAGGAATCTCCCTCCTTTCTTATCCAAGTAAAGAGGAACATGTTTTTCTCTTAGTACTCTAGGGTGTATATTTTCTGACCTGTATATTTGTGTATTCTGTGTTGTGTGTTTGTATTTTCTAAGGTGTATGCTTATATACAACATTGTATTTCTTAAACTGGAAAATACTGCTCACTACTGATGACTCCAGTCTACGAATGACATCTATCAGTGTTCAATTCAACTCCTGAAAGCTGCCTGGCAAGGATGTGTAGGAGTGTGTGTGTGTGTGTGTGTGTGTGTGTGTGTGTGTGTGTGTGTGTGTGTGTGTGTGTGTGAGAGAGAGAGAGAGAGAGAGAGAGAGAGAGAGAGAGAGAGAGAGGACATGAAAACTACACACCAAATGATAAACTTGATCATTGACTAAATGATAATGATGAATTACTATTCTATTACATGTAGGAGCTCCACCATCCATTCTATTTTTTGCCTTTTTGAGTGTTTCTGAGATGTTTGACCCCTTTTGTTCCTCTCACCTCAACAAGTTCACCCTTGACAACAGTCAGCTCTGTGTTCTTTCCAGCCATGAAGTCTTCCTTGGATCTGGCATATTTCCTTGGCTGTGTTCTGCTGTGGATCTCATAGTTTCTGTAACAGACCCAGTCTGTCAGACACACAAACTTGTTTTATAAATTATTCATATAGTAACCAAATGCTAACATATAGTAATCAAATACTTACATGGTTACTTCCTTTATTCCTCTGAGGACTACATATCTTGCTGCCCAGCAGTGAGTATACATTGTGTAAAGTAACCCGATGTAGCTAAAGTATAACAGCATGTATCAAATCAGTGTGCTGAAAAGCCTTAGTAGTGCATAGACTGAGTTTAATGTAGAGGTAATTTCCTGAATTTCCCTTGTTTTGTTTTTCCCTCAATAAAGTAGTTTTTGTCAATGAATTTTAGATTTTTCTTCCTGGATGGTGACTTGACCTTAAACTAACACAGCTAACAGCAATGCAAGTACAAGTTGAAATGAAAGTAGGCCTCCAACAAGGTCAATTTTATGCAGTATAAGTGGAAGTAACTCGTTGTAAGAAATTTGAGAACCTGTTGGCTTAAGTCATTCTCCCAAGAGACGACTGAAATAAAACTTGGTTTTCTCTGTATTCTATATGTACACTATCTAAATAACTCTCAAAACAAGTGACAAGTGAGACAGTGACTGGTGGGACTGACAGTAACACACTTGCTGGCCGTTCCTAAACTTGTAGCCTACCTATGCCTACTTCTCTTCTATCTTTGATATTATTGTTTCAAACAGAGAATATGTGTCTTACGTTTTGATGCCAATGCAGTGTGCATTGAGCAGTGGCCAAATCAGTATCATCAAGTGAGAGTTTTTAAATGCTCAACCTGGCTTTTTTCTTGACTGGGCAACTGAACTTATGTGATTTAGCTAGTCTACCTTATTTAGCTTAGCCTAGGAGACGTGTAGCCATTGTAATATGTGGATCTTGGTTACTTTCGCATTTATGAATCAAAAATGCTTACTTGGTGTTAGCTAAATAGTTATCTAAATTAGGGGGTGGGAAGGGGTACCTGGCCCTTGCTTCATTGCATGGGTACATGGTGAAATACTTAGGGAGGCAGCTTAATTGTGGGCTCCCTATGAAAAAGTGGTGCAGTAGGCAAGCCAGTTGGGGTCTACTGAGTCTGGTGCTGGTGCCACGACTATCCATGGGCATAGGGTGGGGTGCTGCGGCGTAGCAAGATGGTGGGGGAAGTTGGGGGCCAGGATCTGAAAGAAAAGCCAGCTACATCCGGCCGTTTGGTTGATACTGCACGGCCTCAAGCTGAAAAATGTTAGCGTGTAGCTATATGAATGCAATTGAACGATAGAGTTAAGTCAACATTTCAGTGATTTTAATAAAACCTACAGCCTCTACCATTATTCAGTTAGGAAAAGGCAATGGTACTATTCATGGTACAAATCATTTGAAACCTTAAGAGTAAACTGTTTTGTAAATTGTTTGATATTTGAGAACAAAATTTGTGCTAATGAAAATGCTGACGTATTTTTGTCGTCTTATTTACCAAAACTACTGCACAAATTTTGTTGGGGCAATTGCTCTCTCAGCTAGCTTAGCTGCAGTTTAGAACTGTACTACTTAAAACGGAAGTATCACGAGTTCAACGCGCAGCTGAGTGTTTTGCTGAACGTGATTACTGTGTAAAAACAACACGCACCGTTTCAGCTGATTTGCAGTTAAACTGTCTGGAAGCCGGAAGTTGGAGATCTACCCAGAACCAGAGCCCGTCTGTACAGATATTCTCTGCCAGAACGAAGAGTTAACAAGAATGCCACTTAATGATATAATTTAGGATTCTTTGCGAGTTGGATCCTCGATGTAATATAAATATTATAGGCTAAGGTAATTGTTATTAAGATGTGTTTGAAATTTCGTTTCGCTTTCCTCGCGTGGGTTTGATCGCTTGCTTGAAAAATGAACAAGCGAATTTCGCCCATTTCGCGTCGCTCGCAGTTTCGCGGCGATTACCTACGCCCATTCGCCTCCTGCCATTGACTTTTCATGCATTCGTGTCGCTCGTAAATTTCGCTTCGCATTCGGTATAAACGCAGCTTCAGGCTTATATATTTCTTATACAATTGACTTCACATCCGCCAAAAATAAAGTTTATTTCCCTGCAATAAATAAGACCCTTCCTGGATCCTGTCGTCATGAAAGGGAACTAAAGTTTCGACTTTATTGTAACCCTCTATTTATAAGCATTTTGGTCTGGATCGTGTTTGAATTATTATCATTACTCAGGGACGTGCACATTTGTTTTGGATAAGAGTGGCTGTGAAATAAATAAATGTGTTCGATCGCTAAATTGTTCAAAGAATATGTAGAACGTTATCTCCGCAAACCTTAATTATAGGACTATATAAAGAGATATGCCTATATAGCTTTTATTTCACACAGTCAAAGTAAGTGACGACATAGGCCTACATGGGGACAGACATCAGGCTAATAAAATATTACTATAGCTTGTGTGTAGGATGTGATGTAGGTCTCATTCTGCAGATAAAATGGTTTAGTGTCTCCTTAAACCACCTCAGTATCAGGTTTAAGCAAATACGCACAAAAAGTGACCTCTTGCGGCTGATATGAGATTTCTTGACGATACAACAACTGAGATAAAGCTAAACCTCAGCAGTAGGTTAAAAAACACAGGTTCCGATGACGCAGCAATGGGGTTTAAGAAGCCACGTGAATTTTTCCGCAACATGCGCGTTTAAAACCGTGTTAAACTCTAAACCACCGCTAAGCTAATGACAGAGCAATTGTCCCGTTGTGTTTTGTTGTGTTTCTTTTGTTTTGTTTTGTTGAATTTGCCAGTTTGCATTGAGAGCTGGTTTAAGCTTAGACCACCTTCATAATATAACTCAGAGATTAAAGGCAAACTGTCAAAGGAGCAAGGTTAGAAAGCACAACAGTACAAAACAGGCTTCAAAATAGGCTTCAAAAACAACAATAATTCCTTTATCCATGGTTATCATCTCAATAACAAATGGAAAAGAACTTGACAAAATGACCGACAAAAATGAGTGACAAAATTAACAGGGACCACACATGTAATTATGGTGTTTTCAGCAAATGCCTTACCCCTTACCCTGGGACAAATTTGGAACAACTTAACTAAAACCAAGAGCAGACTATTTGTGACTAATTGTCACAGCCATGGATAAGAGTATAATAGGAGAAGAAAGCAAGGTCAAACACACATCCTCCTCTGTGGAAAGCTCATTTTCTAAGAGCATTCAGGGTTAAAATGGAAAATATTTAAGCATGGGCTTACTGCACACTGATTTAACTAAGGAACCAATAGACAAGAGAGAATTTTGAATCTGAACAGACACTTGAGACCAGACCAATAGGGAACGGAGAGGCCAGCAGCTTGCTGGGTGTGTGACAGTTCTCTAGGGCCTGATGTTCATGTGACCAGGGTTACCCATTTCCCGTGTACGTGCTAACCTCCTGTACAGCCATGTCCAGTAAGTATATGAGGTTGTGCGCTGTGTTACTGAGCATGCCCAGTATCTTTATGGGGTTGTGGGCTATGTTACTGAGCATGCCCAGTAGCTGTATGGGGTTGTGTGCTGTGTTACTGAGCATGCCCAGAAGGTGTATGGGGTTGTGTGCTATGTTACTGAGCATGCCCAGTAGCTGTATGGGGTTGTGTGCTGTGCTACTGAGCATGCCCAGCAGGAGTATGGGGTTGTGTGCTGTGTTACTGAGCATGCCCAGTACCTGTATGGGGTTTCGTGCTGTGCTACTGAGCATGCCCACTACCTGTATGGAGTTTCCGGCTGTGACCAGTAGCTGTATGTGGTTTCATGCTGTGTTACTGAGCATGCTCAATTGGTGTATGAGGTTGTGTGCCATGTTACTGAGCATGACCAGTAGCTGTATGGGTTTGTGTGCTATGTTACTGAGCATGACCAGTAACTGTATGAGGCCGTGTGCTGTGTTACTGAGTATGACTAGTAGCTGTATGAGGTTGTGTGCTGTGTTACTGAGCATGACCGGTAGGTGTATGGGGTTGTGTGCTGGGTTACTGAACACCTACCCATTGGCACCACCGAAGCCCCGAGCACTGTGTTGCTATAAAAGCAAAAAGTAAAATGAGCCATTAGCCATTATGACAAATGCTGAGGACTCATTTCTAAACCAACACAGCGAAGCCACTGCTTCTCCAAGGCCAAATCTAACAGATTAGATTACAATATGCTGGTCCATGAGGTTGCATAGAGAGAATGAAGATTGCACACAAGACCTGCTGGAGCATCCTTAAGGTTCCACAAGGCCACCCTGTGCCCCTTCTAAGCTCTGTGACCCCCCTCCCCTTGCCCCTGCTACCCTTACTCCCTCACCTCCTCCAGGTGCTGGAGCTCCACTCCAGCAAGGGAGCGTGCCAACTGGGTAACCTCCTGCTCCCTCCACGGTCCCTCAAAGGCCAGCACAGGCGGCTCCCAGCCCCTGCGGAAGCGAGGAGCGTAGGGGGGGAAGGGGTAGTCCTTGGGCCATTCCAGTCTGGAGCCGGGGCCAGGTGCACATCCCAGAGTGAACACAAGGACAAATACTAAGCTTTCATATGCTTCCAATGACTACATTACAACATGAAAGCTATCCATAATAGCGCGTTAAAAAAACATGTGAAAATGGTCATATGTTTCTAATGACTATAATACGGCAAGGACTCTATCCACCATACTGCATTAAAACCCATGTGTACTGGAATGGCCACTATTAATGAATAGTAACATAAATAACAAATCATTAATTCATTATTAAGTCATTTATCTGGAAGATCAGTGCAGAGGATTAATGATCTATTTATAGATTATAAACGGTAAATATGTATACTCAATATTTAATTTATATGGTCAACATTTAATACTTATAGTATTTAATGCTGTAAAAGTCACCAAGTATAAGGCCATCTGCAAAGTAAATGGACACTACTGAATGTGGTAATATGAGACTCAGAATCTTATTGAATTCAGTCTCCACTTATGGAAGGTCTTAAATGGCTCTGAGAGGACAGAGGTCTGCTGTAGTTCTGTACATCAATCACAACAGGTGGTCAAGACAACCTTGCTGACAGGCCAGGAGGCAAAATAAATGAAGAATCTCTAAACACAGCAATGTTCATTTGTGCTCACTATGCAGAAACTCAGCCTAAGTAACAGTATAACATCCTCAATGGCCATGCAGACCAGTGTCCTCAACAGCTGTATGTATGACCCCACTATACAACACCCTGACCGTATCCACCTGCACCCTGGCCACATCATACTTCACCTTGCCTGTACCCACCTGCTCCCTGACCCCACCATACTCTACCCTGTCTGTACCCACCTGCACCCTGACTGCACCATACTCCACCCTGCCTGTACCCACCTGCACCCTGACTATCCAGTATATATCTGACACCACTCTAATCATACTGACTGTACCCTGACCTTATTTTTGTATACCCTGAATGTACCATAATGGTACTGACTGTGCCCTGACCATACCCTGAACATACCATACCTGCACTTGGTCCAGCCGTCCCCCAGCGACACCCACAGACGCTTCTCGGCAGACGTGCCAGCAGAATGCAGGAAGTCAATAGCATCTCGAGTGAGGAGTGGACTGAGCACGGTCTGAGCCAGGGTCACGCCCCCTGAGGCCTGCACCACCTGCAGAGGGGAGCAGGGAGGGGGAAACAGGGGGCAAGATGACAACACTACAGAAAACCTGGTTGTGCTGCACATACTCAGTTAGGAAAACCTTGCTCCTCTGATGAGTAAACAGACCCTCAGCACACAGAGATTCATGTTTGGGAGATACTCCCCCTGTAAAAATGTCTGCAACAGCTGAGCAACATCAGAATGTTATATTTACATAAAGATGTTGTCTTTTCAGCTGTAAAATTGTAGCAACCACAGGTCTATAATTCAAGTCTATCATTCACTGTTTATCATTTAATGATTGAATATCAGTTTGCCATTTTAAATTCAAGCCATTTAAAGAGCCAATAAATGTCTGAAAATTAAATTCAGGAAAAGTAATTGACTCATGTACCAACCATGAAGCAAACAGGCTGTTTAACAGATGGAGCTTATATGAGTGTTGATGGTATGTCCAGCCAAGCACTTTCCTTGCGTTTACTTTTTTTCAATCTACATTAGACTCGTCTCACTGTGGCAACTCGTGCAGGAGCACTGAAGAAAGATGAATGCAATCACTGGATACACTTACATGCAGCTGATTGCTACATTTTGCACTACAATTCCCACAACGCACAATGCATCGTCAGTGTTCACTGCAGGATAGGTGCTACTCCACTGACTTCATCCCAGCAACCTGCAGGGGCCTGACGAATCACATGGTGGCAGAGAGCGATGGCATGAGGAGACCCTGGCCAAACCTAGCTACCACATTACCACTGTAACAAAGTCACTTTGTTCCACCACTGTTGGCTCCTGGTCACTGTGAGCAGATGACATAGCCGGCCTGCCACCCAGGCTGTAGTCGGTCTGTGCTCAAGACCAGGGCCTTGCAGAATGTGCCACTTGAGGGCTGCAGCACGAGTGGCCTTTAATCGACCCCAATGTCACTAGCAGCAACCTGTGGCAGGGTGTATTTACCTACCATGTTCAGTGGTGTAAAAAGGAAGTGAACCAGGTCTGAAGCACTCGGGTTCCAAATGTGGTACCTTAATTTCCCCTGCAAAAAAGCGCAGCTCATCACCAAACAGTGGCCATTTCGGACTTTGATACATGCAAATAATATTCATGTGGAAAATCTGCTATTTTTGACCAAGTTTTAAATGCAAGGTTCAAATTCCAGGTGGTTACATGCACCTCCACTTGTTAAATATTTTTACTGCTTTACATGACAGGCAGAAAACAGTTTTTGATTTGACAATGAGGTTCTAGCTAAATACAATTCTGGGCAGCAGATAAGGTACTATGATAGTTTTGTGCTTTTTAACAGTGGCCTACAAACTCAGTCCAACACCATGGAAATTCAGAAGACAAAAATTAGGAAGAAATTAGCCAAAATTAGGAATCTAAACTAATGTAAGTCAAGCCTAGCTGTAACTGCTTTATTCAAAATTACATTGAATCTTGCTTGCTAGCTACATAAATGAACTGAAAAAGTCTGAAATGTCACAAATACAAAAGTCTGAAATGTCTAAACTCTCCTGGATTCTCTTGACTGTCAGCTGGAAGTGAACTTGGATGCGCTTGGTGGTCAGGCAGTAATGGCTGATGTATGTATAACTTGAATGAAAAATCAATTAGTGTCCAATTAGTGACATATGTCAATAAGGCATATGTGATGAAGGGAGATAACAGTGTGTGTTAATGCTAGGAATGTAATGAAAATGTGCACAGTAACACTTACAGATATAAAAACGACTCTGAACAGATCTTACCAGCAGGTTGAAGGCATGCTTGAACTTTTGGAAGCAGTCAACGAACTCTGCCTGGGGTGGCAGCTTGGCTCGCAATGTCAGAACTCCATCTGGTGGACAGAGCAGGCAACATTAGGCATTGCTGTGGCAATTAACATGCCTAAAGCATGAACCAGTGGGTAGACTAAAGAAGTGGTCACGCCACACATCTGAGCTTACTTTAACAGTTACACTTATAATTCTGCACATTTTCTACAGTTTACATATTCTGTTGGACCTGTATGTAGAATGTTAAACATTATGCTGAATACTATTGGCATGGAGTCAATAGTACTGTGCTGGTACATTGTAGTAGCGTTAGCTGCTAATATTAGAGGACACTGGCTAAAGTTGAGGCCAAATACAGACAGACAGAGAGAGAGGGAGAAAGCAAGTCTGTCTTAGGTCATCTGACCTATGAAGTAGCAGGTAGTTTGCCTTTCTGATTAAATTCATTGCATCGATTCCCACCTCCTGGCCCCTTCTTCTTGCAGCTCAGCCTGCTCCTCTTAAAAAGCTTGTTCAAGGCCTCAGCAGCCTTTTGAAGCTTGGTGAGGAAATATTCAATATCATCCAGGAGATGGTTCAGTATTTGCTGAAATACAAAAATATCACTAAATACCTTTTATACACATAAAGAATTATGCATTTTCTTCATGCTATGAGGTGTAATCATGCCCTACTCAAGTGTTTTGAGTAAAAAGCTGGAATATTCACTCACATCCAAAGCAGAATGATCATATTCCCACAAAATGAGACATGATAATTCCAAGCACATTTGTCTGTTGTTGTGCATGGAAATGCTCCTAGAGTTAAGTGTAGTAAAAGACATCTGCTTGGCTGAGTTCCATATTTTCTACAAGATGTCTGTTATATATTCCTTGAATTAACTTTGTTTTATCATTTATTTTATACCATCAGTTCAGATTATTGAAAGAATTATGGAGGCCTGTCAAGATACGTACCACTCCCTTCATATAGTAATGGCCATACAGACACACCACACACACATACACACACACACAATCTCACGCTCACACTCACACAAATGTACACACATTTACACAGACAAACACACACATAAACACAAACACACTTGAGGATTCTCTCTGTAAATATCCAGCTGCCAATTACTAAGACCAGTGTGCAGAGATTAGAGCAGGATATGTGGGGGGAGGAGAAGGAACCCATCTCATAAGAACATGACAGGAATCTGATCACTCTCATGTTCTGTGTGTGTTTGTGTGTGTGTGTGTGTGTGTGTGTGTGTGTGTGTGTGTGTGTGTGTGTGTGTGTGTATTCCAGTCAAGGATGAGTCCAATAATACACTCTTACTATAACTGCCTGGGCTGAGTGAAAACGGTGCATTGTGTGGCAACAATCTGCTTAAGGAACATTATAGTCATAAAGGACTGTGGTTACAGTCCTTTATGACTGTAAAACCACAGGCTCATCAATACATGGGGAGTTCTCTGTGGTCCTTCCTGGTCCATGGTGTCTCAGAACAAGACCATGACTGTATCCTAAACACTTCTGTTCTACAATTACATGTTACGGTGTTACTGCATCTGTACTGGTCCTCTGACTGAGACCGCACTATGAGCAAAACTATGAAGACCAAGATCAACACCACAGCCTGGTGTGGTGGGGTTCAGGATTCCCACCCATACCCCAAACCCCAGCAGTGGCCAAACTTTAGCATTCATCCACCATCAGCATGCACCATGTCCACCAGCAGGGGGCAGAAGAGGCCACAGGAGATGTTCTGTACAGCTACTAAAGGCTCTTGTCTAGTTTAACACACAAACCTCTGGGAAAGGGAATCCCATCTGCTTAATTAATAACTGTTCATTGTTTTCATTTTTCTCATCCTTTTATTTTTCTCATTTTCTAATTTATCATTTTTTCTCCATTCTCATATTTCTTTTTGCATTTTCCTCCTTTTATCACCCATCTTCAGCAATCGCTAATTAATCATTTAAACTCATCACCGTTACAACCACTGAACTGTCACAGAAGCCAGACAGACATTCTTTTCTAGACCAATCCACAAGGCCATTATGGCCGGGAGCATCAAGTGACTGTCACAAGAGCAACAAGCACAAAGGCTCAGAATAGGAAGCCACACATCAGTGATTAAGCCACAGGATGAAAAAAGCTGAGATATTGAATTTTATTTATTTAATGTACTGAGTCTTGCCATTTAGTGCCTTACATGATGTGTCAGACCGACATCACACTACATAGAATGTTGTACACAGCCAATCCAGGAAGAGCAAGCCGAGATACTCACTACATCACGATCCACTCTAGCAGCTGTCCTCTCAGGTGTCTCATCCCACAGTGAATACTGCATACCATCTGGCAGGGGGCATGCGTAACAATCAGTCTCAAGCCTTGATCACCCTCCCAGCACCCCCAGATAGCACCCTATTCTTTGAATTCACCAGATCTCATCATTTATCCAGTTTCTCATTCTCAGAGTTCTGTTATTTTTGTGCCTAATTCTGATCCTAAAAATGCTTTGTAACTCACCTGTAACATGTTTACTCTACCCTGGATGGCCTCAGTGTCTGTAGGGCTACTCTACCCTTGGCCTGGAGGGCTGCAATGCCTGCTGGCATCTAAACCACCTGATTGAAGTAATCACTGTGCTAACTCCAGCTGAACCTAAGCTTCCTTCCCAGCTTGCACTGCTCTACTCACAGGTCTGTTGCTCATTCGCTGCCCAAGCAGCCAATCCCCTGCTGGCCTCTGGCTGTGTGGGCAGGTCAGGGGGTGGACCCTCAGGTGGGGTAGAGGGTGAGACTCTGTCACTCTTTGAGATCATCCTGGGTGGGTTTAGGAGAGAGGAGCGTTCACAATAAGGTTGTGGTACATTGGGTTCTGTACCAGTGCTGAAACAAACTTATTGTTATCTGGCATGTATAAATACAAGTTAGACAGAAAGATTTAAAATAATTTCCATTAACATTTAACATTTAGCTGTTGCTCTTTTCCAGAGTGACTAATAAAGAGTGAGTACAAAGAGCATTTCATAAAGCTGTCAGATAGATGGTGCATATAGGATACCACAGACCAGATCTGAGCATGAGTCAGCCCCAAACAGTGCTGAGATAGCTAGTGCAAAGGTGCTTCAGTAAGTACCATATATAAGCACAACATATACACTCTCATAATAACAGCTAGATAGTATTTCTGCTTCAACAGCGCACAAAGTGTGTATCATTGCCTCCTTACTGAATACAGTACATTGTTTCAATTGTCCACCTTGTCATTCCATACTCAGCTGGACTGGGCTGGTCACTGACTGATATCAGTGCTGTATCCCTCACATTAGTCTTCTGTTTAGTCCTGGTATTTTTATATATCTCTCAGCATGCACACATCCCTGAGCAGTTCAGATCAGAAAATACGGTATGGTAAATAAATCAGGTGCTTACCTTAGTACATCTGGCCGTTTCTTTGTCCTCCTACTCTTACGGTCACTAATGGTGCTTTCAATATCAGCCTGGATCAGGTTCGCCTGGATGGAGACACGGTCTACCTCATTAAAACACACCCAGGGCTGTCTGGTCCAAACACCCCTTACATCAGCCAATGCATGAGAATGATTCACTCTCCCTGACATCATAAAGCAATCAGAAAATTAAACATATAGGGGAAAAAAGAAGTTGATTGTACCTGGTTTATAGGCTGCTGTTATTTTACAGCGATTGATTATCAATTGCACTGTCATAAAACAATCCTGACACCAAAAAAATTGAATCAATACACAGGTACAAAATGTTATTCATGCTCTTTCTTGGGGCGGCTGGATAGTATAGTTTTAACCCCTCCCAGAAAGAATCATTGTATTCAAGATGAGATCAGCATTGGAAGGCTTTGTTTTTGGATTTATGGCTATATGCAGTGTCCTGGGGTGGGTGGAGCCTGCTGTGGGCGAAGATCACCTTGACTTCATCGCACTGGAACAGGTGTAGGTGTGGCTTGGCTTGGCCAGGCTCCTTGCACACCAGTGCCAGGATGGAGTCATAGCTGCAGGCCCTCAAGATCGCTTGGCTCTGTAGGATGGTGCCCACAGGGAAATCCTCCAGCCGGCCCTGAAGCCACGTCATCAAAGCACCGTTCCAAACCAGAAACAACCCCCAGACTCATGACTCACTGCACAATATAACTGACAATACAAACTTCATTTTCACAGCAATTAGTTGCTACATCAATGTCCTACAGCAATTTCACACAAAGCAAGGGTGATCAGACTGCAAAAGATCAGGGTGGAGGTGAAGATGGTAGGTGTAAAGTAAAAAATACCATTTTTAGTCATTTCTTTTGCAATATAGAGGACACAAGAAAGACCCAAATCCCCAGAGCGCCCCCTTGTGCAAACGAGTGGGCCATGTTGTGGTCTTCACCTTGGTTTCAGGGTCATAGAGGCTGACCGCGCAGGTGTCCACTTGCAGGAGTATGTCCTGTGTCCACACCTTGCCCTTAGCATCCAGAAGACGTAGCTTCCGAATGCCATCCGCCACTGAGATCACACCCTCCTTCCGGCCCATCACGAAGGAGGTCAGGTGCTGCGGACAGGGGGAGGGGTTTAGTGAATGGTTTTAGTGGATGGGTGGGGCTTAGTAGATAGGTGGGGCTTGCTGGACGGGTGGGGCTTCAGAGTGGGCATGGCTTGGGAAGGGGCTTAGGGGAGGGCAGGGCTTAGAGGAGGGCCAGGCCCTCATGTGTCAGTGCTCATCCTGTCAGTGGTGTGGCCACAGAGTGGTCCACCTCATGGTGAGTGGAGGGTCATTATGACCATGGGCAGATAATGAGCTGCATTTACTTTCTTATGTGACCTTTTCATAGTCTCCTTACAAGGTTACAACCACATGCCAACATATGGAAAACATAAATCCAAATAAAAGTAATTTTCTCAAAAGTGATCATATGCATATATTATACAACATACAGTACATTACAATATCTAATATATTACCATCTCATTTGACAATGCATTCTTGATACAGGTTTACAGTGCATATATGAAAGTAACACCTGATATATTTTGTGATTGAATCCTGCTTTATTAAGATGACAAACCATGTGAGGTTGTTTTCCTTCAGCTGAGCTCTCCCTGTTTTCAGTTTGACAGCGCTGGCAACTGAACACTGATCAGAATGTGACATTGTGTCTGATATGCAGGTTGCAACAGTGAGTCGGGCGTGCAGATTCTTTTTGCAAAACATCCGAAGGATCCGCCCCTACCTCACTACGTATTCTACACAGCTCCTAGTTCAGGCCCTGGTCCTGTCACGCCTGGACAACTGTAACTCCCTCTTTGCTTGCCTTCCTGCCTGTGCAATCAAACCTCTACAACTACTCCAGAATGCAGTTGCACGACTTGTCTACAATCTCCCTAAATGTAATTAAATATCAAATACTAGAGGTATCAGGTGTTAGGGGGCAGGGATTGAGTTGGAACTGAGAAGGCCAGTGATTCAGCTGTCCTAGTGAAGGAGGACAGCAAAATGCCTAATGAAGTTACTCCCTTCCACACCTCACTTCATTGGCTTCCTGTTATCACTTGCGTCAAGTTCAAAACGTTGGTGCTGGCTTACAGGGTCGCTCCAATGGGGTTGCTCCTCTCAGACACAATCCCTGACTGTACTGGTCCCTCAGTGGTGGAATGAATTCCCGCAAGAGGTTAGGACAGCAGAATCACTGTCCATCTTCCGACGCAGACTGAAGACCCACCTCTTCAGGCTGCATCTCAGTTCCACCTCAATCCCTGCCCCTAACACCAGATACCTCTAGTATTGGATATGTATTTTATGTGTAGCAATGTGATGTATTTTGGATACTGTGGCCTAGGGACTGTTGTACTGTAGTATCCTTGGCTTCCATCAGATTGCACAAGTCAACTTGTGGAAGGGCTCGAATAGTGTTATGCTCACACTCATTGGTCTGGGTTGCTAGCCTGGTCTGACATTGTTGATCCTTTAAATTGAATGGACACACTTATGTTCTGTTGTGCTGGAAATCACTCTGGATAAGAGCATCTGCTAAATACATGCAATGTAATGTAATGTAATTTGCACATACTGGTTGATAGTTCTTTCATGCAGTCATAGCTTGTCGGAAGTGTCTTTGGAACACAGGAATACTAGAAAATGTGTTCCTGTCAGTATTTGTTCGATGGGGTCAAGAACAATTAATTGAGCTTAACTAAGAATGCTATCGCAAACATGTTAAGTGGGCATATACTGAAAAATATGTTGAATAAACCACTTTTTCAGCTTCAGCACAAATACGTTTTACAAATCATATTTCTTCTACAAACTATTAATACCAGATAAAATATAGAGATTTTACATACAGGTACGTATTCAATGAAGTGCAATGAAAATGTATGAATAGTGAGCTGGGCTAGAATGGAAACTAGTGTGTATGGTGTATCCCCAGTACCAAGGCTGAGAACAACGCTTTAATAACACATTCTGCCCAACCACTACAGGGCACCACACTCTGTCTTACCTCTACATGGTACTGCGAAGTGTCAGTCATGCTGTCAGTCCTGTATTTCAGCTATTTCCTTTGTTCTGAGGGGAGCAGACACACAGCCATCTGAATAACACAATGCCTAAGCTGTTGTAATGCCATTCAAAAGGCTGAAAACATTCTTGATGAAACAATTTCTATGGTTGATGATATTGATAATATAGAGTAAGTGGAGCCATTCTTCAGTTGAAACTTATCAGTGTTCCATTTTCAGGGCTAGAAAATACACAGTAGCAAGAAAAACCAGTTGCTGTGATGAGCATGTGACTGTGGGCTCATTCAATTGATTTTAATTTACATGGCAATTATTATATACATTAAACATAAATATAAACATCGGCCTGCAAAAGCCTGGCAGCCAGGCTCCAGACTGAGTTTCACAAAATAAACTTGCTCCACCTGAGCTTTTAAATCAGAAAAAACAGCAGTGTGTGACTACCCCATAACAGACTCCTATCTGAGAGTAAATCAGAGGACCTACCACTCCAAGCTGTGGCATCAGACCTGAGGGGAGGAATAACAACAGGGTGTGACAATCCTGTAACAGACTCATGTCTGACACTAGATTAGGCCACATGCTGTGCCAAAATGTGGCATTAGACCTGGACGGAGATTATAGGTCTAGAAACTATGAGAACAGAGTATGATGTTGGCTAGGCAAAAACCCAGTGTTCAACAACATTATGTTCTTCTTCTTATCAATATTATTAATAACAGCAGCAACAGAAATAACAGTTGCTTAGTACTAGTATTAGTAATAATAGCAGGACTAGCTGTACTAGCAGAAGTAGTAGTAATCAGCATTATTTGGCAGATGCTCTCATCCAGATGTAATTGCCAGGTTAACACATTGAAGAAGTACTACACAACTAGAAGAACAACAACATAAGTGCACAGGTGCACAGCAGCCAGAATAATGATAAATATACAATATTCAAAAAACAGTGCACAACAGGAAAATCCAAGTGTTTAACATCTAAACTATTAAGAGTTACATACTGCAGTGAGCGCAAAACCTAATAGAGACATATAAAAGCAACACACCTTAGATTATAGTATCAACAAGGTACCAAACAATGATTCATAAAAGCAAAGTCAACTTGCATCATACTACAGTACTCATGGCGTCTCACAGCGATCTGAAAGCAAGCAAAGTCGACTGTAAAACACTCACTTTAGCTGTGGGGAGTGGGTCCCAGACCTTCCATAGAGGTAAGCAGGAGGAGCAAATCCATTCATTAAGCCTTACAGAAGAGCATCACCTAGAGGAAAGAAAGTGAAGGTACATGTGAAGAAACCCTGTCTCCCACAGTGCAGTGTATGTCACATGAATACTTTGTGCAGGTTTGTCACTCCACTCCAGGTTTGTCTGCTAGCTACGCTCAAATAATGTGAAAAATATCAACCAGATTCTGTCAGATCCAGGAATAATATTCTATTAAGTCATCTGCTCAGCAAAGGCACCCAGTCCCCCATGGGAATAAGTATTCATGGGCTCTTTATGTGTCATATCTAAGTCTCAACTGCTAAAAAGTGTCAGGCTGAAAGGCATATTCGCCATGAATTTATTATACTAAAGTTTAAAAAGTACACTCCAGATGTGTAAGTCTCTATCTGTTAAGTTGGTTGTACCTTGACATTTCCAACTTTGAAAGCCCCAGCTTGAATCATAGTATACAGTAATAATCTACTTTTACATTGTAGCAATAACTCAACAAATTACACTCTAAAAACATTTTTGTATAACCCATGAAGATCGGTCCTTTAAGTCCTTTTTCTCTGTAGAACCCATAAAAACACCTCCTGTAACTCTCCCAGCTTCAGGTGCTAAATGGCATCCTTAACACTCTACAGATCCAGGAGGCTGTTCTTGTAACTCTCTCAGCCTCAGATCCAAGAGACTGTCCCTGTAACTCTACAAGCAGTAGGCCCCCCCCAGCAGATTCTTCTAACACTAAGCCCCCAGTCCATCCCATGATCTTCTTTGGCAGACCTCCTCCTTCTAACACCCTGCGACCGCTTCACTGAATTGCAGATATTTAGGTCACGCTTAATACGGTGACCGACAGCTGAAAATAGCTTGCCTTGACAGAGACTGTCAACACGAGTTTGCCTTGCAGACAGACAAACAGCTGTAAGGCACTGGAGCGAAAAACTTAGGATCCATCCACATCCACAACATAACATCCACACTGATTAATGCCCATATTCCAGCTAGCCACAACTTTGCCCTTCAGCTTGTGTAACAGCTTTCACCAAATGTCAGTTAAGAACCATAAACAATTTAGTTTTACTGGAATGAGCAGGAGACACTGTAACAAAAAATACTATTAAGGTGGATTGAAAAAGCCAAATTATTTTTCTTCTTATATTATTTCTTATTACTATTCTTTTTCCTTCCTATTATCTGTACATAACTACTCCTACAGCCTTTGAGCTAAAATTACAAAACTTGTTCAATACCTCCACCTAGTATGGATTGTGCTGCTTGTGCTTCTTGTGTCAATACCTAAAATGTAAAATGTTTTTCTAGGAATTTCCCCTACCCTAGTGTGATCTTTATCACATCATTAAATGTGATATTTATATAGCTTTGTTGTTTGCACTTTTTGTAGTCTCATAATAATGGAGATATTATGTTTCACTAGATGTGTTGGGTGTACTCATTTTTTGTTAAATGCACTTTGTATTTGTATATTGGAAGTCACTCTAGATAAGAGTGTCTGCTAAATGTAATACACATATAAAATTATATTTTCCACTAACATTCTGACTAACATGGCGAGAACATTTAGACTCTTCCATCCATTTAGGCACTTCCATCTATCGAGGAGATCTTTCGGACCAGGTGTCAGAACAAGGCCAGCTCCATCATACAGGACCACAATAACCCTGGGCACCAGACCCCACCAGACCCCTCTGCGGTCCGGTCGCTGGTACCGCAGCATTCGCACCAGGACAAGCAGGTTCAGTTTTTACCCACAGGCAGTGCACCTACTGAGCTGTTAATCACTCAATTACTGGACTTATAATTACACTGGGAACTCGGCTACATAGCACGCAGGCACTGTCACTGTACTGTACTGCTCTGGTCACTTTATCATTTATGATTATACTGCACTGCACTGCACTGGTCACTTTATCATTATCATTTATCATTATACCTTTTCATTATATTGTTGCTTCAATATCACATTTTTTGCCATTACCACCTTATTGTTACTATTTATTATGCTATTATTGGCTGTGTCCCAATATGAAGTCAGCTGCCTTAGAAAGCAGCATTTGCTTAGAAAGCAGCATTTTCACTATTTTCACAATTTTGCACACTTGCCCTTCGTAGGCATGTCCCAAACCGAAGTCATCATAAAATGCGCCCTTCTGGTGCCTTATTTTGGTTAAATTTGAAGGCAGCATCCGATGTATCCCATAAGTCTGCGATTACCTCAGGGTTCTCAACTTCCGTTAAATTAATGGCGGCTGAAAACACCACAGCGGTAGATGCAGTGGTAGTAGAGGAGCTCATTACAAATGTCCCTATACAGTGAACTCAATAATTTGTTGTGTTTATATCTGAAAAAATACGTTGTAATTATTTAATACACTGGAATAATGTACATAATGTTTTTAAGCCTCGGGTGAGCTTTCCGTGAACTAGCTAGCTAGCTTGCTAGTAATCACATTACTTTTCAATTGAACAAGCTAGCTATCTAGCTAACGTAGCGGTAGTTTGGTTGTCTGTCGAACAAAGGTGAAGTCTTTTACAGCTACTGAAATACTTAACATGATAATCTGATAAAATGAAAAAAAGTAACTGATCTAGTGGCTAGTTATTTAGTTTCACGAACGTTAAACTAATTTTCTCTTCAGGGACGCAAACGATCTATGACGTCATCCCTGCCTTCAAAGTGTGTCCCGATTTCGTTGCCTTTTGGGAAGTTGGAAAGTGTCGGTGCTGAGACTAAATCGCCAATTTTCACCCCTTACAATTTTCCCCTTGTTTTGGAACAACTCTTCAACCGAACTATCTTGTAATGCTTATCTTTTATCTACAGATTTGACTTTTTCAGAAATGTTTTTGCATAGTCTTTCGCAACTGTTGTGTCCGGCATACGGCTAATTACTTTATAGTAACACTAATTTACCAACGCGTTGCGAGCTACTGCAACTATCGCCATGTCCTCCTCTGAGCAAAGCGTCAAACGCAAAGAAAAAGTGTTCGCCAAGACCACGGTGAAATTATCTCCCAAAGATACGAAGGCTACAACTGCAGTGCAGTCTAACTCGAATGGTTCATCTGCCCGCCGTGCAAACACTGAGCATAATTACACGTGCCCCAACAACTGCAGCCAGAGCCCGGAGCTGAAACTCGTGCCAGACTCTGACCCAGATACTCCTGCCAAACCTGACGGAAAAAGACTCAAAGGTGACTTTACACTTACAGATCTGCAATACAACATTGCTGCAATTATCAATGAGCGCGCTGACAAGTTAGAAAGTATGATCAACCACATCACGGTCAGCATTGATGCCCGACTTTGTATTCACTGTGTGACGGAGTGCCGTCACTACAGTTGAGTATGAGCTCTGACTACCATACCAACGAGCCTGGCTCTTTGGCGTCGTGATCAAAGTCGCATGGTTGGTACCCTGTAGACCCGGGTTCGAGGCCGGGTGGGGTGACTACTCCTGCCCTTTGCTACAAATGGTGTCAGAAGTGGGATGGCTGGCTGCAAGGCCATCGGAGGCATGCCTGGTGTGTGAGCCGTATGAGGGACCCCCAGGTTAGGCTGACCCCAGTGTGAGGGACCCCAGAGATGGGTGAAGCACAGTGTGAAGGGGCCCCAGAGATGGGTGAAGCACGAGTGAGTGGGGCACCCTGGGATGGGTGAAGTATGGCAGGGGAATGCGTGAGGGACACCTTGGTGTGTGAAGCGCATGGGCGCGCTTCCTGAAGGGGAGGGCAGTGTGACGGAGTGCCGTCACTACAGTTAAATATGCGCTCTGACTGCCATACCAACGAGCCTGGCTCTTTGGCGTCGTGGTCAAAGCCGCATGTTTGGTACCCTGTAGACCCGGGTTCGAGGCCGGGTGGGGTGACTACTCCCGCCCTTTGCTACACACTGAAATTGGAAATCTGAAAACCTTAGAAACACTAATGAATGAAACTGAAAGGTACCAACGGAGGTGGAACTTAAGACTCCACGGTATCCCAGAAAGCGTGCATGAAAACATCAAAGATAGAGTTACCGATGTGTGCTGTGCTGTTGTTGGGGAGCCTCATGCAAGGATAAAAGAAAACATCGACATTGCTCATCGTTTAGGGTGCTATGACGAAAAACAGAAAAAACTGAGGACGACCATCATCCATTTCACCAACAGATATACACGGGACCTGGTGTGGAAGAAGGCAAAGGGCTCTCACTTTCTCACAGAGAACAACCTAAGATTTACAGAGGATCTCACTGCTGCCGACAGAGCTCTGCGAGTGAAGCTTTGGCCATTGATTGACGCCGCTAAGAAAGAAGGAAAGAAGGCACACTTCGTGTGGGACCCGTGTGATCATAGAAGGCAAGGAGGTTTGCCCAGCTCTACTAAAAGCACAACAGGCACCTATGAAAATGGACATTTCAAGACCTCTTTGATTGATTTCAACGCTATGCACCTTTCACACACACTTGGACTAGCCAACATTTAGACATACATGTAGCCTACACTGATAATCAGCACGGAATGCACACTTACATATTGCACCATAATCTACACATAAACATGCTTACTAAGCGTTCGGAGGCACAGTTCAGTTCTAAATACATAGTAGTGCCTGGTAAAAAACGTTGTTCTTGATCAAACATTGCACATTAACATGTACTTGCAAAGGGGTGAGAATTGTTCACATTGGTTACATCTCACCTCAAACTTATTCACTTCGGTTACAACTCGTTTCACACTTACTCACTTCAATTACAACACTTCTTACACTTCTTACAATGTCTCTATCAGTTGTTTCTCTCAATGCCAGGGGTTTAAGAGAGAATGTTAAACGTAAAGCTTTGTTCTTATTTGCAAAACAGTAGAAATCTGATTTTTATTTTTTTCAAGAATCCCATTCTGTGATAAACGATGTTTTTTTTTGGAAATCTCAGTGGGGAAATGAAATATGGTTTTCACATGGTTCAGATCTGCAAGGGTTGCGATTCTTAAGGATAACTTTAATGGGTTTATCCTGCATTCAGAAAGTGATCCTGAGGGCTGTCACTTGCTACTAATTCTTAATATTGATAATGTTTTTCTACTGCTTGCCAATATATATGGGTATAACACTAAATCTAAAAATGACTTCTTATTTGATATCTTGGAATCCCACCTTCTTTACTGGACATCTAAATATCCTAATTTACTGTTTGTAATAGGTGGAGATTTCAATATTGTCTTGAATAGTTCCTTAGATAGATGGCCGCCAAGCACAGACAAGTCGCCACCTTCCAGTCTGATTATGTTCATGCAAAAGTTCAATCTGATTGATATATGGAGAGTTAAAAACCAAAATACTAAACTGTATACATGGAGCAATAAAGCCCACACATCTATGTCACGCATAGATTATTGGTTAATCTCTGATTGCCTGGATAGACGTTACACATTACTAGTAATATAATAACATCTCCATTAACAGACCATAAAGCTGTGTCACTCCAAATCTCTTTTAAGCCTAATTTCACTCAGGGTTTTAGAGGTTATTGGAAACTTAATAGCTCTCTTCTAAAGCATGACTCTGTAATTGAGAAGACCCAAAAACTGCTAAATAGTTTTTGGAACAAGGCCCTAATAGATAATAATTTCTGCTGAAATTGGGAACTCGTTAAATTCGAGTTGTCAAAGTTCCTTCGAGAACATGGCTCTGTTTTATGCAAAGCCAGAAAAAATGAGGAAACAAAGGTGATTACTAAAATAACTGCCCTCACTCAAATTATGCCTGAGAATTTATCAGATAACGACAGAGAGGATTTAGCTTTACAGCAAGATAAATTAAATGAAATATACAGAGAGAAAGCAGTAGGAGCCTTTGTGAGGTCAAGGAGTAAATGGCTGGAGGAAGGAGAACAAAACACTGCATATTTCTTTCAGTTAGAAAGATCCTGGAATAAATTTAAATCTATTAGGAAACTCAATATCAATGGAGCCATCACTGACAACCCTCGTAAGATAGCTGATTACTGTTAGAACTTACAGTAATTTGTATAAATCTCAATTTAATGAGGCTGCAGCAAACAACTTTTTAGACCATCTCACTAATACTAAATCAATACTGAATGATCATAGAGATATTTGTGATAGTCCAATAACATTAGATGAGGTCCTATTCGCCATCCACCGCCTTAAACTCAACAAATCTCTGGGTGTTGATGGCCTCACCTCTGAATTCTACATTGCCTTTGGAGAACTAGCCCCTTTCCTTCATGGTGTGTTCACAGAAAGCATTGAAAACGAAACCCTCCCCCCACTTTATCTCAAGGACTATTAACTCTAATTCCTAAACTCAAGAAAGACCCACTTTACCTTGATGATTGGATGCCAATCTGCCTGCTTAATAATGATTATAAAATTCTAGCTCAAATCTTTTCCCATAGATTAAAAAAGGATCATATTATTGATGACACCCAGTCTGGTTTTATGAGGCATAGACACATATCTAACAACATCAGGCTTGTACTGGACCTTTTTGACTATGCTCATCTTTACAATGATGAGGTCTATATCTTGTTCTTAGACTTCTGTAAGGCCTTCGACACGGTCGAGCACAAGTTTATTTTTCTGGCTTTAGAGAAATTTGGGTTTGGTCCTTACTTTTGTGCTTCTGTTAAAACCATGTATAAGAATGCAAACTGTTCAATCAAATTATACTCTGGAACCTCTCCCAGATTTGAACTAAATCGGGGAGTCAGACAGGGGTGTCCCATCTCCCCATACTTGTTCCTAATCTGTGCTCAGCTACTCTCTGATTTCATTAAACTCAGTCCCTTAAAAGGTATTACAAAAGCCAAAAAAGAAATTATCATTAGTCAACTCGCTGATGATACTACCCTCTTTTTAAAGGATGCCTCACAGGTATCTGTAGCCATTAATACAATTACTTCATTCTCTCACACCTCTGGGCTGTATTTGAATATCAATAAATGTGAACTGCTCCCACTTAAAACCTGCAATGTTCCCTATATCTCTAACATTCCTGTGAAAGACACTGTCACCTACCTTGGTCTAAATATTATCAAAAACCAGGACACTAGATGTGCATTGAACTTCACCCCTATTATTGAAAAAATTAAAGATTTAATTTATGGCTTCAAAGAGACCTATCCATTAAAGGGAGAATTTTATTGTCCAAAGCAGAGGGCATATCCCGCCTTACGTACCCAGCCTTATCTCTTGATGTTAATAAAAAATCTCTATATCTATTGATAAAATTCTTTATAATTTTGTATGGAAAAACAAAATACATTATTTAAGGAAACCGGTGCTAATGAACTCTTACGTACAAGGTGGCCTTAATTCTCTTGATTTCTCTACCCTAAATAATACTTTTAAAATCAATTGGATCAAACAGTTTCTCAAAAATCCTAACTCCTTATGGAACCTTATTCCAAATTACGTATTCTCAAAGCTTGGCGGCCTTCAATTTCTTCTCCTTTGTAATTACACTGTTGAAAAAATACCCTTGAAACTGTCTTTCATAAGCAAATTCTTCTCTCCTGGTCTTTAATTTATAAACACAATTTTTCCCCCCACAGATACTATATTTGGAACAACAGAGATATATTATATAAACACAGAACACTATTTTTAGAAAACTGGTTTAGCCATGGCATCTATTTAGTTACTCAGCTCTGCACCTCTAATGGTAATCTTATGTCCTACACTGAATTTCTACACAGATACAACATACCTATTCCACCAAAAGAATTTGCTATAGTCTTTGATGCCATCCCCTTTGGCGCTATATCACTTCTTAAAAACTCTTTTCTTGATCCCACTTTCTTACCTTTAAATCCCACTGTTACTGAGGTTGGCCAAATCTGCTTCTCTTCTAACAAAAGAAATAACAACTGTGATGTACATGTTCTCTTTCAGAAAGATATTATTTCCATCTCTTGTGCTGTTCCTTATTGGTCTAATCTTTTCTCTGATCTGGAATGGAAGAAGATATGGTGTTTGCCCTTTAAATATCTGATTACTAATAAGGTTAAGGAAGTGTCCTTCAAATTGATCCATTGCTTCTACCCTTCTAAGACCTTCCTGCAAAGACACAAGAAGGACATTATTGTGGACTGCTCTTTCTGTCAGCTGGCCCCAGAGGACATTAATCACTTATTTTGGTCTTGTCCTCGCTATCGTATCTTTTGGATTTCACAACATATTTTTACTGATTTCTCTTTCTCTTCCCTACGCTTCAATGATGTATTGTTTGGCTTCTTTTCCTAACCTGTTTCTAAAACCAACCAATTCTACATTATCAGCTTAACCTTATTACTTGCCAAGGCACATATTCATAACTCAAAATTTTCTAATTTGAAACCATCCTTTACCAGGTTTGAGGGAGAAACCAAGCAATACATCAAAACTATTATTTTTTCTAAAAATCCCAAGGCCCTCAGGACTCTAGATCTGTGTGCACTCTTCAACATCTTTCTCTCCGAACTTATACTTTCTGTCTGTAATGTATAATTTCTGTCTGTGAATTTCTGTCTGTATTGTATCCCCTGACATTGTATGTTCTTCTGTTATGTTTTTTCCTACTGTTTTTCAATTAAAAAAGGAGCTCACTTCTAAGGGTGCAGGCAGCAGGCAGCTGACTTAGTATTGGGACACAGCACTTGGTCACTTTACTACATTTTTACTTACTTGTACTTACCTATTGTTTAGAATTTATGTTTAGAAGTGATACTGCAGGAGTGAGTGGGGAGTAAGCATTCCATTGTACTTATTTCACATGGCAATAAAGAATCTTGAATCTAGACTCTGATCATTTCGTCATGTGCTGCTGACATCACAATAGGCCTGCTACAGAGGCCACAGATGCAGCAGACCAACTCATTGTCAACTCTCACATCTGGCATGACTCTCACACTTTAATGCTACCTTACAAAATCTCACCCCAGACCTGTTCTTTTGTTAAAGTAGAAATGGACTAGCAAGCGAGATAACTGGCTGAAAACAGAATCTGCATTACCAACCAGCTGTCTACCTACCTAGAATCAGTTCACCAGCTAGCTTTATCATTAGCTGGCTAAGGTGCAAACTGGGATCTAGGTAACTGGCTAGTGACTTACTCACTGAGATAACTAACCGCAAAAAGAATTAGCTACCTGGCTAACAAAGTAATGATGTATGTAGCCTACGAGTTTGCTACCTACTTAGCATGCTAGTCAGCTTCCCAGTTCACCAAACATGTTGGATAAAAAAGGCAGTTGGGCATTAGGGAGTATAAGCATTGATCTTTACTCCTCGTCATGACATGAATATCTTGTAAGATTAGTCACTCCAGCTTAAATAGATAGCTGGCTGGGTCAAAAAGGTTTGTTAGCTAGCTAGACAATTAGCTACTGCTTTGTTAAGGGTGCAGAACCTTAGCTTTCTAAGCCTGCAACTAGCTAGATAAATTAGCAACTGTCATGTGAATATTGGAAGAGTTATATTTCAAAATGTGAAAAATGTTTTTCATGTTTGTGTTGAATAGTATTGTTCTTCATTGTAAAATTAAAGACTTAAAGTTATTTCCCAGTCAGATCCAAATGAAAATGAACATCATGTAGCCATGAAATTGCTTAATTTAATTCAACCCTTAATTTGAAATGTTTAATTCTTCAAGGTATACTATAGTAGTGTTTCAGTATCTAAATAAATGCATCCCTCTGTTATGATAATGTTGGGCAGTCGAGGAAGTCTGGGGCCAAGAATATTGTTGAGTACACAATGAATTATTATTCTGCACAACTGACCACAGTTAACATAAAATCACAAGTATTAGCTGAAACAACCTTTACTACTGTTAGGTGTTTAGTACTATTTCTATAAATGAATACTTAATACTGCGACATAACCTCCCCATATTACTGTATCCTGTAATACAATTTGAACGTAATGATAAAAGAAAACGTACCAAAACATTTGTTTTACTAGTCTGTGTCTGTTGTACTTTATCTGCTAAGCTTACTGTTGTACTCACAATTCTGAAGATAGTTAGATGATTAGCTTCTTATTACAATACCATTTTTAATGGGGGCAGCTGAGGTTGAAAAATGTTAAAAAAGAAACCTATGCTTATGTAAAAAAAAAAATGGTATTGCTCAAGCACTGTGCCTTACCAGGAGCGCTTGTGAGATCAGTGATTTTTATTAACCTGCCACAAGTAGTTAGAAACACTGCATGCAACTTCAGAGCTCAAAACAACCTTCCAAAAAGTAAAGGAAACTGTGACCTCCAGCCATGAAGTATGGCAAGAAGCATGTCCTAATGTGTTTGCATTGGCTGACTTGCACTATCAGAAGGTAGGCACCTACTTACCCACAATAAGGGCTCGATGAGCTGTCTAAATCAATGTCTTGGCTCACACAGGACAGATTCTCAAAAGGAGAAATTTAAAGGAGAATTGTTTTTTCTTCTGCTAGGAATCAAAGCAAGACATCAGGGTCAACCTTGGGGAAAGTTCTGGAGGTAATCTATGAAGCGCTGGCAGCATTTAGAGACAAAATGGAGTAAAGCAATACTGGCATTACCCTGGAATGCACAGAGTCATCAGTGTGGTTCAGCTCTACCTACACTCCAGCTCTCCAAGTTATTTCCCCACAATACCTTTCACGGATGAGGCCAAACTTGGTGGAATCATCTCTGCCACGAGATGACTGATCCATTCTGAGGATTGGCATTCAAACACCTGCTAGTTAGTGACAAATAAAACAAAATCAAGTTCACTGCTATTTTCCCATCTTAAAATGCATAGTCCTGCGTAGTCCTTAATTACACAGACCAAACTTAAGTTTCAAACAGTATTCTGGGAAAAGAGCGGGGCTTTATTATTTGAGCCTTTCATATTGGTGTCTTAATTAGGGGGAAACATTTATCCAGAGTGCAACACTGGCAGCTGTACAGCTGTAGTAAATCAACACAACAACAATGGCACTAGTTTTCTCAGCCCACATACAGATGCACCAGTTTAATTGGTTGCGTTTTCTGCCACCTCACAATGCTAATAAATATTAATTAATGTTGCAGTTCTCTGTTCTTCCATAAAATACTCATTTCTCAATACCTTATGTATTGAGAATGAGGAAGCCTACCAATCCAAGTGAGCAAGTGAAGGAGTCCACTTGACATGACACCAATACAGTACCATGTACACTTGCAGACTGAGAAGAAGGGATTTTTTATAGCACATTTTGGACAAACTCTGCTGTCATTATTTTAGTGATTTGTTAGAAGAGGTAGCCTCAGGAAATAACGTTGAAATCATACTGCTAATTGTAGGTTGATACAGTAAAAAAAAATTTAATTCAGTGGGTTTTTAACACTATGCGTTTTTAAATCATACCCTTTCATGCCATGATCTTTCCCATTAGTATAAAGCACTGTTTGAAATTGGGACAGCAAAGAGATAACTTCTATCAATCCGCAGGAAAAAACATAATCATCCCTTCACTTTTGATATAAAAGGTATAATCTGACTTGGCCTACACATCATAGTTTGGGGGTAAATACGTATTGACAGCTTTAATAATACTAATTACAACTTTTATTTACGTAGTGTGTATCATACATTTTGCACTGTATTGTTTGTGAACACATCTGCCTAAAAGAAAATGAGATGTGCATTAGATTAAAAAATATAATCTAGAAATGGCAGGCACAGAAATGGAGTGACAAGAAACCTATGGTATATGTGCACAGTTTTAGGCTGTAGTGGGCAACAATACAAAGCCCATCCTATCTATTTGGGCTATCCACTGTAGGCAAGATACTGCAAAGAATATTTTCAACCAACAACTGGTTAAGTTGAACGCCACAAATTCTGTTGAGCCAAAAACCTGCCTCTCGGCATTTGAATTGCAATTTAAATAACCATTGACACATTGACAAATAGCTAGGCTATTTCAGTAAAAGTCGTTTGGTTCATTCGGCTGTAAGGCCAGTGAAGAAATGGTTTTCATGTTCTTAAAAGAACAGAGTATGGATACACGACACATTAAAGAATTAACGTTAGCTGCTGGACTGACGACCTAGCTAGCATGCGAACGAGCTAGCTAATGTAACAAGCAGGCTTTTCAGATATCGTATTTTTACGTTAAGGTCACAGATTAGCCTATTGTTGAAATGCGGATCTTTCGTACTCCTTCTTTGTTGTAACCATTAACCATTTGTAGATGTCCATTCACATACAGTTAACCTTACTGAGATAAATATGCTACGAGTCAGACTCTGGTTTTGCAGCCGTAATTGTGAAATACATCAAAACTCATAGCAATAGACCACTGAATCCCGTTGTTTTAGGAGCTAATCACCCAAGTCCCTGCAACATGTTGCCTAGTTCAAAGATGAAAATGACAATAAGAAAACTTGCTTTCCTTCCACCACCATCCAAATGTTGCCAACGTATCTTAATCTACTATGAAAACCATTAATCGACCAATATGATTTTAATTGCTTGCATTTTTGCGTTGATGAGACAAGCGTTTAAAATAACACTGACAACTGCTACTGGTTCCAGGCAAAAATTATAAAATGTTTATGTAGGATTTGAAGCCACAGCGCTGTTCAGGCTACTTGGAATGTTGAGGTAACCCACAGGCCTATATAAAACCACTGTGCGTCTTAGGCCCTGTTCACACCTGGCATTAATATGCGTCTTGGGTGATCTGATCACAAGTGGACAGCTGTGAATGCACCCAAGACGCATTGAGGACGCATTGAGATCCGATCGCTCAGACCACATCTGGAGGTGGACTGGGCTGCATACGGCCACATTCTTTTAGCAGTGTGTATGCGAATGGGTCCTGGGCCACATTGAAGGACCACCTACTCAACTGCGTGCCAATGGCATCATATTAATGTGCGACAACAGGCAACAACAACAGGCAAAGTGGATTCATGTGTATTCTGGATGGAGTACACATGAAAATGCTGTCTGATTTCCATTTGGGCCAAAGAGTCAGTACAACAAAAACTGGAAGATTCATATCGCAACCTGACAATTTATGAGGAGATTTCGAAAAAGATGGAGGGGAATGGTTACAATCGATCATGGCAGCAATGCCAACGTAAAGTCAAACACCTCAAGAATGCTTTCAGAAAAGCCAGTTGAACACAACAACGCATTTGGTCTTTGCAAACGGAAATGATGTACGTGTTTATTTGCATATAGAGCGGGGAAGTGAGATCTGATCACAGGTGGTCACTCGAGACGCATGTGGAGATGCATTCTAATGCCAGGTGTGAACTGACGTACTTAGAGCTGTCCACTTGTGTTCGGATCACCCAAGACGCATGTTAATGCCACATGTGAACAGGGCCTTGTGCACCTCCCTAGTTGTGACATTTCAATCGTATTATGTTTTTTTTCCTGATAATTCTCAGACCAGCAGCTTACTTTGTGGCCTGACATTTTTGTGTGCGTGCCTAATAGTGACCAATAAAATGGTCAACTGATGAAGCTTTGACTGCTGACCCAATCCACCTGTAGCAGAATACAATGCAAAGCCATGCAGCGCATAAACTTGAAATCGCTTAAGTCGCTCATATTGCTACTTCTTCAAATTTCTTTGGAAGGAGCCCTCAAAATGTGGATAAAACAACATACAAAAGAGAATCCGTAACGGACCCTTATGTTATGTTAACTTATGTCCCGCAATTTTGTATCTTATAGAATAACAGTGTGGATCTTTACTTGATTACGTTAAGGGCCCAACTAGAAATTGACAGTGTGAACATGACTGTTACCATTCCTGTTATTTACTGCACGTCATGTCAGTAGTAGGCTACAATGATTTACTGCCTATAAAACTAACGCATGATACCTAGCATAACCCTAATAACAAATTAACAGTAGCAACTGTATAACTGTACTGAACTAAACATCTACACAGTCATCAGATACCCCTGCAAATGAATCCACTAGTTTGACAATGCAGCAAATGAGTAGCCTGTTTATTTCATTAAAATATGTTTGTTCCGTCATCTAAATTTCCAGCGCAATGTTACAGGAGCCTATGTGTTAACAGATGCAACCGAGCAGTTGATTTGTACGACAGCAGTTTGCGGAGAAAATTCATTATCACATTCTTACTGTTGAGCCAAATTTGAATGCCGCCGCGGCGAAGTAGAAATGCGACAAATTAAACTGGTGCATCTGTAAGATCCGAAAATATCAGCTATTCTAATGAAAGACTCACCGTGATGCATCTCAGATACATAAAGAAACAGATATACCAGCACCAAACTGGAAGTAAATGTAATGTTATGAAGCTGTCGTGCATGCATATCACATTCACAAGCCACACATTTGTACTTTAGAAAATGCTAAACTTCTTTATGGATGTTTTCCAGAAACCTGTTTGCATATTTTTAATTTACATAAAATACACAATATCTCTCTATCCATCTATATATCCATCTTTCTAAAATAATGTGTGCTAGTTGGCAGTGCTTGCTTCCTGCCTATCTTATTTAATCTTCAGCCAGCAGGAGAAATTGCTAACTTGCCTGACAATAACATGTAAAAATGTACTGCTCCCTCACTACATATGCGGAAGCAACATTTACATACTAGGAAGGCACCATGATTAAACACTGACAGATAATACTGCCATGCTTTGCTTATGATCAGTTTGTATTTATCCTCCATGAGTCTACAGAAACACTTGCAAAAAAGTCAATCAAAAAATCTGGAAAAGTGTTTGTTCAGCAAGTATGGTGGCCCAAATTTTAGTGTGTAACTTGGCTTCATTTGGGTAGCAATAATTATAGTGGCAGACCTAATATCCCACTGAGTTGGGACTGGTACAGCCAGCAGCAGTTTATAGACAAATTGATTGCAGACAGAGCAGGTCTGGTATTGTGAGGGCCACTTGTTCTGTGGCACAGTGTGAGAGGCGGACCCACTGATTAGATTAGATTCAACTTTATTGTCATTGTGCAGAGTACAGGTACAAAGCCAATGAAATGCAGTAGCATCTAACCAGAAGTGCAAAAGAATAGTATTATTTACAGAAAGTGCAGTTAAGAGTAATTACTCCAGGATAGGAAATGTAATATATTACAGTATGTACAGTGTAACAGATAATAAATATGTATAATATATTAATGTGTTATACATAGGGGGTGAAGTAGACAGAGCTGGAAAGGGGAGTGTATATATAAGGGTTTTTATGTACAGTATTGACAGTTATGTACAGATGGTTGTATATACAGCAGTGCAAATATGACATTAAAAGATACTGAGAAAGTGCAGTAATTAGTGCAAAAAATGCTGAGCGCTATGGTTTGGAGTTCAGCAGGGTCACAGCCTCAGGGAAGAAGCTCTTCCTGAGCCTGCTGGTGCAGGAGCGGAGGCTCCTGTAACGCCTGCCTGATGGGAGGAGGGTAAAAAGTTCTCGGTTAGGGTGGGATGCATCCTTGACGATGCTTTTTGCCCTGCCCAGGCAGCGTTTGTGATAAATATTCTCGATGGTGGGTAGTTGGGTGCCGGTGATCCGTTGGGCAGTTTTCACCACCCTCTGGAGTGCTTTGCGGTCTGATGCAGAGCAATTGCCGTACCACACCGAGATGCAGTTGGTGAGGATGCTCTCAATGGTACAGTGGTAGAAGTCCACCAGTATCCTAGGACACAGGTGAGCTTTCTTAAGGCTCCGCAGGAAGTAAAGGCGCTGCTGTGCCTTTTTGATCAGACTGGAGGAGTTCAGGGACCAGGTGAGATCGTCGGTGATGTGGACGCCAAGGAATTTGAAGCTCGATACACGCTCCAGTATAGCTCCGTTGATGTAAATGGGGGCGTGTTCGTGGCTCATAGCTCATAGCCTGAAATCCACAATGATCTCCTTGGTCTTCTGGGTGTTAAGGGCCAGGTTGTTGTCGGCACACCACGCAGCCAGGTGCTGGACCTCGTCCCTGTAGGCCGACTCATCGCCCCCTCTGATTAGGCCTACCACCGTGGTGTCGTCTGCAAACTTGATTATGGTTTTAGAACCATGTACAGGAATGCAGTCGTGGGTGAAGAGGGAGTACAGAAGAGGGCTCAGCACACAGCCTTGTGGCACGCCGGTGTCCAGGGTGAGAGTGGAGGAGGAGAGGTTGTCTACCTTAACAGACTGGAGTCTGTTAGTCAGGAAGTCCAGAGTCCAGTTGCAGAGGGATGTGCTAATGCCAAGCTGGCTAAGCTTGGAGATCAGCTTGGAGGGGACTACAGTGTTGAATGTTGAATACTGAGTCAATGAACAGCATTCTGACGTAAGAGTTGGGACTGTCCAGGTGGGTCAGGGCAGAATGGAGTGCAGTGGAGATGGCATCCTCTGTTGACCTGTTGGTCCGGTAGGCAAACTGATGGGGGTCCAGGGTGGTGGGCAGACAGGATTTCAGATGTGATAAGACCAGTCTCTCAAAGCACTTTGCAATGATGGGGGTGAGTGCAACCGGGCGGAAGTCATTCAGGGCCGTAGCAGTGGAGTGCTTTGGCACTGGCACAATGGTGGCAGTCTTGAAGCTTGTGGGTACAACTGCCTGGGCCAGAGACACATTAAAAATGTCTGTGAAGACCCCGGCCAGCTGCCCTGCACAGACTCTAAGCACACGGCCAGGTATTCCATCCGGGCCAGCTGCTTTCCGTGCATTCACCCTGCTCAGGGTGGCGCAAACCTCAGAGATGGAAAGTGAGAGAGGCAGTTCACCAGGTGGGAGATCTGCTTTGTGGGTGACCTCCTTGTTTCCCCGGTCAAAGCGAGCGTAGAAGTGGTTTAGCTCGTCAGGGAGGGAGGCAGAGCTGGATGGGGGCACAGTACTGGGTGGTTTGAAGTCCGTGATGGTCTGTAAGCCTTGCCACATGCGCCGGGGGTCCGAGGAGTTGAAGTGCTCTTCGATCTTCAGTTTGTATGTGTGTTTAGCCTGGGAGATTCCCTTCCTCAGGTTGGCCCTAGCTGAGATGTAGGCCTCCCGGTCTCTAGACCTGAAGGCTGCATCCCTGGCTTTGAGCAGGAGGCGAACCTCTCTGTTCATCCAGGGTTTCTGGTTGGGGAAAGCTTTTATTTGTTTCTGTGTTGTCACTCTGTCCACACACCTGTTGATGTGATCCAGGACTGAGTTAGTGTATGAATCAATGTTAATCTGAGAGTTAGTGGTGGCATGGGCAGCAAACGCACTCCAGTCTGTGTGCTGGAATTGGTGCTGAAGAGCAGAGTCAGCACCCTCCAGCCAGATCTTGATGGTCCTCGTTGTGGGTTTCACACGTTTAACGACCGGGCTGTACTTGGGAAACAGGAACAATGAAAGATGATCACTGTCCCAGGTGGGGGAGGGGAGTGGCTTTGTAGGCATCAGCCACATTTGTGTAGACGTGATCCAGGGTTTTATGTCCTCTTGTGGTGCATGAGACATTTTGGTGAAATCTTGGAAGCACGGTGCATAGGTTGCAGTGATTGAAGTCCCCAGCAACAATAAAGGCCCCATCTGGATACAATGTCTGTAGCTTGCTAATCGCGGCACTGAGATCTTTCATGGCAACTTTAGCATTTGCATCCGGTGGGACATAAACTGCGACAGCAATGATGCATGTAAACTCTCGCGGTAAATAAAAACGTCTGCACTTAATAATCAGGTATTCCAGATCAGCAGCGCAATAAGTTTCAGCAATGGTAGAGTCAGTGCACCATGATTTGTTCACATAGATGCATAAACCACCGCCCTTGCTTTTACCTGTCGCTGCTGCAGCTCTGTCAGCCCTGAAGACAGTGCGCCCCTCCAGTTCTACCGCGTTGTTTGGGACATCATTGTTTAGCCATGTTTCCGTAAAAAACATGAAGCTGCAATCCATAAGCCTTCTCTGTGTGAGGGTCCAAGTCCTAAGTTCGTCCAGTTTGTTCGCCAGAGACCGTACATTGGCAAGGAAGATGCTGGGTAACGCTGGTCGGTGTGGATTTAGCTTAAGCTTAGCCCACAGACCTCCGCGCTTTCCCCGTCTTTGTTTACGGTCTCGACGCCGGCGCCGGATACTTCCGGACGGTGCGAGTTGTCCGCCGGTCCGCGGTGTCCTTTCTAACTCTGGTGGTAGTTCATTGAAGTTGAACGGATGGTCCAAAACTATGTTGGTGCAACGATAGTTAATGTCCAAAAGTGTCTGTTTGCTGTATGCGTAGTTCGCATAGCTGAATCGAGCGAACACGCAGTAAACAACCAGATAAATTAACACTATGTTGCGAAATCTGGCAAGACATTGAGCCTCACGATGTGCACGCGCTGCCACCTTAGTAGTAGGGAGTATTAGGGAGTATTAGGGAGTGGCTGTGGCGCATCCATGGTGATACTGCTTCACATGGCATCAGCGACCACAAATCACCCTTTTAATCAGCAGGCTGGATGGAGGACAGGATGTGTTTCCCTGTGACTGACACTGATCCAATGGGCTGCTCATCAATCATTTACATCTGTAGCTGCTGGTGCAGGCCCTTCTCCGCCATCCCCTGAGCCTATAGAGCCTGTAGAGTCTATTCCCTACAATGGGAGAACCAAAATGGACCCATAGCAAATTCTCTGCTTACATATGGAAGACATACAAGACTCTCCCCACTCTCCTTACTGATGACTTGTAAGGAGTGAAGATGAGAGGACAGACCATGACTGAGTGAGTAATGCAGCAAACATGGAGAGGCATAAGGGAGCGTGTCTGTGGGATCTAGGAAACCAAGGAAAATAGCACACTCAACGTAAGAGAGCATATGTGTGCAGGGTCTAGGAAACCTAGACCAATCGCGCACTTGGAGTAAGTGTGTGTGTGTGTGTGCGCGCACGTGTGTATGTGTGGGTTCTAGGAAACCCAGGACAGTCGCATACTCAGCACTCTGCCCCAGAGGGCTTTGACATCATGGAAAGAATCGATTTCAGTCATGGTGTCAGGGCAAGGCTAGTGATAAAATTAGACTCACTGTGCAGTCTCTGTGTTTAACACACCAAAAAGTCAAATTCAAATTCAAAGGTGCTTTATTGGCAGGACAGACAGGTGCATTTTCTCTCTCTCTCTCAATTGCACCCCTCTGTATTTTCTCCTGGCACCAAGCCTACCTCTGACTCTTTCTCTACCACACTAGGAAGTCAGTTAATGACACAGCCCAGATTTGATTTGGGCAGAAGGATTCAGCTGGTGTGCAGAATGAGTGCTTTAACCAACTGAGCCCCATGGGATCCCACCAATATGACATGATTTACCAAAAATGTTTTTTTATCTTGATTAACAAATTCCGTAACATACACACACATACAACACACAATATTTTTTAGCAACAACAGTAACACACATGGAAATACTGAATGTCATAGTCTGTGGGAGGCTGTTCTTTGGCTGTCCTTGTTTGCAGTCAGTGCCTATTGACTTTATCTTCCCTAAAAGTCAGCCGATAATCCTAAAACTCAAAATACCAACTGACAACTGCACAAAGTCATTCCAATAAAAAGAATCCTTGCGCACTGCTCTCTGCAGAGTCTTGCTGAGCTGGCTCAGGGGATGGCGGAGAAGGGCCTGCACCAGCAGCTACAGATGTAAATGATTGATGAGCAGCCCATTGGATCAGTGTCAGTCACAGGGAAACACATCCTGTCCTCCATCCAGCCTGCTGATTAAAAGGGTGATTTGATCCCCACAAAATGGACAAGGTCACAGAGCCAGCCAAGACAGAGTGCTGCCAGCAGACACGGCCACTTCCTTCATTGTTGTGCTGATGCCTAACACAAAGGATCCCACGCTCATGCTGTCTTTGGGGAGAGGCCTGCTGCCTCTCTCAAATGTGTGTTTTCCATGGAGAGACCCTCACTTAAAGAGCAAACAGAGATACTGTATAACATGCTGCCAGACTTTGACTGGACAGGTAGGTTGGTAAAAATCTTTGTAGGATTTCTGGGGCCCCAACCACTTACTTTTTTATGTAACACAATAGATTCTGAAAAAAAAAATTGCTGTTATGCCTATGATTCTATCTACAATTCAGCTTTGCTTAGTTATCGTCTAAAGCAGCAGTCTAACAGCAAAGCCACATGCCCATATTAGAGGGGGGATTATGATATAGTTATGACAATCCCCCTCTCAATCCCCTGAAAACAGGGCTAGCCTGAGCAGCTACACAAGTTTTCTGCTGAATGAATGTGCAAAATAGCTGCCCGTCACATAGGCAGAAATCTTTATTGAGCCATGGCACTCATGATGTCCAGGGCTGTTTGCTGACCAAAAGTTAAAGGTTATGGTATACATTGAATGTTCAATCCTGTGGTTAACTCACACATGCCCTGCACAGTCCTGTTGTTAGCTGTCTCTCACACACACCGCTCAGTCTTGTCGTTAGCTCTCCCTCACACACATACACACACAACCGCTTTTCTTTATTAGATGCCCACCCTCATAAATGCCATGAATTCAAGAACAAAAGACCACATCATTAATCTTGATATCATGGCATCAGTTATTTTAATGCATTCATACACGCTCGTCAACTCCGCTCTGCTACATCCGGACGCCTCGCTCCACCCACCAACAGAACGAAAGGCCCACGCTCCTCACAACGACGCTTTTCCATCATCGCCCCCCAGTGGTGGAATGAACTCCCCACCCCCCTGAGAACAACTCCTTCAATCCAACCCTTCAGACATGCGCTGAAGACACACCTCTTCAGACTCTACCTGGACTGATACCTCTCCCTCTTCGACCTTGTAACTTTGACGTTGAGAATCTGACTCCTGCCTTGTACTTGTTGCTCACTTACCTAGGTAGTATAGCGGTACTCCATTTTTTCTGTAATTGTATTTGAGATGCAATCCTAGTTCAGATTAGTTGGCTCGCGTCACTGACCTTGCGCTCAGCTTCAGCACTATTTGCATTGTATGATCTTTACACATCTTGCTCTTGTGCCTGTTGTTTGCTCACTATTTGCACTTTTGTACGTCGCTTTGGATAAAAGCGTCTGCCAAATGTATAAATGTAAATGTAATGTAAATACACAATTCAATGTTATTTGGTGGTTAAGTCTTTTGAGGGGAGACTAACCTGTTCAGTGTGGTTGAGTACGGTAAGGTTGATAAAGGTTCTTAACCTGAATGCCTGTATGAATGTAATCTGGTACGTGCAGTGATGGATATTAGGGGCTATGCATACATGGGGCAGATCATGGGAATCCAGAGCACAACCTACTAAAGTGGAATTAAGGGTAATCAAACAAAGTGGCTCACTTTGATCCATCAACTAATTTCACGGTTCACCCACAGGGCACATTTAACCTGCTCCATTGATCACTGCTGCTGATCAACCCCCACTGGGTTTCACAGTGCTCGCCTGTGTAGGGGATCAAGCCTACAAGTAGTCTTCCTTACGTGGGGCACTAACTATGTAAGTAATAATTAAATTAAACACATGGAGGCACCATACAGAATATGGCGTCTACCATAGTGGTTAAAATAAAATATCAGTCTCAGTTTCGTATATCAGTCTCATAAAATATACTAAACTATCAATGTGGAACTTCAATTAATAATTAAATTAATAATCATAATCAAAATTACCACATCAATAGTTAATCTTAATCAAATCACAATATTGTCTATTTAGCTAACTAAACAAATAACACTGATAATTCAACTAAGAGGTGAAGGCATTTAGAATTCTGATCAGCAGAGGTTGGCGATATTCATTGCACGTGTAACATTACAACACACAACCTTGGAAAAATAATGCATTTATTGAGATATAACACCAAAATAGTAAGGCACACGTGTCATATGTACAATGAGTGAAACATATGCATGTATTTACACTTATGTGTAGATATAAGTGAATGTCTTGCGCTAGTGTGTGAGCGTGTCAGGGTGTGTGTTCTTTTGTTCTGAGTCGTGCGTGTGCTGTGCGTGCACGTGTGCTGCGCGTGCTTGCTGAACACACTTGTTCAAAGAGAACAAAGGAACATGCGTGTGGCGGCGAGTTTGAGTTGGTTATGTGCATGTGTGAGCGAACATAACGTCTGTCTGGTACAGGATATGTTCGGAAGATTGAGCGGCGGGGTTAATTGTGCGGATTAAAAGCAGGGACCAGGGTTAGCAAGAGGATACGCATGCAAAGACCCTACGTCTCTGTGTGGTATCTTAACTAACGCTGCGCAGTGAATTGTGTGTATAACATTCATCAATGTAGCAAACAATCGGTTCTTTAGCTATGCAATGTCCTATGCCCAGAGTAAGTAGCCTACTGTAGCTCATGAAATGAGGTCCAAATCTTGCGGTTCCATGGGTGGTTTCGCTGGCGGTTCCGTCTTCTGGGAGCCAGGGCTGGTCTGGATGGGTCTGGATGAGTGTTTCCTTTGGGAGACACGCTGGGGTGGATCTGGTCGCACCTTTGTCTCCGGCTGGTAGCGAGTTTGTGCTGATCTGCTTGCGGGCGCTGAAACTTGGCTCTTGCTTTATTGATCTCTGCTAGCAATTCGTCGCTAGCTTGGAGAATCTACGCCAGGACAGGGCCTTCGGCTTGGCTGTCCGTGTCCCGTCCGCGTGGTGCGGCCTCCGGGAACGAGAGAGGGATACGTCCGTTTTGTTTGGACGTCTGGCGCAAGAGAGGTACGTCCGTCTTCTTCGGACGCACGTAGCAAGAGAGAGAAGTAGTACGCCCGGCTTCTTCGGACGTACAATGCAAGAGAGGGAACAAAGGAATGCACCCGGTTTTTAGTGGCATCGCTGCGGGGGGCATTTCCTGTTCACTGTAGCTGTCCTTGGTTGTGTGAGAGGTCGTAAAACTGCAACATCACTTCCCGTGAGATCGCGTTTCACATTAAAAGCAATTTATGCGTTATTGTCCATAAATGTTGAACAAATAAAATGAACGAATCTATCTGTGGACGGCACTGTACCTACACCTATATCAGGACATCCATCCATTGTGCAAATACATAGCATTCAAATCTCTGCTGCCCTTCATGTTCAGCCACAGCACACTGTACCATGGTAGGATCCTGGTACATTTGTCACTTTATTGCGTTTCTACTGAACTCAGTTCAAGGTCATTTCTATCCCCACCAGCTGACCCAGGATCAGTGTACCTACCACTAATCCTAACCTCAGCCTGATCTGGGATGGGGGTGACTAGAATCAGAACCTCAACTTTTATTGTATACTGCAGAAGACATACAATAAAATCTACCTTTGTGGGGTCCTTTGACTCTCATGTCAGTTATTAATCTCCTCATCCCCAAAGCTGTTCTCATTAAATTTCTCTGTAGTTATATGTTCCTTAGACAATCTGCAAATGACTCAATCAATCTACAGCAGGAAGACGTGTTTGTGTGTTGCTGAAACAGGAAAGGCCACACTGATTAAAAAGTATTAAACAGGTAAACAGACAGCAATGCAGAGCGATGCTCTAAGATTTGTGACAGAGGGTTGTGATTTCAGATCCTAACTGGGGTTGTCCTGCTGTTGCTTTGAACAGGGTCCTGTGTGTGAATGGCTTAGAGAATGTCATTCTGAGCAGCTGGGAAATGCTTGGTCAGAGTGTTTGCAGGCATTAATCCTATTAATCCAGACACTAAGGCTAATTCAGCTGCCCATTGTGCCCATCCCCACCAGGATATCTTTAGATTTGTTTCTACTGTCGTAATGAGAACAAGCTTAAGCCCCTAATTATCACCGTGTCACGGGACTCAGGCTGGGATCCTGGGATCTACACTGACATAGTCCCACACTCCCTCACCACAGTAACCACCAACAACAAACATGTCTGTCTCCGTAGCTAACTGCCACCCGAGTTAGCCGAGCTCCTGCTCAAACTTCATGGTTAAGGGTAGGGTTTGTGAAGGAATGGAACACAGTGGAATCAAATTTCTTTTCCTAGGAAAAAGCCAATCTTGATTTTGCTTGCAAAACACATGATGCCCCTCCTCTGATTTCAGCAACAGTAGTCAGTGCAATGCCTACACTGAACTCAGATTTCCTCTCTCGTTTCAGGTAAATGTCTAAATGGTGCCAAACGCAGTGCATACCTAATGCAGCCCCCTGGTTAGAGCAGAGAGCTGGAGGCTGCTTCAGTCACAGGGGAAGGCTGTGAGCCCCAAGACAGTGGCATGAGGATCTTCATTCCTAAGATGGACTGGTTTGATACCATTATTCAACCACTTGTGAAACCATACTTTAAATTAATTAGGATGCAAATTGCAGCTAGATTGTCATGCATGTGAAATATGCATTCTTTCTAAGTCATATTTTGACTCACTCAAGGATCAACACTTTGTCCAAGAATGTAAGTACTGCAAGCTTCACTTAAAAAATATATTAATATATAGCAGAGAAAGACCCCTTGAACAAAGCAGAATTTCATGGCCTATATACAAATTTATATTTGCATATATATGTTATGAACAAAAACTATACTACATTTCATACTACTACTACATAATATACTACAGTTTTACTATATGATAACTACACCATAAACCCCCCTGCACATGTTTGCTGTGTGAAAGTTCTAAGGATGACCACGACAAGACATGATAAAGTCTAAAACATGGAAAGTCCAAACTGACAGATATGAGTACAAACACACAAGCTGTAATTCCTATATCCTCAGCACTACCACAAATGCACTTCCTGCCGCTCCAGGGATAAACATTAGTATAGTAGTTGAAAAATAAAATTCTGATCAAATGCCAGATGATTTTTCTCATGTGTCACGCCTGATTTGCTGTCACAGCCCATGTCTCATGGCAGCTTCCTATGTCTCTGTAAATAGCTGTGGCCTATAGTTGTGGCAAACAGGGTTTTTTTGTTTTATTCCCATTCCAACATCACTCTTTGCATTTGTAAATGGTCTATAGCTTGATTTTATTATTTGTTTGTTGTAGGAAATAAAGTATGAGGTGAAAGGTCTTTACCCTCACAAACTCAACATGCAATACTACAGAATATGGAGTAGTCTACAGTCCCACACCTAGAGACCAGTCTGTATTTGGGTCAGAGTAGCTGCTACGCATGGCTAAGCCACCAGAGTGGTACTGACAACTCAAAATGTAAGGCTCTTTCTCATGAGACACAACTAGACCTACATGGTTTGGCCGGTCCATGGTTTGGCCTTTTACAGAAAGAAAAAAACTAAATAAAATGATAACACAAGATAAAACAGGGATACACCATACATAAATTCTTATAAAACTCCTCCCCACCCCCTCCCATCCCAGGAATACAATAAAACAATAAAAACAATAAGATAATAAAAACAATAAAATAATACAAACCGGGAACAAAAGAAATAAAACAAAACTCAATAAAAGACCTTTTTAAAAAAGTATAAGTCGTGATTTAAAAGCTGAAACTGAAGGAGAGTCTCTGATATTCTGTGGGAGTGTGTTCCACAGTTTTGGGGCTTAAAAACTAAAAGTAGCCTGGCCTCTAGTTTTAAAACAAACTTTTGGGACACAGAGTAGGCCAGCAGAAGATGATCACAGTGCTCTCTCTGGTTGGTACAGTATGAGCATGTCTTGAATATATTCAGGTGCCAACCCATGTTTGCCTTAAAAACCAAGAGTAGAATTTTAAAATCAATTCTAAAAGAAACTGGAAGCCAGTGCAGGGATTTGAGTACCGGGGTAATGTGATCGTATTTTCTAGTCCTTGTCAGAACCCTGGCTGCTGCATTTTGAATGACCTGCAGTTTTGCAATAACATAGCTGGGGAGGCCAGTAAACAAGGAGTTACAGTAGTCCAGTCTAGTTGAGATGAAAGCATGCTGTCAGTACTCCGCCCCCCTGGCTGTGTGTTTGTGTTCTTCCCCTGTCCATGTGCTTTTGTTTTTCCTTGTGTTCCAGCCCTGCCCCACTCTCCGCCCTGTCTCCGCCCACCTGATCATCTCCACCTGCCTGCCTGCACACCTGCTTCCCATCACCTCATCAGCCCTACCCTATATTTGCCCTGCTTGTCTCTGTCTTGTTGCCAGTTTGTCTCAGCATTCTGCTTTGTCCTTGCCATCTGTTACCCGGTTTTTCCAGCTGTCTTCTGTCTCCCGCCCTGGGTCTCTGTATTTGCCCGCTGTTCTGTCACGTGAGTTCAGTTAGTCTGTTTTCTGTTTCGTCCTGTCTTTGTGTTTCCCTGTTTGTGGTAGTCTGCTCCTGTCTCCTTGGCACCCGCCTGCCATTCCGCTCCGGCGGCCTGGGCCGCCCGCTGTACTGCCTCCGCTCCCTGTTGCCGGCCTGCCCGGTTCTGCCCCTGTCCAGACCCTGCTTCCCGCCTGCTCAGCCCCGGACCAGCCTGCCGTTCTGCTCCGGCTGCCTGGGTTGCCCGCGGACCTGCCCCAGCTCCCTATTGCCGGTCTCCCCGGTTCTGCCCCTTCCCAGACTTCACTCCCCGCTTCCCGTCTGCTCTGCTCCGGACCTGCCTGCCCAGTTTGTGACCCCTGCCTGGCCTTCGGATCTCGTCTCTGCCTGCCGCTCTGTTCTGGTTGCCCCGCTGCCTGCCCATTGCCGACCCTCGCCTGTCCAGACCACGTGCCTTGCTCCTTGTTTGCTTTTTTTGGACTGACTTCCCCGGTATCGATTCCTGCCTGTTTGACTTCGCTTTTGTCTGCTCCTGTGGTGGTCTTGAATAAAGTCACTCCGCCATTCACCTCCGGGTCTGCGTGTGAGTCCTCACCCCGCATCCCTGCCACATGCATTATTTTCTCAGCAATTGGTAGTGATAAAAGTTCTTATCTTTGCTGTCTTTCTAAGATGATAAAATGAGACTTTGGTAAGGGATTTCACATGTGATTTCAAACTTAGCTCAGAGTCTAGGATTACCCCAAAATTCCTAACTTCAGACTTAAAGTTGAACATTTTGGAAATTTGATCCATACAAAACAATTCTTTGTCTCTTTGGACCTATGAGAACAGCCTCAGTTTTGTTCTGATTTAGCTGAAGGAAGTTTTCTGACATCCAGTGTGGTGTGGGGGTTTTTTTTTTTTTTTTTTTTTTTTTATATCAGCCATGCACTTAGTTAGAGCCCCAACTAAGGAGCTTTCCCTAGGCTTAATGCTAATGTACAGCTGTGTATCATCAGCATAACTATGGAAAGTCACACCATTACTATGAATAATATCACCAAGTGGGAGCATGTAGAGTGAGAACAGCAAAGGGCCAAGAATCGATCCTTGTGGAACACCACAATTAATAGTGACTTTTCTTGACTCAGACTCACCAAGAGCAACAAACATTTTTCTATCAGTGAGATAAGAGTCAAACCATTTTAGTACCGTTCCGGATAGTCCAACTCTGTTTTTAAGCCAATTAAGATTTTATGGTCCACTGTATCAAAAGCAGCACTTAACTCTAAGGGAATCAAAATGCCCGCATCTGCATTAAGCCGCAAGTCATTAACCACTTTAATTAGAGCAGTCTCTGTACTATGATGTGACCAAAATCCTGACTGGAACTTCTCAAGACTGTTATTGCCATTTAGAAATTGGTTGAGTTGTTCCAAAACAATCTTTTCAAGTACTTTGCTAAGAAAAGGGAGGTTTGAAATGGGTCTATAATGGCTTAGAACAGTATTGTCAAGATTTGCCTTTTTGAGTATAGGTTTATCAATAGCTGTTTTCAAGTTGGCTGGAAAAATCCCTGTGGAAAGTGAACTGTTTATAATTGCTAAGACAATAGTAGACAGACTGCTAAAAACTTGCTTAAAAAATTTGGTTGGTTAAGGATCTAATGGGGAGCTAGCTGATTTCATCTGATAAACTGTTTTAAGCAGGTCCTCTGCATGAATTACATGAAAGGTACTCAACACTGATTCACAGGGAGTAGAGGCTGATGTGACACCACTAACAGTAGATTCTATACTTGACCTGATTGTCTCAATTTTCTCCATAAAGTATGTAAGAAATGCTTCACAACTAGAGGTTGGAAGGTCACTAACTGGGGAAGATGTAGGTGGATTTATTAGACTATCTACAGTAGAGAAAAGAACCCTTGAATTGTTTTTGTTACTTTCAATAACTTGGGAAAGAGCTTCCTCCGGCCAACCGAATGGCTTTATTATAGCTCATAAGATGACCTTTAAAATTCTCAAAATGTACTTGCAAATTTGTAGCTCTCCATGTATGTTCTGCTTTGCGACAATTGCGTTTCAGCTTACAAACCATTTCATTTTTCCACGATGTTCTGCGTTTAACAGGAAACATTTTAGTTTTAACAGGAGCAACAATGTCTAGAGCCGTTTTAACATGGCTGTTAAAAAAATCCACCAACTCATCTGTAGATAAGAGATTAAGGGGGCCTAAAGATGTTTCAGGCCTAGCCATATACTCAGAAAACTTGGCTGCAGCTGTGGAGTTCAAGCAGCATTTCTTAACTGTTCTAGCAATGTTCTTATTCATTACAGGTAATATAATGTTAAAGAAAACACAGTAATGGTCAGAAACAAGGTCCTTAACAGTAGTCTCCACAATATCTAGTCCTCAAGACATGTTCAAATCTAGAGTGTGACCTTTGTTGTGTGTAGGCCCTGATACATGCTGTGTGAAGTCAAAGGAATCTATTAACACCTTAAAATCCCTTGCCTTAGAGTCTGATTCATTGTCAATATGCAAATTAAAATCACCAAGAATGAGTATTTTATCATATTTTAACACTACCATAGAAAGAAAATCAGAAAATTCAGATATGAACAACTGATTAGTTTTGGGAGGGCGATAGGGTTATCATGAAAAAAATCAATATTGTGTGACATAAAATCCTTAATTATAAAAATTTTGTTTGTGAGTGATCTGACATTTAATAGGCAACAGCTAACTCACATACTAACATTATGAACAGAGAGTGGTTGCAGAGGAACGCATATGAGGTTACTAACATTTACAGTGCGTGATGGAGAGGTCTCAGGCCTCTGTCTTTCTGAGGATATTCTGGCTTCAATTTTCAAAATAAGATTACAGTTATTGACATTGTTTAAGTCGGGAGGCAGATGACATATTTCTTGATCACTGTTAGATTTAACAGATAGTCAAACAGTTACAGCTTTTTGAATGTTACCAGACAGCACAGCAGAGCCTAGTCTGTTGAGGTGTAAACCATCCTGCCTGAAAAAAGCCGGTCTTAACCAAAAAAGATCCCAGTTATCAATAAAACCAATGTTGTTCTTAGCACACCAGGTAGTAAGCCACATATTTAGAGATAGAAGCTGCTAAAGACTTCGCATCCCCTCTTGAATACAGGTAGGGGACCAGACACAGTAACCTTTTTGTTGAGACTTTTTAGTTTCTCGCAGGTCGAATGGAAGTCGTATTTCGAAGTTTCCGTTTCCCTTAGCCTTGTGTCATTTGTACCTGCATGCAGAAAAATTATATCCACCTTTTCGTATTTCGGCAGGTTTAAGACATTTTCAGCGATATTGGATATATCAAGGACTCTAGCGCCAGGGAGACATTCAACATGTGCTTTTACATTGACAGATAAAAAATTAACATTTCGAATAATGGAGTCTCCAATTAACAGTACCTCATCAGTGTCCGTTTGTGAGCATTTATACTCACTGAGCACCTCAAACCTGTTGCTAAGCATGAGTTCGGATGGTGGAGGAGGGCTGCAGGGCTTTGGTCCTCTTCTTGCAGTAATCCACTTGCTGTTCGTGTGTGGAAGTGGTGAGGCAGCAACGGAAAGTTCCAGTAGAGCAGGTGGGGGCTGTAGTTCCTTTTTCTACACCGTGTATTCCACTTGCCGCTAACGTTACGGGGTGATGAGGAGCAGATTGTGGGGGGAAAGTCCGGGCGCACAGTAGAGATATTGTGAAAACTTGCATCCACAGCCAGTTCGCATTTTGCGATCTCTTTCAGCGTTAGAATGCGCTCTTCCAATAGAATTATTTTGCGATTAAGAAATACTCATATTTAATTAAAAATGTTAAAGGCTTGTAAAATCTTGGCTTGTGAAAACTAAATGTAACAGTTAAAAGCAAAATTCTCTAATAGAGCTACCTGTGTGCACTTTGGAGGCTTGTATGGAGAATGGTAGGCTACATGTGATATATAGTATTATCCAGCAGTTAGTAATCCACCAGCCTTTTTCCCAATGCACTGCCCATTCAGCAGTCTCACACCAGGAGAGGCTTGTGAGTTTTTGTACACTGAGATCCACAGCAGCTGGTCTGGGAGTATAAGGAAGTGCAAGCACAGATCTGGTCTGTGGTCCCTGTTGTTGTTATTTATTTATTTATTTAATCCCTTTAATCACGTCTCTGAATCATTCCTTTAAATGAAGTAGTGCTATTGAAGCAGTTCACATGCTTTGCAGAACACATTCTGATTCCTTGCTTCAATTCAGTACTTCTGTACCTTTTCACAAAGCTCCAACAGCAGTGTGGCGTCCGGGACTGGAACCTAAAACTCAAACTGCTACACCACACTGCCGACATGAATTGTATGTCACACCAGTATCTTCATCAGTGAGCACAGGTCTGACACCTGCGTTTGAAACATTTTTGTCACTAAATCCTTGTTTTTATTTTTAACAGTTAACATCTGACTCTCCTCCTGACAGAGGAACGGCAGGGGGACGATGTAAAGCTAACCTAGTTCCTTGCACGGAAATTGCATTCAGCGGTCATTCCAGAACGATTGTATTTATTGTCCATCAAGACCATCAGGAAGCTACAATTAATGCACCACTAAAGGTAACTATAACCATTCTACAACATCATGTCTTTGTTGTATAACATATTTCAGTTCATTTTCATTTTTATCAACTTTTCTTTTCAGAGGAAGAATTCTAGTCATCTTCCATTTAAAGAATATTTGTTGACGGCTGTTTATTGGTCAGTACAGACTTATTCTCATGGCGTTATGGAGAGTAAGCGTTGAGGACTTAGCAAGGTCGCTGTAGCTGCGTGTCATGGCAATTAAAGACAGAAAGAAGGCTGTACAGGTGCAGTATGCATTCGCATATTGGATTTCCACGAAAGTGTATATAACCCCCCTGCTCTCCACTGAAATTCATAGAGCGCGCATTCGCGTGTTAGCCGAGTCCATTGTAGGTCGCTCCCATTAATTGAATATACCCTTCATAACACCCCTCGCACAAATACTGAGGCTTTTAGGGTTTCTAAAGCACAGTCGTGTAACATCGGTAAATACCTATGTTTTTTGTTAACTGCAATTAATTGTGAAACATGCAAGAGATAAAAGTTTATTACAAGACCGTGATCACAGATACACACTAGGATACGACCTCTTCACATACGGCCAAGAGTTCAGCATGACCAAAAGGATTTCATTTAGAATGTTACTGAAATGCAACACGTTTTACAGTTATAAGTAAAACATGTACATTCCTAGGCAATGACGTAATGCGAATTGACCGGCCGGCGTTGGAATAACATGAAATATAGAAACACTTACCTGGTGTATTCAAACAGATGCACCACTCCGTTGTGGCTATGAGCTACAGAATAGCAAGTTGTATTTTCCCTTGACCATACGAGGACGGTGAAAACGTGCCCGTAGCTAAGCAGTCGTAAAAATTCAAGTTTACATTCAGGATAATCGTTTATGGCGCTGAAAAGGGACAAACTCTCAGAAGCTTGGCAAGTTATGCAGGGGGAAGCAACGCGAAGTTGCTTTTCTGGGAGCGCTGATGGTGGGGGAGTTTGTCTCCGCACGTAATAGGCGCTCGGTCATGATTGGACCAAACATTTCGCTTGCCAAGATAGGATCCATCAAAGAAAAATGCAAAGAGGAGTGGAGCCATCAAAGAGCAGTGAAAAGTTCTATGCAAGGGGAAACACAAGTGGCTTTCCACATGTTAAATTGTACAACCAGCCTAGAAACTAAGGGAAGCTAAGTACACACACTACCATACATCACAGTCACTAGATTACAGAATTCAAAACACACTGTACTAAACAGCAAGTAATGCAAATAGCAGGTGTCGGGGACTGAGGTGGAACCAGGATGCAGTCTGAAGCAGTGATGTGCGGTGAGGTCAGTGGCTGGGTAGGCAGTGGGTATTCACAAATCCAAATTACATCCTTTTGTGCTCTCTGTTTTATAACAATCTGATCCCTCTTAACTCTTCTGCCACAGAATTCTACAGAATTCTACATTATTCTACAGAATACTGTGCCCCCCTGGCTGAACTACATTCCAAATGAAAACTTAAACAAAAATATTGTCAAAGTATATATGAAGTACTTTTTTGTTGTTTTATATGGTTTTTGATAGCTGTGAAATGACTAAGTAACACCATTGCCTTTCCTTAGAACTCCCAAACCATTGTGGATTTCATTGTGGACACTAAAAACAGCAATTATGAGATACTTTTTGTAAATATTGTTGAAACATTACCTGAAAAGAAGAACACAAACACAACACAAAGAAACAACATTTGTGGTAAAATATGTAATTTAATATATATAAAATATACAAATACATACATTTAAATTATGTACCATTTCATGAATTCATTTCCAGCATTATGATGTATAATAAAATGACTGATAGCAATACTGAGATATTCTTTTACCCAAAACGATTTAGAAGCAAACTTATAAGATACAAAGTGACATCAGCATATTAGGTGACAAATGGTGAGAAGGTAAACAGCATCATTAATGCTTCTCCTGTGCAGTTAGATCCCAGTCCAGTTCAACTACATAATATATTAACTTGTAAACATTTTAAAAAGAGAATCAACATAATCACAAAAATTGTATAGTGAAAGTGAACAGTAAATATTATTTATTTATAATATAATATTATAAATTATTATATTTATAAAATATATTATAAATTATTTTATCATATAAATATAATTTACGATTCAATGTTTGACAAAACACTGAGGAAACTTCAAGATGCGTCGCCAACCGCGGGTCTTTCTTCACAATGAGGTTTAAGAGCTCCACATAGTTTCCCCGGTTTGATGAGCTGGTGCTTTCCTTGTTTCCCCTGAAGGCTAATTCCTGTTTCCCTAAGAGGAAAGAAGTTGTAAACAATATTTTGAAAGTAACAGATTAAAGATGATTCTGTCAGAGTTCCCATCAGTTTCTTTAATATTGAAAGTTATGAAATATGGTACAGATTACCCAAACGCCTGGCTAAACAGATGTGTCTTTAGCTGCCTTTTGAAAGAATCCACAGAATCAGCAGACCTTAAGGGCATGGGCAGATCATTCCACAGTTTAGGTGCAACAGCCTCAAGAGCTCGATCGCCACGGGTCTTTAGGTGGGTGCGTGGGACAGACAGTAAATTTAGCTTATTTGACCTAAGAGAGCGAGCTGATGAGTGAGGGTGAAGTAGGTCAGCCACATAAAAAGGAGCCTGACTGTGCAATGCTCTGTAAGTAAGAGTGAGAATTTTAAATTGGATCCTATACTTCACAGGAAGCCAGTGAAGAGATATAAGGATGGGGTAATGTGAGACCGTCTATTTGACCTAGTAAGTAGTCTTGCAGCAGCGTTCTGAATTGTCTGCAGACGATCAAGGGCACACATACTAAGCGAGGAGAAAAGTGCATTACAATAGTCAATACGAGATGAGATGTATAAGGCATGTATAAGCATCTCTAGTTCTGCCTTTGAAACTACAGATCTCACTTTACTAATATTTCTTAAGTGTAAAAAACAAGATCTGGTCAGCTGCTTAACATGGATGTTGAACGTCAAGGACTGATCAAATGTAACCCCTAAATTATGCAGGTTGGAGTGGACAGCAGAGGAAAGAGGCCCAATACTTTGCATGATCATGGGGGCAACCTTTTATGGAGCAACAATCAGAACCTCCGTCTTATCAGTATTGAGCTGTAAGAAATTTTCCAACGTCCAGTCCGTAACAGCATTAAGACAGTCTAGGAGCTTAGTTAACCTATAAGCCACACTAGGTTTGAATAAAAAGTACAGTCGGATATCATCTGCAAATAAATATTGTTTGATATCTAGAGGTGTATATGTGCTGGGGTCCGACTGAAATCACTCCAATCCTCTGTCAGAAGGATGATTAGGCAAAGATGAGAGGTTACTGAAACCCAGACTTTATTAAAACTTCAAATGAACAGGGGTATTTGTAGTGGTGTGGTCTCTGTACAAAGGAACACAAAGGAATCGAGAAATTACAACCGGTACATGTCAGTCCAATACTAGCCACCAGATGGCGTCTAGACTGTGACCATTTCGCTAGAATCGCGTTTCAGGAATTTTCTAGGACTAGTGCAGTCGCCATATTGAACAATTGTAATAGCTAGCTATAGAAGTTGCAGTTGAATTGTATAGGACAAATGTATAAAGCACCACAAACATGTTTACATACGCGGATATTCGCATGCGGATGCTATCGGGCAGGAATACACATTAGATAAGATACATTTTTATGCGTTGTCAGAAGTTGTAACAGGCTAGTAACCACCATGCTACTCGTGGAGTTGGTATGTTATCTACCAAACATTTAATTTAACGGAACATAATATAATGGGTTAACTGAACACGGACATAATGATGGCACCTATACAAACATCACAAATTGAACTGTGCAAGTTTAACATGCTACGGTCTATGTATTACCACGTAGCTAATTTTCGTATTCTTTTTATTAGGATACAATGCGTAACAAGTCACATCTGTAACAATATACAACACAGAAATACAAAGTAAAATTGAAGTTCTCTTACTTTGCATCTACGCACACAAAGCTGGCACAGAAGATGAACCGCGAATTGGCATGCGAGTCAGGACTTGGCAACGGTGCTAAACTCAGAGGGATTAGTGATGATGCAGCACGCGTCATTGTCCCGACAATTTTAATAAATCGGTCCGCCCACATGGCGTTTTACACAGATATGCAATATTAAATCTATTTATACTCTGTCCTAAGGGCAGCAAATATAAAGAGAATAACAGGGGCCCCAGAACCGAGCCCTGCAGGACACCACAAGACAATGGAGAGGAATCAGACACAAAGTCTCCAATAGAGACGGTGAAACTTCTATCAGTGATATAGGATGTAACCCAGTCTAATGCTGTGCCTGATATGCCTAGTCATGTAACCTCTTAATCAGGGTATGATGGTCTACTGTGTCAAACGCAGAACTGAGGTCGAGTAGTACTAACACAGAACAATCGCCCGCATCAGAGGACATTAAAATATCATTTGAAACCCTCAGAAGAGCAGTTTCAGTAGAATGCCGTTTCCGAAACCCAGACTGGAACTTATCATAAATATTGTGCCTCTCCAACGCAGCAGTGAGTTGATTGGCCACAACCTTCTCTAAAATTTTGGACAAAAATGGGAGTTTTGATATAGGCCTATAGTTCTTGGGCAGAGCGGAAACTAAGTTAGGTTTCTTTCCTATGGGCTGGATAGTGGCATGCTTAAAATAAGAAGGGACACATCCAGTAGACGCTGAAGAATCAACAATAGCTAATACAGTGGGGCCAATAATTGGTAAGACTTTTAAAAATAGAGAGGATGGTATTACATCCAGAGGACTAGAAGATAGCTTCATTTTCCTAGTCAAATCCATCAAATCTTGTAAACTGATAGGTTGGAAAGAGTCCAGAACAGTAGGAGATAGAGGAGGGCTGAAGCTAGAGGGGCAAGTCACAGGATGAATACTGGACCTAATAGCCATTACCTTATCAACAAAAAAGTAAGGAACTTATTACAGTCATTGACAGAAAAACATGGTAGTGTAGAAAGGGGCGGTGAAACAATGTTATTAATAGTGTCAAATAAAATTTTTCTAGACTATCTTAGGATAGTCGTTCAGTCCTGCGACACTTCCGTCTCAGGCAGCGGACAGCGTCCGTCATCCACGGAGTGTTGCAGATAGTCCTAGTCCTAACCTTTAAAGGTGCCACTTTGTCCAGCAGCGTGGAACAGTGGTTATTAAAAGACTGCATTAAAAACTCAACATAATTAAGATCACGGCAAAAATGCGCTGAAAACTGATCAACCGTACTCTGAGTAATGATGCGAGAACGCAACGTTCTTTTAAGACACAAAGGGTCAGCATTTACAGAGAGATGAAAAAATACATTTATGATCGTTGATCAAAAGGTCCTCACAACGGATATGATCAATATCCGTTTTCAGAGAAAAAACAAGGTCCAAAATATGACCACCCGTGTGAGTGGCGCCTAAAACATAGAAATTTGTGTGCGTATCTCCGTGTTTGTGGTAATTTCCTATAAGTGACATCATAGGGAAACACAAGGGACTCATGCTCCATGTTATTTCTCTGGAAAGTTGTTAGATAAACGGCATGGACATTTATCATACAAATATATCGGTCTCCATTTACTGTCTAATTATGATCGGGAGTGCTGTGTGTTTCAAAATGATATAAAACGCTATTCAGTGCGAGTCCAACAGCTAAACTACGGACGCGTTTTACTCGTTATTTTTGTAGCCCTTATAACCCTGAAATTACGGTAGAAATTCGAGCTCACCTACGTCCTCTCTTTTTATTAATCCTGCTCTGATTGTGTCATTTCTATCCCGTGACCCTATGACGTCAAAGTAGGGAATAGGAAGAGAATTTGCCACTCTTGAGACGCAAGGTAATAAACATCTCGGTAAACATTTGTTATATTATAGACTGTAATTTGACATCTGAAACTATGTAGGGAAACAATTATCCGAAATCTACCTATCATAAAATGGCCCTAAAGTATTTTCAAACTGAATGAATGCCGCTGAGGTACTAGAGCGACAGTGGCCTAGACAAGCTAACAATTGCTAGCTAGGTGGATGTTAACGGTTTCGATTTTAGCAACAACTGAAATGTAGATGTAGTTGGCTCAGTGTATAGCCAGCGAAAGAGGAAATCATGAGGGTGCCCAACTTGTTTACTGGTTGATAGTGAGGTGATAAAGCTGTCGAGTTGCAAAAGTACATTTCTTTGTTGATTTTGATATTAATCTTAAATCTGATATCAATGTTGCTTGAAAGGTTGTTACCTTTTACAGTACAGATTTGTACGGGAACACGTATTTAGCTAGTGAATAACTAAGTAGCTGGTTAGGCTTTACTGCTTCCGCCATGAGTTTCGCAGGTTAAGCTGCAATACATTCGGTGAAAAGCTCGCACTTTGATCATAAGGTGAATGTAGCAGCAGTTCTTATTTTAAAAAGACTTAATTCGTTTAGCGTGCAGAATGTTGGGGATGCACTTGGTGGAGTGTAGTTTAGCTAGCTAACGCTGCAGCGCTCGTTGCGCTTGTGCCTCTGTGGGGGTTTCCCCACATACGTGACGTCACAGCTAAACAGATACCGATGTGAACCCAGGAGCGTCTGGCGAAGCTACGGGCCGTTCTTACTTTCCCTTTAAAAATCACTCGTCTGTTCGGAGACTTTGTTACAACCAGCTCTCTAAATCGACGGACAGAACGCATGAAACGAAGCTAACCGGCTGCAGACAATAATACTCTGGAATGTACAATGTTTGCCTCATGAGCGAATAATGTTGCTGGTTTTATAGTAGCAACTATTTTTCTGTTGGATTTTTTTTGTTCAGAAAACTAGGTTTTTCCATCCATTGCGAATGAGAACACCATGTTCTTAGACCCATATTAAAGACACACTGAATCAACATAATGTTGATTACTTTCAACGATTCTAGATAAACTGCTTCAGGTCAGAAGGCCGGGGTTGTGTGACACCAGAGAGCTTAGCAAAGAATCATTAGCACCAACGATCGCAAGTTTTATGTAACGTACTCTAAAGCATTATTCTAATAGTTGCTTAAAACATTACAAAGACACGTGTATTGATTCTCATATGTATTAATTTCTCTCATATAAAATATAACTAGAGATGAAGGTTTGCTTCCTGTTCTCTGACTTAATATGGAAACATTGGCTCTGTTTGGATGGATGCCAAGGTGGATAGTCTTTGCAGTGCTAATTTATTGAATAATTGTAAAAGTTCCAGTCAACACGGAAATGTAATGTGTTTTATAATATGTATCAAGACTGTAAAGGTTAGGACCAGGGTGAGTTGGGGAAATACAGAACTCAGTTCCTTTTTTGGATTGCTCTCTGGTCAGTGACAGACTCCTCACAAACATGCATGATAACCAGGTATTATGCACACTGATGACTGCATTGTGTGGACCAAAAAAGTAGGGATTATTACATTATTGTCACTTAGCAGATGCTCTTATCCAGAGCCACTTGCATAGCTTACTTTTTTACTTGTTATCAATTTATATGGATATTTACTTAGGCAGTTCTGGGTTAAATATCTTGCACAAGTGTACGATACCGTGGCCCAGCAGGGAATCAAGTCAGCAACCTTTTGGTTACGAGCCCTGTTCCTTGTCACTACACCACACTGCTGCTCTGGGTTTTGGGACAGCAGTGTAGCATAGTGATGAAGGAGCAGGACTCATAACCAAAAGGTTGCTGGTTCGATTCCCTACTGGGACACCCTTGGGCAAGGTACTTAACCCATAATTGCCTCAGTAAATATCCTGCTGTATAAATGGATAACATTGTTTAAAAAAAAAAACTGACCTGAAGACTGATACTGATTTTGGTATTTGAGGATTTAAAAATCTGATAATAATATATCGGCTCAAAGCGGGCAAAGAAGCTGTTCAGCTCCTCTGCCAGCGTGCTGCTGCTGCCGGTGGTCATTGGGCTCTGGCCTTTGTAGTTGGTTATAGCCTGGATGCCCCTCCACATCTGCCGTGGGTTGTTGTCCGTGAGGTAGCCCTCCATCTTCCTCCTGTAGACCTCCGTGGCATGTTGGATGCCTCCCCTTAGGTTGGCAATGCTGTACAATGAGCTGTCCCCCGTCCTGAAGGCAGAGTTACAAGCTGTGATCAGAGCCTGGACTTCACTCGTCATCCAGGGTTTCCTGTTTGGAAAAACCCGGATGCGTTTGTCCACTATGACATTTTCTACACAGCTCTTTATGTAGAAAAGCACAGTCATTGTGTGTGCCTCCAGGTCCTAATACTACATAATACTACATGACTGTCTGCAATGAGGACTTGCAACTTTGGGATTTCACACTACACGTTTGAAAGAGAAGCTAGATAACTTTGTTTCGCTACGAAGCCATGTTAGATACTTGTTCAGTTCTTGTTTATTTACGTGTCCTCTCTGGTTTAATCATTTCCAATGCACCGACTGTAACTACAGATATGCGAGTCGCAGATATATTTACCATTGCTTCATTTAGGCAGAATAAGTTAAATGCTATAGTTTAACTGCTCATTAGCTGTCTTCCACTGATAAACATGGCATTAGCTAGCTTTGTGGGTAACCTAATTTAGCAGTGGACAGCGTTACAAGCTGCTGTAAGCAATGTTGCCAGAGAATTTTTAGAAGTGATGAGGGAGAAATGATAGGACCATTGTTTGTTTACTTGCTAGAACTGCCACACTGTTTCATAAATAAACCTGCAATCAAGTTTGTCAACAGTTTAGCCTACACCACTCAACTACCGTAACGTTAAACATAATTTTGATGTTTGACTGATGGTACTGGCTTTCACGTTACTGCAGCAAAACCAGGCATGGCTGACATGAATGTTGTCAAGCTTATTTAGGCTAAGAGGTGGAGAAGTGATGGGGAATGTTTATTATGATTTAAGTAATGTATTTCACATGACACACATGACAATTATCAACTTACCATGAACACAAATGATCTCCGTCGTGGGCTACTCTGCTCAACTCTGCTTGGGTCAGCTGATTGTTGTGATTTGTGGCGTTCCAAACGTGTGTTGCCAACAGTGGAGTTGCAGTGTGCCCTCTGGTGGACAAACTACGCAACGACAACACTCATAGCATGGTTGAAGGATCCATATTCTGTCTCTCCGTTTCTTTTTTAATGGTCATTTATCGGCCGTTGTAAACGCCGATACCGATTTGTCTGCAATTAGCTCATGTCGGCCGATAATAGTATAGTAGTACAGTGAAATACAAGAATCATAACAGTGTAGCTATACTGTGGATTAGGGCTGTGCGATATGACGATATATATCGTGTGACGATAGAAAAACGTCTGTCGTTTCATGTTATGATCTATAGTTTATTTCGTTCGTCATTTGGACGATGCTTTGCGCTCTTCCACACTGCACGGATGCAGGCAGGAAATTTGCATGTAGGCAACACAAACAAACATGGAGGAGAGTGAACGTGACACAGAACTATAGTTGAAAAGTTTTCTATTTACCTTTTTATATTTTATACATTAATATTTTATATTTTTTTACATGCTTAACCCTTTCGCACATAACTTATTTTTATGCTATGTACGTTACATGGTTCGTTATGTTTTCATTAGCGTTATTAAGCTTCTCATAGGTTTCAGTTAGCATTTGCTATACTTTTTAACGTTAAATTGCTGTTTACTCAAAGCTAAAATTAGCTAGAATTTGTCCAATCTAGTGTTTTAATCGCACTGGTTTTATCATACGCGCTAAATGGCTAATCACACCAGTGTGACTGCACTCGCGAAAGGGTCAATTGAAAATTTGCACAAAGGTTCTAAATAAAAAGAGAGAAATAATAAAATATGAGTAAGTACCTTTTATTTGTCGAGTATATAATTCAAAATGTAATAAGAAATAGGCCTTTCCATGTGGTCATTTTATATAAACTATTTATTCCTTGAATTTACAGAAAATGTGCTATATTGTGATATGTATCGTTATCGGGATATGAAATGACCTATATCGCGATGAGATTTTGGTCATATTGCACAGCCCTACTGTGGATTAAATCAGAGCCGGCCCTGACCAATTTGGTGTTCTAGGCAAGATTTTAGCTGGTGCCCCTTGCATCGCAGCCAATTCCACCACCACGGTTAATTGTGGTTTTAAACTATTCTTTATGGTCAGAACATGACAAACACTTGCCAAACAGTGGAACATTTCACAAATCTGCGGTAAAACATTCAGAACAATTATAATGATAAAATCTTTTTCAACATCAAAATATGCATGAGTAAAATTAAGTAAAATCCTTTTTCAGTCCTTTTTCCTCAACAAAATAAATAATAGAAAAATTAAGTGCTGCAGTGTGGTACAGCACACATGTAAGATGGCTCAGACTGCAAAGTTTAAATGTGTTTTAAAGGACAATGTCAAATAAAACAACAAACAGACAAAGAAATCCTAATTCTGGTCAGCATGCCAAACCCTTTGTACAGATGGTTTGAAACATTTTGTAAGTGTTTTAGCTGACAATGTAAACAAAATAAATAGACAAAAGAAAAATCTCAACTGTGGCCAGTATATTCTGTACAAGTTTTAAACAAGTAAAGCCATTACCCTACACGTTATGGGCAAAGTTACGGTCTGTCTACAGTCTTGCATATATTCTGTGCTTACATTTGTGTCTTTTCGTTTTTTTGTCGTAAGGCACGGTGCTGGAAAATGCTGATACGATCATTTGCTGCTGGGTAGCTGCACTGGGTACTGGCCTGGTGCTTGTCGAGGGTCCACTAACAACACTTGTTTGGGACTGTAATTTCTTACTTTCTGCGTGTTCTAACAGGTGATATTGTTTCAAATGATGAAACAGGTTTGTGGTGTTGCCTGTCTTTGATGGCACATGTCTTCGGCACAGTTTGCAGTGCATGCGGCTCTGTTTTTTGTTGGATTGTAAATAGCCAAAATATCTCCAAACTACTGAAGTTGAGTGACCTTTCTTCTCGACAATGTCTTCGTCCTTCGAGTTGGTCATGGGCACTGCTTTTTCTTCGGTGTCGCTGATTTCGCTTATTTTGCTTATTCCGCTCCAACTACAAGCCTGTCAGCCACTGTGTCTGTAAACAATACCACATGCTAGCCTGAATTTATACCTCTCACCGTGCAACCTAACTTGCACATGCATACTTCTATTCCTGCGACATGATTGGCAGTTCATGATTCATTTCTGTGCATGCTATCTAAGCATGGAAATTAATTATATCGAACATTTATTGAACATTTGTTATATTTCTATCAAGGAAAATTATGTCGCGATAATTATTGTTATCGTTTTATTGCCCAGCATTACAGTACAGCTATTAATTACAAAAGGGGATGGAAAAGGAAAAGCATTTTAATTGACTATTACAAGCAGGGCTAATGTTGGCTAACTAGACTAAGATGTCAATAAAAATGTATGCCTGGTTTCTTGAGGCACACAGTGGATGGTTCGTGCAGCACACTTAAAAGAAAAGGTGTATTTCACAAAATGATGTTGTAGGTTATTCCCCAAACACCTGAACAGTCTTTCCAACTTTCCCTAATGAATATAAGGTGGGAGTAACTGACGTTAACTCTAGCTGTTTATTAAATTAGCGAAGGTTACTATCGTCCAAAGTAAGCTAGTAACACTGCTCTCTCCTGGAGGACCCCTTGTCCTGTATGTTTTAGATCTCTCCTTGCTCCAACACAGCTGAGTTAAATGATCAGTTTGTTATTAAGCAGCTTCAGGAGTTCATAACGAGTTGATCGATTGAATCAGCTGTGTTGGAGCAGGGAGAGATCTAAAACATGCAGGACAAGGGGTCCTCCAGGAGAGGTCTGGGAAACGCTGCAATAGATAAACTATTCATTCATCACATTACCTCTGTCTGCTTCCCATTTTTCCTCCTCGTCTCTTCTTCTTTTTCTTCCCTGGGCACCAGAGAGCTTTGGTCTTTTTGACATGTATATATTTCACTCAGAAAATCTTTATTACCCCAGTTCGTAATAAGACATTCCAATTAAAGAACACAAACTAATAATGTGTATATAGATATATATACAGGGGTTAAAGTGGGCTGGAACGATCTGGAGCAGCGTTCCGGCACCATTGATTAATGAGTACATCTGATTGGCAGTTTCATACATAATAATGTAAATGTCAAGCCTGGCGTTCCTTCCAGCTGATGCTATCAAGATACTCACTTAACAAATCAGAAAGTAATGTCACCCCATGGCCCCGCCCCCACACGCAACACACATCCTTTTTCCGTTAGTAGGTTCATGTATGCAGATGTTGATAAACTTGCGGTCGTGATACTTATCGTCAGCATCTAGCTAGCTACAGAAGGGGAGCGAGCATAAACGGAGTTGCTTTTTTCTGAAGTGGTAGGTAATTTCAAATGCAACGTTTCAAACAGAGCTCAACAAATATCACCAAACACACAAGCTGTTTTCATGCCCATAACCAGCTATGGAGGTCACCGAGGTCCGGACCTCAGTAATTTTTTTTAGAGCTAAAAGTAAAATTTGAAGCTAAATACAACTGGATAACAAAATAAATGGTTGAGAACTTCTCCTCCGAGACGAGTGCATGCTTAATTCAGTTTAGAATTGTTATTTAGTGTCCGCTGTGTGTGAGAGTTGTGAGAGAAGGCGCGAGCGCAGCCCCTTGCATCATCAGCACTTCCACTGACAGCAGCAATTGGAATTTACGCATGTTGGCAGCAGCAGGTGGCTTGTGTGTGAACTGGCAGCATACCATTTGGTAAGACAAAGCAATGATCGTTATGCCATTATCTGTAAGAAACGTTCAAAACAGTAACCTGGTACAGCGTCTGGAGTAAAGGCAATTGTAAGAAAAATGTTAAATATGCGGTTCTGAGGTTCTGTTCAAGAATCTTGTAGTATATCTCAGAATTCATGGTTCCCTTAATGATGTAGAGTTGTCCAGGTCCAGAGGAGAAAAGGCAGCCACCAGCCATTTCCACCACCATGCTTGACTCTTGGGATATGGTTCTTTTGGTAGTAGGCAGTGTTGGATTTTTGCACAACATAGCAACAGGGTCAATTTTGGACTCTTGTGTCCAGAGAATAGACTTCCAGATATTTTCAGGTTTGTCCAGGTGGTCTCTGGCAAACCTATGATGGGCAGTTTGGTTCTTTTTTGACAGCAGAGGCTTCTTCCTGGCAACCCTCCTGTAAATGTCATTCCAATTCAGTGTTGTTGTTACTGTTGAGGTGTGCACAGTTACCTCAGGTGATGCAAGGGAGGTCTGCAAATCTCTAGATGTTATGTTTGGGTTGGCTTTTACCTGATTTATTATTTTTCTTGTGGCTCTTGGGGACATTTTGGAAGGGCATCCAACTCTAGGCTGGGTTGTAAATTATTTGCCTCCCAGTGGACTGATGGAGGTCAGATCTTTTTGAGATGATTTTCTAGCCTTCCCCAGGCTGATGTGCTCTCACTACCTTCTTCCTTATGTTCTGTGAGATCTCCTTTCCTCTTAGCATGGTGTATTTGTAGTCACCTGTATGGGTAACACCAAACCGAAAAGGTTTCTTGACTCTATTTATCAGAGTCCTGCCCAAACTCTTTTAAAGATCTCTCCTTGGATTGGTTAATTTGGTACCCAATTATTTACCCACCTGATTCCACTTACCTACTTGACCTAACCAATGCAACTTGGGGTTCACTTATTTTTGCACCTGCACTAATTCCTTTTTAATTTTGTTTTTCTACCACGCGCATGATTTCCTCTAAACCAGCATTTGGAATTTTTAAATATAAACCTGTTATGTCTGATAAAAAGACTGCTTTTTCTTAAATGAATATTTCATGGTAAAGACTTGCACAAAATCTATACTTGAACAAGGGGTTTACATACTTTCAAGCAGTGCTGTATATAATAATACGGCAAACTGAACTGTTAACCAGAAGTCTCTGCTCTGGACCATTCATCAGTTGAAAAGCTTGTGTTTGTGTGTATTTGTATGTCTGTGTGTGTGTTTTGTGTGTGCGTGTGTGTGTGTTTAATGGGCAGGTGCTGTTGTTGCGGTCATGCAGAGCACAGCGAACTACCTGTGGCTCATCTCTGACCTCCTGGGACAGGGAGCTACGGCAAACGTGTTCCGCGGGAGACACAAGGTCAGTTTGCTCAGCAGGACCCCAGGCGCTCCAATGAGGTGACAGTGGAGCACAAACAAAGCACAGCCTACTGTACTTTTACTGTCATAAAGCACAGGAACACAGCATAGATCTGGGTCCTGCTCGGGGCTAACCACTGCAAAGCTGCACTCATAGGTATTGGAGTAGTCCCCTCCATGTACCACTCCCAAAATCATGGGGAAAGTAATTACATTACATTATTGTCATTTAGCACACATTCTTATTCAGAGCCATTTGCAGAAATTATAATTTTTACATATTATCCATTTATAAAACTAGATGTTTAGTTTAGTTATCCACCCACTGAAGCATTTGATTGTGTGATCAGTGCAGCAGTGTGGTGTAGCAGCATTACATTACATTACTGGCATTTAGCAGATGCTCTTATCCGGAGTGACTTACATCAGTTACAGTTTTTTTTTTTTTACAATGTGCAGTCTGCTATTAAATGTTAGAGTCATGACTTGTTACATGATTGTTTGAATTGTATTACACACAGTACTGTATTGGTCATTCCACCTGTCTCACATACCCATGAAGGAGTTTCCCATGGTTTTCAGAATGCTGTGGACACCACAGTGACTGGAAAAAGCTGAGGTCCGAGCGAAGCAACACGTATGCCCTGACGGCAGTGGGTGACTGTAACTGCTACTCTGTGCTCTGTCCATTGACAGAAAACGGGTGACCTCTATGCTGTGAAAGTGTTCAACAACCTTAGCTTCCTGCGGCCCCTGGACGTCCAGATGAGGGAGTTTGAGGTCCTGAAGAAGCTCAACCACAAGAACATTGTCAAGCTCTTTGCTGTGGAGGAGGAGGTGAGGCCAGATTGCCTGACACATGGATTCACCCAATCCACGTATTTTCAAGTGGTGACTCTCAGTCGGTCAGCACCCATAGTCCATCCAATGTACATTCAGTTCAACTAATACTTGGATATTCTATAGCTGGTTACAGAAATTATTAAATAATCAAAGCCACCCTCTCAACAATTCAGTTCAACTAGTTGTGCGAGTATGAATGATGACTGACTGCAGTTCTTGTGTGAATAATGGGTCACTGCAAAAAGATCTGCTTTCAGCAACTTTTCTAGTGCTTTATGAGGAGTTTTACACTTTCTGTCAACAGGATTAGTATAAAAAGAAAAAAATGGTTTAGTTTTTCATTTTGGTGTATGAACAGTCATTTGAATACTAATTGTTGAAATTAGTGTGGTTGCCTGAAGGGCAAGCCTAAACCGTTCACGCTACAGACACCAAATCGACTGGCTTGTTCACCATTGGTGTGCTTGTTCTTTTATAATTTTACACTTTTATAGTTTTAACAATATTTTTTAAAAATCCC